>VXAC01002803.1:101467-158028 GCA_013399225.1 Rhipidura dahli | reverse complement strand
GGACGGGGGACGTTCGTTCGCGTTGCGGGATGCCCGCTGGCTGTGGGAGGTTCGGGTGCTGGTGGGGCGCCCTCCCGGACCCTCCCGGAGATTTGCCCCCCGCCCCACGGCGAGCACTGCTGCCCCCGGCCCCTTGCCCAAGCGTGGCCGCACACGCGTGCCCGGCTGGTACTGCCCGGGACTCTGCCCGCACTGGGGGTGCTGGCGCTCCCCGCCTCGCCGGCACGGCTCCGCTCCCCCGGGGCCCTACCAGCGTCGGGCAGTGGAGCCCGCAGCGCACCTGCCCCACGTACAGCATCCCTGCCGCTGGCACAGTATTCCTGCCGTTCCCATCACTTGGCCGGGACACGGGGGACCGCGGCGACGGGATAGCCCGGAGGGTGCTGTCACGCCGCGGGGGTGCGCGTGGGTGGTCGTGACGCGGGGAGTATGCGGGACTGTATCTGTGGGGCTGCAGACGCGGACGGTCCGGCGTACGGCTGCCCCCGGCAATGTCTCCCCTGGCAGGACCCGGCGGGAGCGGGAGCGACCGGGTGGACCCCCGGGGCTTGGCCGCTCCGGCGGCCGGTCCGTGGGGCCGGGGGCCGGGAGTACGGTGGGTACCCGGGGCTGGCGGCCGCTGGCAGGTGTCACAGCAGACGGGAAGTGGCGGCTGCAGACAAAGGACCAGGCTGGGGGCGGGGAGCTACGCGAGGCTGGACGTGAGGTCTGCGGGGGGTCCGAGGCGGGAGGGACTCCCCCTCTGCGCCCGAGGGTCCCGGCCTGCTGACCCTCCACCCGCCAGCGGAGATGTGCCCTAGCCTGGCCTGAGTGTGTTGGTGGGCGACAGACACCCGGAGGGGCTGCAGCCCCAGTGCTCCCCACAACCATCTGGGCATCCCTAGGGATCCTGTGTTTCCAGCATGGCCCCGTCTGCAGGGGAACGCTGCGGAGCCAGCACGGTGGGGGGGCAACCCCTGGGTGCAGGGGGCCCTATATGGAGGGTGCTGTGGGTACCGAACCCCAGCTGGGCATGGACCATGGCTGTCCCCATGGCACCGGTGGGAGCTGTGAGGATGGATGGAGATGGGGGGCAGAAGGGCAGGGAGTGCACCAGAGCACCCCATGCCAGCCCTGCGACAGGAGGTGTGGGGAGCCCGGCGGTGCCAGCACTGGCTCGGGCACTGTGGTGTGGTGCTGGTCCCCATCGCTCGCTTGGCAGGCAGCTCACAGCCGGCCGCGGCGCGACTGAGCCCAGTCACCTGCACAGCCACTGCTTGGCACTAACGGGGCAGGGCTGGGCCGCTGCTCCAGCCTGGCAAGGAACGGCCCAGCGTGGCACAGCGTGGCATGGCACGGCTCCCCTCAGCAGGGTCGTCAAGCCACAGACCGGGGACAGAGAACCCAGGTGTCCAGGCAAAGGGCCCCTGCCTGCGGGTGGAGCAGCATCCCTGGTTGCGGGCTGCCCAATCTGGCTGGTGCCCGCAGGGGAAGGGCAGCAGCAGCAACGAGGACCGGGGCTCACCCACGGGCAGCAGTGACGGGTGAGCTCCCGAGGCAGGGGGCTGCCCCGCTTGGCTGGTGCTCTGACGGGTGGGCAGGGGCAGAGGGGCAGGGTCCTTCCCCAGAGCTACCCCTGTGCCGTGGGCCCTTCCTTGCGGCATCGTTGCAGCCAGTGTCAGGCTCTAGTGCATCTCCTGCCCCAGCCCCACAGCGGCTCTTGCTCCAGCTCCTCTATTCGGGGTCGCAGACTCTGCTCTAATCGCACACGAGCCACGGTGTGCTGCTGACTTCACTGGGCTGCCAGGGACCCCCGGGCTCCAGCAGACAGTTCCCAACCACTGCACTCCACAGCCTGTTGCCCCACAGCCTGGCACCGCCGGTCATTGCATCATACAGCACCCCACAGCCTGTGCCTGGCTGGGCACTAGTGGCTCCGTGGGGCGGGCAGGAGGGCAGGGTGATGGGCAGGGCTGGCGTGCGCCGGGCACCGGGAAGCTGCCGTGCCGGCTGTCAGCACGAGCACGCGGCAGACGCAGCCTGCCCAGGGCTGTTTGTTCTGGCTCAGTGCCACGCGGGGCTGGCACTACATCAAACCGCGCGGAGCCTGGCAGGTGCTTGCGGGAGGGAACCGGGATGCTGACGGTGCCACCAGAGGCTGGGCACCCCCGCAGTCAGTGCGGGCACCTCATAGCCTGGCTCACCTGGGTGGCCAGCAGCACACGAGACCACTGTGTTACCGGTGCCAGTGCCCAAGGGATGTTGGCATGGAGACTGTGTGCTGTTCACGTGCCACTGCTCTCCTTCCCTGTGCCCAGGGGTGCACCCTCCGTGCCAGCACTGCTCTGTCTGTCAGCACAATCGCTGGTCCGTGTCTGCCCATGGGAAGGCTGGGGTGGGCTGGCTCCAGACTGGGCACACTGGGACCCTGTCCTCATCCAGTCAGTCCCAGTTGCCCAGTACCTCTTGGCTCTGCCATCTGCCTGTTCTTTGGGCGCTGCTCCCGAGGGGGTGTCAGGCAGGTTTCTCCCCATGGGTGCCCAGACCCTGCTCTGCCGGGTCTTCCGCAGGACAGGGTTCTCAGGTCCCAGATGCCTCAGCCAGCCCTTGCTGCCATAGGGTTGTGAGGTGCCAGGGCTGCCGTCACCCCTGCAAGGCACCCATGGGTGGGAGCAGAGAGACTGCGGGGCTGGACCCTGGCACCTGGGACTGTTGTCCCCTGCCCATGCCGGTGGGATGCAGGACTGAGGGTGACCTTGACACTCCTCCCGGCGGGGCCAGGACTTGGCCAGAGCTTTTGCTTCTCACTGTCAGTTAAAGGAGAGCCACAAAACCCACTTGACTTCCCGGATCCAGCGATAGTTCCCGCAAGTTGCACAGAGCCAGTCTTGTGTTCCCCACCATCCCAGTGCTAGACTGGGCTGAGGGACACCCTCATCCCCCACAGAGCACGGGACCCCTTCCCCATGACGTGCTGCTGAGAGGGGCTGGCAGGTCTCGGCACGAGTCCTGGCACAGAGGGTCTGGGGTCTGTGGGGCTCTTCAGGTAGCCAGAGCTGGTCGGGAACATGTTCCCTCTCAGCCCCGGCTCTGTTTGTGCCTGTGGAAGAGTTCCCAGCACTGGATGCCGGGGCTGGTAGCCCCCAGGCAGGCAGAGGCGGTCCCTGGGGAGGGCTGCCACCCCCGGCTGTCTTTGGTGGCACTGGCACCGTTATCCTCAGACGCCGGGCATGGTGCAGCGTGGGTCATGTGCGGGCACGGCGTGGGCACGACCAGGACGTGCAGCCCTGGGCGGGCGCTGGGAGCCCTGCCCACCCTGGCACATGCTAATTGCATGTAATGGGGAGAGCAGTATCAGCTCAAATCCGTAATTAGGCAGCTCCATTGTCATGCAAACCCGCTTAATTCATTCACAACCAGCACTCGCTTCATCAGCGCCCAGACGCTGCCAGGCACTCACCGGGAGACAGGCACCTCCACCCAGCCTCCCCCGTGGCCGTAGGGCTGGCACGCGTGGGCCACACGCCTGAGGGGCCCGGACATCGGCCAGCTTGTGGGGGCATGCCAGGAAATTGGGGACACGGTTCCAGGGCAGGCGGGGGCACCCCCGGGGGCACGGTGCCCATTTTAGCGTGGGGGCCGCGTTGGCATCGTGTGCCCATAGTCGCATCGTCCCCAGTGCTCAGCACGTGCCAGGCTGGCCGGGAGCCAGGTCCTGCTGCCCAGCATTGGCATCCGACCCTGCTGGCTCCCTGCCCAGCCGGGGCTGGCACTGGCACTCGCCTGGCGTTGCCGTGGGACTGTGTGGGGTAGAGAGGTGGATGCAAGGGAAGCTTTTGCAGATGTCCTGATTACCCAGGTGAGGGTCGGAGCAGCTGGGCAGTGCTGGGCAGTGCTGGGCGTTGCTGTTGCCCATGGCTGGGGGTCTCCCAGAGGCAACACCAGATCATCGTGGCTCAGAGCCAGCCTCTTCCAGCAGTATGGTACCCAGCTAAAAGCCTCAGACGAGCTTTTTGATTGTGGTGAGCTGTGCCAGTTCCCTTCTCTGCACCCTGCAGAGAGCAAAGTGCCTACGATGGGAACCCCTGCGTGCCGGGTTGGCACCCCCAGGCTCCCCTAGGAACAGATGAGCACCCTCTGTTCTCCCCCTGATACCCACCCTTCCTTCGTTAAGGCCGGAGCAATCAGCAGCAATTACGGCTTTAATTACCTGCTGCTGGGGCGCAGGCCGAGCGCCGGCAAAGTGCGAGGAAATCTTTCATCTTAATGGTGTGCCAGGCCTGGCACGGACACGATGGATGGGGCACCAGCTGGGAGCGAATCTGCCGGCTGCAAAGCCCGCAGGGATTCGGGGAGGTCCACAGAGGGGCACAGTGCTGGAGGCAGGTGCTGGAGGCAGGTGCTGGCACTGAGGTCCCCACGCTGCTGTGGGGACCTCCGGAGTGGCAGCAGCAGGCAGGGGAGCATGCAGGGGATGGGGGCAGAGGGAGGATGGGGTGGGATGCCCCATCGCGGGTGACTGATGTGGTGGGCAGCAGTGCTCAGACAGACCCGTGCCATCGGAGGGCTGTCCCACTGCAGGCAGCCACCTGCTTCCTCCCGAGGACAGCTGTGCCACGTGGGTACCCACGGGCCGTGCCAGTGCCGGGGCTGGAGCTGCCGCAGCCACCGGCGGGCAGCCTCTCCTCGCCAAGAACACGCTGACCTTCTCAGTGTCTCCCCGCGGCAGGCACAGAGGCACCCGCCAGGCTGCTCCTGGCACCACTGGGGACTGTGGCACCGTCACCCAGGCAGGATCAGCCCCTTGAGGACCAGAGAGACCGGACTGGGGGCACCCGCTGGCGCCTGGTGGGTTCTATCAGTGCGCAACACCCCGTCCCCCCCCCCCCCCCCACCACCCACAGCTNCCCCACCAAATTGGGCAGTGCAGTGTCCTGCGGTCTCTCCTTGCCCAGTAACACCAGTACACCTGGTGTTTCTGCTGCTGGGGGGCCCAGGTGCTACGGCGAGAGGCTGTGTGACCACCTGGGCTGGCGGGGAACAGGGGGAGCTCTGTACATGGAGGGGGTGCGGAGGAGGGGAGGGACAGGAGCAGCTGGGGGTCCCACAGTGCTGGGGTGAAGTCAGGGACGGGTGCCCAGAGCTCACAGCGGGGTGTCTCCATCCCCACTGCACCCTGAGATGGGTGTCGCAGACTCGCTCCCCAGCCCTGCCCTTCCATCAGGCACCAGTCGTTAACCCACGTGTTGGGGGAATAATTGATATTAAAGCCCTGCTTAATGCACCGACTTTACTGGCTGGGATTTATCGGCGCTGGAGCAAACTGTGCTCTCAGTCACCCTGTGGCTGCAGGAAAAGCGGCCGAAGCTGTTCCCTGCCACGGTGAGAGGGGGCCGGGGGGTATGTGGATCCCAGCGCCCGCGCCCCGTCCCCTTGTTCCCCGTCCCCGCCGAAGTTCCCCGGTTCCCTTTGCCAAGGTGACATAAGCATCTCGCCTGTTTCCATGGCAACGCAGCGGCAGGTGAGCGCGAGGCGGATGCGGGAGCCGGCACGCGCCACGTGGGGGGCCGCTGCCCACAGGGCGCCCACGCTGCTCCCGCACCCACGGACTGGGGGTGCCACGCTGTGGGGGGACCCACAGGATGCGGGGGGGGGGGCCGCAGTGCATGGGGGGTGACTGCAGATCAATGGGGTGCGGGGTGCCCGTGCTGCGTGCAGCGTCTGTGGTGTGGGAGGTGCCCACGCTGTGGAGAATGTCTGTGGCGTGGGGAGGGCCATAGGGCATGGAGGTGGCTGCAGAGCGTGGGGCGCCCACGGGATGTGCGGTGCCCAGGGAGGGTGTGGCATCCACAGTGCGTGAGATCCCCGCGGTGTTTGGCATAGCTGTGACGCGTGGGGCGGCCACAGTCCACTGGATGGTCGAAGGGTGCTTGGGGTGCTCGTAGTGCATGCAGGGCTCACGGTGTGTACCCGTCATGGATGGGGTGGCTGTGGTTCATGGGGCACCCAGACCACAGTCCCCCTGCTCCCTCACGGGGTTCCAGGCCAGCTCCAGCCTTCTGGCTGTGCCACGCGGCTCCATCCATGCCCATACCACGGCACAGAGCCTCACCAGTGCCTGGCATGGTGCTCAGCAGCTGCACATCCAGGGCTGGGCAGCACCCTGGCTCTGCTGCTCCCTGCACATCCCCAGCTCTGTTTGCTGTCCATGCTCCTTCCTCGCCCCCCCACAAGGCACCCAGCACCCCGCTTGGGTGGGCAGCTGGGGGGGCTCCATACCCATCCTGCCTCCTCCATGCCTTGCTGCTGGTCCCAGGCTTCCTGCGCCCCTCCACTCAGCCGTGATGGATAGACACGCAGCTCGGCAATCGCTGTACTCATTTCACGTGTGATTAAAAAGCTGGTCCCGCAGCACAGTTCACCCGGCGCGTCTGCCACAGCCGCCTGGGCGGGAGGCGGCCGCTGTGCTGTGCAGCAGCAAACATGGCATTTCATAAACAAATTATGTTTATTTACCCAGCGCCCACGTGCCAGCATGGGTAGTGCAGTGTGGGCACCCGGGGTGCCCGGGCAGCAGGCACAGCGGTGGGACCCGCGGGTGATGCGGCGAGCTGTGCCGCAGCCGGCACAGGGACGGCACCGTGCTGGGGACCGCAGCGCCTGTCCGTGCCGTGACCCCTCGGGCCGGCCCCAGGCTGCGGCTGGGGGGGTCGTTAAACCAGTGAAATATGAAATGCCTGTATATCCCCGACAGGAGTTTTAATTAAATTAATTGCCAGTGACATTGTAAAAGTGCTGATGGGGTAATAACCGGCGCGTTATGGTCGCCGTTTATCTTCCCCGCGTAAATTAGCTGCCGCACCTTGTACGTCCCGGCGGGCATCGCGGCGGGCTCGTCGGCACCCACTCCCTGGGTCCGAGGGGCCTGAGCCAGCTGGGGAGAGCAGCAGGGCCTGGAGCCTCCCTGGGGGAACTCAGGCAGGGCCCAAGGGACCCCCGTTTTGCTCGCGTTCCCGTCACGCAGGCGGCAGTGCCAGGCGGGAGCCAGCCGGGGTGGGCACGGGCAGTGGGGTCCCATGGGCACATGGGGAGTGGTTGGTGGTTGCCAAACGAAGGCACTTAATTACTGCGCATTCCATCCCATTTAATTGCTTATTAAATCCTAACCAGCCAATTAGCAGCAGCAATTACAGCTTCATTCAGTGACACAATCGCTATTTTATCGTTTGTTAATCAAATGCTTATTTAGGGCCCTGGTTTATTAACTCTTTCCGCAGCAGGCACCGGCGGGGTGGGGGGAGCAGGGGCACCTGGCTTTGTCTGGCTTGGGGGATGTGGATATCGTGGGCCTGTGCCATGTGTCCCCAGCACTGCTGTCCCCATGGGGACAGCTCAGTGTGTGCAGCACTGAGCCGTCGTCACCACCCTGGGGACAGCCAGCCCCCATGTGCCATGTCAGTGTGGGTGTCAGTGGCACAGGATGGGGTGCACTGCTGTGCCAACCTGCCGTGTCCAGCATCCCTGTGCCACTGCGAGGTGCAGCAGGGCAGGATGCGGCCCCCGGTCAGTGCCTCACAGGGTGCTGGAGAAGGGGGTGGCAGGTGCCCCAGAGGCGTGAGCAATGGCCCTTGTTGGTCACACTACATTTCCTTTTCATTAGCGCTAAGTGTGGACATGAGGGATCGGCAAGGGTTCAGCGGGCTCAGGCACTGCGTGGCTGCTCTCCCTGATGGATGGCAGGGTGGGAGAGGGCTGCCGCACTGCTGGTGGAGGGGACAGTGGGGAGGCACAGGGCCACTGGCATGTGGCTGTGCCGGGGAGGGCGATGGCCCAGCCAGGGCACGCTGGAGGTGGCCGAGCCCCATCTCCCCACAGGTGCTCAGCAAAGCGCGACCGTGGCCAACCCAGCATCTGGCGCATCCCCGGACCTGCTGCCGCACTTCCAGCTGGAGCCGGAGGATGTCTACATTGTGAAGAACAAGGCAGTGAGCCTGGCCTGCCGTGCCACCCCTGCCACCCAGATCTACTTCAAGTGCAATGGCGAGTGGGTGCACCAAGGTGACCACGTCACGCAGCACAGCACCAACCACAGCACTGGTGAGCGCCGGCAGGAGAGACGGTGCCAGCCCCGCTCCTGGGAAGCCACGTGTGCCTCTTTTGGTGGGGCTTGCATGGGGCTGGGGCCACAGGGACAACTGCTGGCATGCCAGTGTGATGTGCCACTCTCCGGTCCCAGGGCTGCCCGTGATGGAAGTGCGCATAGAGGTCACCCGCCAGCAAGTGGAGAAGATCTTTGGGCTGGAGGAGTACTGGTGCCAATGTGTGGCCTGGAGCTCCTCCGGCACCACCAAGAGCCAGAAAGCCTTTGTGCGCATCGCCTGTGAGTGTCTGTGGGTGCCAGGACAGAGTGTGGGGCGCTGGCCCTGGCCCCCCATCTCACTCCTGTGCCTCCCCAGATCTGCGCAAGAACTTTGAGCAGGAGCCGACAGCCAGGGAGGTCTCCATTGAGCAGGGCATCGTGCTGCCATGCCGCCCTCCCGAGGGCATCCCCCCTGCCGAGGTGGGTCCCTGCAGCTGGGCAGGATAGGCTGTGGCTGAGGATACCCCTCGCCCAGAGGGATGCTGTGTGTGCTCCCAGGCAGGCACACAGTGATGTCCCTGTGCCCTACAGGTGGAGTGGCTGCGCAACGAGGAGCTGGTGGACCCGGCACTGGACTCCAATGTCTACGTGACGCCAGAGCACAGCCTGGTGCTGCGTCAGGCCCGCCTGGCCGACACCGCCAACTACACCTGCGTGGCTAAAAACATCGTGGCCCGTCGCCGCAGCGCCTCCGCTGCTATCACTGTCTACGGTAGGGCCCCTCCATGCCAGTCCCCACCACGCTGCCCTGGTGTCACTCTCCCTGTCCTGTCCCTCCCTGTGTCCCCTTAGCGGCAGGGTTCTGACAGGTCCCTCTCCACCCAGTGAACGGCGGCTGGTCGACGTGGACGCAGTGGTCAGGCTGCAGCACCAGCTGTGGACGGGGCTGGCAGAAGCGGAGCCGGACGTGCACCAACCCCACACCCCTCAATGGGGGTGCTTTCTGTGAGGGCCAAAATGTGCAGAAAACCGCCTGCACCACCCTCTGCCCAGGTACCCGCCCTGCTCGGAGCACCGCCACCGCCCCCGCCCCGTCGTGCCGATGCTGCACTCCCCACTGCGCCCATTGCAGTCCCTGTCCCCACCAGGTGTCTTGTCCTCCAATTCCCCTGTGTGTCCGTCTCTGCCGGCCCCGGGGCAGGGAAGGGAGGTGGCAGCGGGTTGCTGACCCCAGGCTGTGCCCACAGTGGACGGCGCCTGGTCGGAGTGGAGCAAGTGGTCGGAGTGTGGGGCCGAATGCACCCACTGGCGCAGCCGGGAGTGCTCGGAGCCAGCTCCACGCAACGGAGGCCGGGATTGTCACGGCCCCGAGCTGGACACCCGCAACTGCACCTCTGAGCTCTGCACCCACGGTGAGCACGGTGGGAACGGCAGGGTTGCACCCTGGGAGAGGGGACCGGGGAGTGGCCATGTGTGCTGACACCCTGCCCCACGCAGCTGCCCCTGGTGCAGAGGACGTAGCACTGTACGTGGGGCTGGTGGCTGTGGCCGTGTGCCTGGTGCTGCTGCTGCTGGTGGGGGTGCTGGTGTACTGCCGCAAGAAGGGGGGCCTGGATGCTGATGTGGCCGATTCCTCCATCCTCACCGCCGGCTTCCAGCCTGTCAGCATCAAACCCAGCAAGGCTGGTGAGTGAGTGTTGCAGGGACAGTGCTCCCACACTGGGATATGGTGTCCCTTGGACCTGCACGTGGCCATATGGGGCAGGGGGTCTCGGGGCAGGAGCTGTCTGCTACAGGGCATCCCTGGGTGGGGTTCTGTGCCCTGTGGGGCTCCTGCTCTTGAGTAGGGATTCTTTGCCTTATGGGATCCCTGACCTAGGGACAGGAAATCTGTATCTTAAAGTTTCTGACTGTGGGGTCAGTGCTCTGTGCCACATAGGGTCAGATCCCCAGGGGTGGCTGTGCTTGCTATAGGGTCCTTGCTATGGGGCAGGGACTATGTGCCCCATGCCCTCTGGGGTCGACTGTGCTCTTGCACCAGCCATGGGGACCCCCTGTTTCTGCTTTGCCTCGGCGCCAAGATCGCTTTCCCTGTCCTACAGACAACCCCAGCCTGCTCACCATTCAGCCAGATCTCAGCACCACCACCATGACCTACCAGGGCTCGCTCTGCCCACGCCAGGATGGCCCTGCCAAGCTCCAGCTGCCCAACGGGCACCTGCTGAGCCCGCTGGGTGCTGGACGGCACACGCTGCACCACAGCTCACCCGCCGCCGAGGGTGCCGACTTCGTGGCCCGGCTCTCCACCCAGAGCTACTTTCGCTCCCTGCCCCGCGGCACCAACAACATGGCCTATGGCACCTTCAACTTCCTAGGGGGGCGGCTCATGATCCCCAACACAGGTACAGCAGGGTGGGGGTTCCAGAGCACTGTCCAGGTCAGGCAGGGTCCTCATGGGGCTCACCCCCTGCCTGCACCCCCATTCCCACCCAGGGATCAGCCTGCTCATCCCACCCGATGCCATCCCACGGGGGAAGATCTATGAGGTCTACCTGACCCTGCACAAGCAGGAGGAGGTGAGGTAGGTGCCGGGGCTGCTGGGGCACGGGGCTGTTGGAGCAGGGTCTGCCCTGACGCAGCTGCTCCCATCGCTGCCCCAGGCTGCCCCTGGCCGGCTGCCAGACGCTGCTGAGCCCCATCGTCAGCTGTGGCCCCCCCGGGGTCCTCCTCACCCGCCCTGCCATCCTGGCCATGGGGCACTGCGTGGAAGCCAGTGCCGAGAACTGGAGCATCCGGCTGAAGAAGCAGTCGTGCGAGGGCACGTGGGAGGTGAGCGAGGGCGAGGGGTTTCAGGGATGGAGGAGGGACAGCCATGGCTGAGGTGCATCTCTGCCCGGGTGCCGCAGGACGTGCTGCAGCTGGGCGCTGAGCCGTGCACGGAGCTGTACTACTGCCAGCTGGAAGCGCAGGCTTGCTACGTGTTCACGGAGCAGCTGGGGCGCTTCGCCCTGGTCGGGGAGTCCCTCAGCATGGCAGCCTCCAAGCGCCTCAAGCTGGTCCTGTTCGCACCGGCCGCCTGCCCCTCACTTGAGTACAACATCCGCGTCTACTGCCTCAGTGACACCCAGGACGTCCTCAAGGTACCGGGGTCCCCAGCCTGCCCCTTGGAGTGAGAGCAGCGCTCCTGGTGTGCGTCACCTCCTGCCTGACTGCTCCTTGCGCTGGCAGGAGGTGATCCAGCTGGAGAAGCAGCTGGGGGGGCAGCTGATCGGAGCCCCCCGGGTGCTGCACTTCAAGGACAGCTACCACAACCTGCGCCTCTCCATCCATGATATGCCCAGCTCCCTCTGGAAGAGCAAGCTCCTCGCCAGCTACCAGGTGAGGAGTCTGGCCAGTGTGTGGGGATGGTGATAGAGGTGTAGGGGGGTGTCCCTGCCACTCTGACACCCCCAGCTCTGTCACCCCACTGCAGGAGATCCCCTTCTACCACATCTGGAGCGGGCTGCAGCCCTTCCTGCACTGCACCTTCACCCTGGAGCGCCTGAGCACCAGCACCTGTGAGCTGGCCTGCAAGATCTGGGTCTGGCAGGTGGAGGGAGACGGGCAGAGCTTCACTGTCAACTTCAACATCGCCAAGGTGAGTGAGGGCAGGGCTGGGGCACGCCTGGGGGTGGCAGTAGGATTGCCTCACATCCCTCTCCCTCCCTGCTGGTGCTCTTCCCTAGGACACAAGGTTTTCAGACTGGCTGGTCCCTGACGAGGTGGGCACCCCGGCTCTGGTGGGCCCCAGTGCCTTCAAGATCCCCTTCCTCATCCGCCAAAAGATCATCAGCAGCCTGGACCCACCGGGCACACGGGGAGCCGACTGGAGGACACTGGCACAGAAGCTCAACCTTGACAGGTAACTCAGGCTGAGGACAGTGCTGGGGATGAGGTGGCATGGTGGATGGGGGGACAGGGGTTCTGGCCTCATCCTGCACCTACACATGAATGCTGGAATGCTGTGGAATCCTGGGAGCGGGATGCTGCACAAGGTGAGACTAGCACAGGTCTGGTAACGGGATGTGGAGCTATCCTTGTGTCCTGACGTGGTCCCTCTGTCCCCTTCCAGCCATCTCAGCTTCTTCGCCTCGAAGGCCAGCCCCACAGCCATGATCCTCAACTTGTGGGAAGCACGGCACTTCCCCAATGGCAACCTCTCCCAGCTGGCTGCCGCCGTGGCCGAGATCGGCAAGCAGGATGGTGCCCTCTTCTCTGAGGCTGAGTGCTGAGCATGGCGGCTCCCAGGAGGCCACCAACACGGGGCTAAGAGGGGCCCTGGCTGGCCCACCAGGCTCCTGTTGCCCTACAGCGCACGAGCAGGGCTGCCTGGCCCCCTTGGGAGGGCAGGATGCCCCTGCCCCATGGCAGTCAGGCCCCTCCAGCACTGTGGCTCCAGGACTCAGCCCAGCCCCGGGGGTCCCAGAGCCCCACGGTGGGGGACTGGGGGGGCACTGGGTGTGCGTCGTGCGTGCGGTGCCGTCGTGCTGTCTGCGTGTGGGGCCGGGCGGCCCCGGGCCCCGTGCCGTGTTGTGTAAAGCCCGTTTTTTTAATTCTGTATTAAGTGCATTCAAGTATTTACACTTGGCCTTATGTACATAGCGGTGCCGCGGGCGGGGGGTCTGCCGGACGTGAATGTAAATAAATTCAATATATATTGCTATGTGGGGCTGTGCCCGGCCATGCGCTGCCCCACGCCCCTCAGGATGCCCCTAGGATGTTGGAGGTGTGGCACGAAGAGCTTTATTAGGGTGGTGGCTACTGCCCAGCTCTGGCAGTGCGACAGGCCACGGCTGCCACGAGCGCAGCCCCTTTCCCTGAGCCATCCTCTGACAGATGGAAGGACACATCGCAGTTGGGTGCCAGCTCCTTCAGTGTCTTCTGGAGGTTGTAGGAGAAGCTAGGCAGGACAGGAGGGGAGGGTGAGGACTGATGCTCCCACCCCATACACACCAACATCCCACCACAGACTCCTTCGTAGGGCAAGGATGCCCCATGGGTGCCTGCCATCCCTGGCCCCACTCACCATGGGTGCAGCTTGTACAAGGTGCCATCCACCCCAACAGAGACAGACAGCCGCTCCAGGCCCCGGTTCTCTCGCATCTTCTCCACCACAGCAGCCAAGCCAGCAGCACAGAGCTGGGCTGCCCGCAGGGACACGGTCTGGCACACCTCCCGCAGCAGCACGCTGTCCTCAAAGCTGGCATCAAGCTCCAGTTCATTCAAGATGGTCCGTATCTGCCGCAGGGCCAGCCCATTGCTGCTCCGGACCAGTGCCACTGTTAGCAGCAGAGTCCCCATCCCCATCACTGTCCCCATCCCTTACGCTGGAGGTGGCATCACCCTGCCTGTGCCACATCAGTGTAGCCTGGCCCCTCTCCTGGGGTTCTGATACCCCCACCCTGGGTTCAGGGAACCAACACTCACAGCTCAATGGTAGAGAGGAACTTGGTCTGGAAGATGTTCCTGGTTTGGAGTTTGGCGCTGGCTCTGCCTTGGAACAAGAGCTGTTTCTCTGTCATTACCAACAGGATCTGACGCACGATCTCGCCCAGGTACATGCCACTGATGAGCTTCTCGAACCTACCCGAGGCACAGCCTCAGCTGGGCACAGACACCCACTCCCAGCCCCCTCTGCCCCAGGGCCCTCACCCACCTCTGTTTGCCCGGGTTGATGGTGGTTTCGTCCACCACCCTGTCGAAGTGGGTGAAGAGGTGGTCTAGGCAGCCGTTGTCCCCAAAGGCCCCCCACTCCATGTTGATGCACATGCGGCCCTGGTCCCCCTCCACAGTGCCCACGTTCCTCATCTCCTCCATGTAACAGGCATTGGTCCCTGTCCCTGCAGGCCCCATGCTGGTGTCATCCCCCTCACTATTCTGGCAGAGGCATGTGGCCATGCCACATGGGGTACAGGGGTGGTGAGGGGATGGGGGACCTCCTGGATGCAAAGGTGCTCCTCACCCACAATGAGGCCGATTTCACATTTGGGGTCATCATAACCACAGGACATCATGGTTCCCACCGTGTCGTTGAGCAGAGCCACCACTCGCAGCCCTGAATGCTGCCAAACAGGAGATGGGGGCATGTGTAGTTGGGTGGCACCCAGACAGCTGCTGGGGCTGACACTGCCTGGGTGCAGGGTGTACCTGGGGGACAGGGACAGGCCACCAGACATCCCCTACCTGTTTGCGGTGGGCAGCCTCCCGCAGCAGTTGGACAACGTCCTGTCCCACGCAGCCTGAGGCGGTGAAGCCTTTGGTCCAGGTCAGCAGCAATGCCTGCAAGAGTGGCAGGAGCAGGGGGCCAGGCAGTTGCCTCACATCACATCCTGGGGTCCTTCCCACTGCCCTGGTGCTGGAGCCACCCCCTCACCTTATCCAGGCCCACTTGCTGGCAGGGGAAGGAGAAGGTGAAGCCAAGAGGCAGCGTCTGAGTCATCAGGTTCTGCTTCGTCTGGAAGTCCACGATGCAGTCAATGATGTGCTCAAAGAGCTGTGGATGGTGGCCATGGTCAGCATGGCCTAGGTTGGGGCAATGCTGGGGGGGCTCTCCCAGCCCCCATTGTGGCCCCATGGAGAGCAAGTAGGGAGGCAATGCCCACCCCCTCGCCCCAGTCACTGGTCACAGGTCCTCAGCCTCACCGCGTCGCCAGTGCCCTGCATGATGGCAGCTGGGATGACGTAGATCTCACTGGCCATGCTGATGCCCTCCTCTGTCACACGCACCACCAGCACACGGAAATTGGTCCCCCCTAGGTCCAGTGCCAGGAAGTCACCTCGCTCTGTGGGGAGCCAGCACAGTGCATTAGGAGGGCCACGGCGACCTCGGCACCCCATTCCCAGTATCCCTGTCCCTTACCAGTGCCATCGGGTGTGTGAGAAACGTAGGTGGGCAGCATGCGGACAGAGGCAGTGGCATTGGTGTTCTTACCCAGGCCCCGCTCCATCTCCTGCCTCATCAGTGCCTGGACTTTCTCCAGGTCAGCGTGGGTGAGCCTTAGCGGGCCCAGCACCTCATTCACTGCACGGCGCTGGGCTGCCAGGCGCAAAGCCACTGCTGTCACCATGGCTGCCCCCCGCCCAGAGCCATCTCTCGAGGGCAGGAGGGTGGCCAAGCACTCAGGGGACAGTAGCCTTGACACACTCTGCAGGATCTCTTCAAACCTGCCAGAGAATGAAGATATCATGGGCTGGGTGTGAGGCATCCCACTACGGCAGCATCCCACTGGGAGCCCTGTGTTCCTCATCACCTTCTGTAGCCTTTGTACAATTCTCCTTCCACCCCCACGTTGACCATCAATGTCTCCATGTCCCGGGTCTGGCACATGTAGCTGAGGATGGCAGCCAGCCCGACGGCGTGGAGCGTGGCAGCGCGCCCCACCACTGCCCGGCAGATCTGCTGCACCCGGCCGCAATCCCGCTCGCTTGGCTGCAGCCCCAGAACCTCCAGAACTCTCTTCACGTCACTCGTGCCGTCCTCGTTGCTGCAAGGCAGATCACAGCCTTGCAGCACTTGCAGGTACACCAGCTTGCAGCCAGGAACACCCCATCCCTCACCCCGGTCCTCCCACCCACGGCAGGTCTCCAGACACTCACTTGATGATATCCAGAATGTGCTGCATCGTGAACACTCCCTTCTCCTTCAGGACAGCAGTATCAGTCCCAGTGAAGAGAGCTTTCTCAGCGGTCAGGGCAATCAGCGCATGCCGGACAATCTCCCCCAGGTACAGGGTGCCCACCAGCTTCTCAAACCTGTGTGCAGCCCACATAGGAGTCAGTCATGCCTCCCTAGCAGCACCCCTTGGCCCTTTAAGAGCACCCAGGAGCATCGGAGGGGAATGTGTGCTCCTGTTGGTGGACACGCTCAGGGATAAATGGGGAGCCCTGAAGGCCCTGTCCTTTTTTGGGGAGAAAGAGCACCTCTTTTCCCCAGGGTTGCAAGATTCCTCATCCACGGATACATCATAGGGTGTGAGAATGTCATTCAGGGTGCCATCATCCCCAAAGCAGCCCCACTCAGTGTTGACACACATTCGCCCGCTGGTCTCTTCTGCCATTTCCACCAGGTATGCCTCGGCCATGAAGCAACAGTTGGAGCCCTTGTCTGTGGGAGCAATGGGGCTGAGCACTGGCACAGCCCCCCAACACCCACCACACCGCCACGGCACGCGGGGTGCCCAAGTCTCACCTGCGACCACGGCGATCTCGCAGGGTCTCCCCTCTGTGCAGCAAGTCATCATGGTGCCCACAGTGTCATTCATCAGGGCAACAACTTGCACATGGGAAGGCTGGCCAGGACCAAGTTGAGAAGATTTCCAGCCCCTCCACGGGGACAGCCACCCGCCACCCGACCCATTGCCCCCCACCTCCTGCTTATTGATGGCTGACTGCAGCATCTGCACAACATCTTTCCCCACCACACCACTGCAGCTGAAGCCCTTGGACCAGGAGAGGAGTTCTGCCTGTGGAGAGCATGCAGCAGAGTTGTTGACCTCTGGCACCAGGATGGTTCCTCTCCCCACTGCTGCTGTGCTGTGGTGACAGCCTGGGACAGGGATCTCCCCCTCACCTTGTCCAGCTGCGTCTGCTGGCAGGTGAAGGGGAAGACAAAGCCCAAGGGGAGGAATTCCTCAGAGGTGCTGATTTCAGGGGTGGTGGTCTCGGCCAGGAACTGGGACACGCATTGTGCAATGAAGTTAAAGAGCTGCAAAGTCATGACTGGGGGTAAGGGCTGCTTGCCTTACTCAGTACCCAGGCTGTGGAAGGCAGCCCAGAGCTCCAGCACCAGCACGGAGCCCTGCCGAGCCTCCGTGGTGCTGGGCAGCCCAGCACCAGGCACCCTTTGCCATGGCCTCCTCATACCGCTTCGCCCTCGCCCTGCATCATGCCCTCTGGCATGTCAAAGAACTTGTACATCATTTGGGGGCTCATGTTTCCATCTCCGTAGAGGGTCACCAACAGGGTCCGAACCTGGTTCTGGCACAGCTCCACCACCAGAAAGTTGCCTTTCTCTATGGGGGAACAGAGGCAGTGTCAGACCTTCCCTGTGGCAGATCTTCTAAAATCTGCTCCTTGCCCTGTCCCAGGGATAGTCATTCACCCATGGGGGAAGCTCCTGAGAGCCTGAGACTCTCAGAGAGCCCAAGGGAATAAGCTTCTGGCTACTGCCCCTGCACTGGGGACCCTTCCCCAGCACCCCACCAGGGCCTACTCCAGAGAGGTGTGCAGGGCTGTCAGTAGCAGAACAGTTCATCCTCAGGCTGGGCTGCCTTACCAGTGCCATTGGGAGTGGAGCAGATGTAGGTGGGCAGCATCCGCACTTTGGCCTGTGCGTGTGTCTGGCGGCTCAGCCCCTTGCACATGTCCTGCATCATGTGGCCCTTCATAATATGCAGCCTCTCCAGTGGGATGCAGAGTGATCGCAGGGCTCGTTGTATCTGGGGATGGTGCATTAGGGCAGAGATGCAGAGGTAAAGGGCAGGGAGTGACTGGAGCAGGGATGGGCCTTACCGGTGTGGTGTGGGGACTACCCTGGTGGTGGCTCTGATGGCCCAGTGAGAACCTGCATGAAGAAAGGTGGCATGTCACCCAGTGAGCTCCAGCATGCAGCACAGGACAAATGCCTGCCCTTTCCCAGGCACACAGTGGGGCTCCCACCTGGTGTCTATTTCCATGCTCCATGAGGTGTCCATATTTTCATCCCTATGCAGTATTCTCACACTGCCTCTGCGGTCGTGGAGGAGGCAGCTCTGCCCAACCACGGTCATAGGGCCGAGCTCGGGGGAGTGGGAAGGAGAGTGTCCCCACCACCTGCAAGAGGCCAGAGGCTGATGTGTCTCCCCTGCAACAGCCTGGGGAATTTAGAAAGCCTGCACGGCCCCATCCTCGGCCCCACAGCGGTCTCCACAGGGTAGGAGCCGCTCAGCGATCCACGTACCGGCCGCCCCGCCCCTCCGCGCCCAGATTCCGCCTCGGGTCTCTTCCGTCCGCCCCGCCGAACTGCCCAGATGGGGACTTGGGCCGGGTGCTGCGGCTGCCCATGGCGGCGGGGCTGGGGCCACTCTTTGGAGCCGGAGGTGACTGGGGCCGGTGTGCGGGGCCGTTGGCGGCCGGGGCCCGGGTATGGAGCCGGTGGTGGCCGGGGCCGGTGTGCGGGGCCGTTGGCGGCCGGGGCCCGGGTATGGAGCCGGTGGTGGCCGGGGCCGGTGTGCGGGGCCGTTGGCGGCCGGGGCCCGGGTATGGAGCCGGTGGTGGCCCGCGCCGGCCCCGCCGCAGCCAATGGGCGACGCCGCTCCGCGCCCCACCCGCGGGCGGGGCCGCTCCCCGCTGCTCTCCGCTCCCGGCCGGGCGGCATCGCTGCTCAACGCCCCGCGTTTAATGAGCTCCGCACCAGCTCGTCCCATTAATTAGGCATGGGTCGCCCTCCCCTGTTCCCCGTGAGGATGCTCCCGAGGGGCAGGTCCCTCCAAGGGCCCGGTGCGAGGCAAGCAAAGTCCTGCTGCGCCGGGGAGCGGGAGTACGGCCGAGTCACTCGGAGACGGGAAAAGCATCAAGGACACGGGGACACCGCGGCCGTGGCTCCTCCGGTCGCTGCAGCCGCTGACTGCGGCTGTCAGATGGCACCAAGGTGCCCTCCGCCACTCCCGGCTGGGAATGTCAGCGCTGTGCTGCTGCATAGAGCACAGGGCACTGCAGCCCCCTGCCCTGAGCCCCCCCACCAAACCCAGCTCCAGGAGAGGCCTGGGGGAGTGTGATTTGGGACCCACTGTCTGCTGCTCCTCCTCTCCTCCCTCCAGTGCCCTCCCATTCCCCAGAGAAAGCCAGCAGAGCTCTGCCGTAGTGCTGCAGTTTCATAAAAACATACATAAATATATTTCCATTTCTGTAACAGAGAGCAAAGCTGCACAGGCACCTATAAAACACACAGTCACTTCTCCACCCAGCACTCCCTGCACAGGTCGTATAAAACATATAAAAGGGGTGCGGGAGACAAAGGCTGCAGGTGAAGCAGGGATACAGTGCCAAGAAGACCCTCGCTGGGGCACAGGGAGCTGCTGGGGGGTCCCTGCAGCATGGCCAGCCTCAGAACTTGTGCCTTCTCCGGCGGCAGCCTTTGGTCCGTTGCTGGCTGCCCACATGGAGAGCCACGCGTGGCTCCGAGTCCACCACACCGTCCACGTCTTCCAAAGAGACACCGGGTTTCTCAGGGGAAACATGGAAAGGAAGGTGCTGAAGGGAGGTGGGGCTGTCTGCCGACGGCTCCACATCAGCAGCTGACAGTGGGGGAGAGGACTGTTGGTCTCCTAATCCAGTGAGGGGAGTCCCCGCGTCATCACCTGCAACAAGAGCACATGTCAGCCCTCCTGTGTGAGCCACGGGTGCTGCCAAGAGCACCTCTTCCCCCTCTTCTCCTTGGTTCTCTGGAAGCACTGGTGCACAGACAGGGACAGCAGAAGCCTCCCACGCCCCTCAGGAAGCTGGACATGACTTGGTGCAATGGTTCAGGGTACACCCCTCCTATCCCTAAAAGGACTCTGGGCTCTGGTGTGAGTCCAGTGGGCGCACATCCAGTGGGTACTGGCAGGGATGTGTGCAGCCAGCTGGAGAATGCTGATAGCCAGCTAAGCCCACAGCCTCCTGCTCTGCTCAGAAAGAACAGACCCTTCCAAGGGGAATTTGCTCTCCCAGAACAGCCCAGGATGAGCCAGGAACAAAAAGGGAGAGCTGGGAAAGGGCAGCCCTTATGCAGCCAGGCTGGCATAGAAAGTTTTCCACCTTCAGACTTGCTCTCCGAGAGCTCCAGCATCCTGAGGAGTCCTCTCTCCTGCCTTCCAGTGTCCTGCCAAGGAGAGGAGAACCACCATCACAGCACTGCCACGAGGGAACCCCTTAGCCAGGATGGCCTCATGGGCACTTGTTCCCCCAACTTTCAGCATCAGGCTGGGCACTAGAGGGAATGCTGCTTATCCAGGGCCTCCAGCCACCCATGGGAAGGGCACTGTTCCATGCCCAGCCCAACTAGTGCTCAAGCAGAGGCAGCGGAGAGCAGAACCTGGTAAAGAGGGAGGCCAGGGTTTGGGACACCATCCCCAAGCCCAGCCAGCAAGCACAGGGCTGTGACAAACAGGGGCATCAGGGACTCTGGCACAGCTGGCACACATCCCCCAGCACTGCATGTCCAAGGGCAGACTCATCCCACTCTGTCTGAGGGTAGTGTGGTGCTGGAGGGAAGGGTCTTCCCTCAGGGCACAGCCGGATTAGGAACACACCTCGTGCCCTCTCTTTGCCCCTGGGAAGATGCAGCTGTGCTGGTCACACGTGTTAGGGGAAGACCACTTGACCTGGCTGATTTGAGCCTCACTGGCCCAGCAAAGTCCCCTCTCCTGGCTGCTCCCTGTCCCCAGAACTGCTCTGGAAGGCACTGGCATCCTGGTTGTGGGGCTGGAGCTCCAAATCACCCCAAAATGGGCCAAAGCAGGAAACTGCAAGCCAAACGGTGCCAATACGAAGATTTGCAATGGCCCAGCCCATGGCCAGGCTTCCCCAGTGAGCTGCCTTCTCAGCACAAGGCAGTGACAAAGGCACAGAGCCTTTCTGAGCCTTCCCAAAGAGTCCCCTGGCTTCAGCATCTTTCCCCCATACCCTGTGCCTGTGCTTGCTTGCAGGACCCACACACCAGCCAGCTTGACAGAGTCAAACAGCCCCCACAGAGCTGGTCACATGCAGGAGCAGCCATGCCCTGCAGTACTCTGAACCACACAGCGCTTGGCTGTATCCCAGCCAAAATCATCAACCAGAAATCTCATCATTTGCATCTGAATCCCCAAAGGGCTGAGGTCTGTGATGGATTTAAGGGATTATACAAAACTAAGACATCATGTTGCATCTTCATGCCGTGAATCTGATTTCTGAGTGCAGGCAAAGCTGCAGCACCGGGGTTTTGCCTGCAGGAACCAGCAGGAAGGCCTGGAAGGACCCTCTCTGTGTTCCCCTGGGACCGCCACGAGCAGGAAAAAGCACAATGGGGGCTAACACCTGGCGAGTGACTGTGAGCCAGCTGCCACCCACGCTCCTGCCTCCCACCTCCTCTAGCAAGGCACATTCCCCACACCCAGCACACCTCCACTGCACTCGCTCCCCCACAGCTCTCCCGGGACACTGCCGATTGCTCCCAGCACTGAGCAATTCCCCTTCTCTGGCTCTAAAGCCTTCCCCTTGGGAATGGGCTTGTGGATAGTCAGATAGGTTTGTCATCCTGATGCTGGCCTCCATTCCATCAACATTCAGCTAAAGAAGGCTGCAGGACTGAGGCGTGCTGGCTGGCAGCGGCACAGCCCTGGCTGCCTGCCCACTGGAGAGGTTGCTGGCAGCTCTGCTGGATTAGCTCACACCTGGGACCAGTCCGTGCTCTTGGAGAGTGTCGTGGGAAGGAGGGCAATGAGTTCTCTGTCCACAGTGGCCCACAGGGATAGGCAATCCTACATCAGGTCAGCTCATCCCCGTCAACCAGGGAAACGGCTCCTGCTGCCAACCCAGCCCCACACCCAGCACAAAGCAAAGAGGATGGTGTGCAGGGTCGTCCCTCACCTTGGCTCTTCGCAGCCTCCTGGTTCCCTGAGCTTGCCTAGCAGCCTGAAGGCAGCTGTCCACGTGCCTCTGATACTGCAGCAGTGGCACCAGTGACTTACAGAGGTAGCACTTCTCACACCTGCCAGGCAGCAAAGGACAGAGCACTGCATTAGGATTCACCCTGCACCAGGCTCCCAGACACCAGCAGAGACTTTCCTCCTCCAGGCCATGCCATGGAGAAGTTGTGCCACCAGATCCAGCCTCGCTCAGTGGGGTCAGGCCGGCACCAATCAGAAAGACTGAGTGATTATCAGTTTTCCCTGCCTGTTCCTCTGTATCCTGCTGCTGCAGCAGCAGGACAGTAATCAAATCTGCTCATCTAACTATCTCGAACACCACTGATTTCTCCCCAGACATAAAGCACCCTGTCAAAATCTACAGAAATGAAGTGCAGGGGCTTTGCAAAGGGGAGTTAAATTCTGCCTGAAAAGCAAACCAAGTGTGTTAAATCAGAAAGACATTTTACCAGGGCTGGATGAACTTGTCTGACTAGTAAATCAAGTCTTTCTCTGCACTGTCTCCATTTTACATCATGCCATGCAGGGAGAAGAATGGCAGAGCACATACTCCTGCTGGGGGGTTGGCTCAGCCAGTTTCTCAAACCCCCTCATTTGGGTGGAAGATGCTCAGGCTCACGCAGGACAACTGAGTGTTCTTGGGAAGAAAATTATTCTGGGTGAAAGGAGATGAAGGTCAGGCATGGATTTACACAGCTACACTCGCTTCCACACCAGCTCTCAGCAGGAACTGAACCCTGCAGAAGAGGACACTAGCTCTTCAGGAGGAGAGCTGCATTCAGGAATGGACTATCTCCAAGAAGAGACAAAGCCCGCAGGGACTAGCCCCAGCAACATTGTGTTCAATTTGATAGTGGTACTCTCTTAGTGAAACACCCCAGGCTCTAAAATGCATATGGAGAGCCCCCATCGAGCAAAACTCTGCAGCACTTTTTCCTGTATTTTCTTTCCAGTCAGTGCTGATTACCCAGATAATGTGTCTAAACAGAAGCTGTCCTCTCTATAATTAGCCTAATTCCATTAGTGATGTTGCCATCCACTGTTTGTAACAGCAAAATTGCTTCCATAGCAGGGATTTTACTGTCAGATCCTCTCTTATGATGCTTTGTGTGGGTGGCAAGAGGAGGGGCTGCATGGAGAGAGATTAAACAAAGCCACTGCTATTCTGAAAGTCTAATTTAATTAAGAATATCACTACAGGTGCCATGTTGACAGCCTCCATGTCCTGGCCTCTCCTTTTCCCGGGGTTACTAAGCTCAAAACTCCCATCAGAAACCGGCTGAGTCGGCACCATTTTAGCTACAGCTCCCCCCACAGCAGCCACACACCCCTGACCTGTCATGGATTGGGCTGAAAGGAAATCAGTGCAAAAATAAACAATCTGAGAGCAGCAAATTCCTCTTGCTTTGGTTTAAATATAGCCAGCACTGCAACAAGAGGCGCTGAGGTAAAGCAATTTCTTAGGGAAACACTGCTATAAAGCCAACGGCCAGCATTTGTATGGGAATAAAGACATCCGTAGCCAAGCTAGAACAGAAACACGGAAACAATCTTGGAGGAGCAGGCATACCTACTTACTTGTCAATGTCTAAGGATGGTGGGCTGCTTTCACCACTGGCAGCTTTATTTCTTGCCTCTCTCTGACGCCGGGTAAGCACTGGAAGAAAAACAGAAAGGGTTAACAAAAAAGGGTTATTACCATCCACCCCAAAACCATCCCTACATCACGCCCAAAGGCACCAAGTTTCCATCACTTCCACTCAAAGCTGCAGCAGAAGTGATGGTAGAGGTGAAGAAATACTGGACTGGGACAAGCACGGTCTTTTTTCCTGCAGAAGAGGTTGCTGGACAAGTGTCCTTTTTTCCTGGGGGGACACTGAAGAATTTACCTTTCCCAGACTGGGAAGCCAGCTGACCATTTCACACCTAACTTGCCAGGAACAGCTGGATCGACAGCCTGTAGTTTACAGGAATTTCACAGCTGACGCACAGCAGCGCAGTAGCCTGGGAGCAGCGTTACCCAGCTGCACCGGCAGCGCGGCACCGCTCCCTGCCAAACCAGGCTCCCGTGCCTGCTGCAGGGAGGGGCAGTGCCAGCTGTGGGCTCAGGGGAATGCAGAGCTGAGGCAAGGGCTGTGCAGAGGCACCAGACCTTCTGCAGATGTGGTAGAGAGAGCCTGGCTGGGAAGGGACACAGCTCACACTGGAAAGGGGAGGTTACCACAGTTAGCCCCCACTCATCACTTTCCCACTGCCCACATGAACCATGGTGACCGCTGCCATTGTCCACAGACAGCCCTGGGAGTCCCTTGCATGAAGATCTCTACCAGGACCAGTGCTGCTCTCCGGAAGCTCCAACACATGGGTACCAGTGAGATCCCAGCTGAGCAGCTGATGACGGGTCCAACCATTTCTGTTCCCCCAGCAAGCCCAAGCCGCCTTTCCCAACTGGCTCCACAGGCATCTGCAGGGAGCATGTTGGAGTGTTGTCCCTTTCAGTTGAATTCCTCTCAGTGTATTCCTGTTGACATACCACCAGCAAAGATCTTCAGGGAACATTTCAGATAGCTTAGCTTGCTTCACCAGGGACGTTCAAGACTCCAGCTCCAAAACAGATGTCACAGTAAGAGCTCTCAGGCACGCTGGCTAAGGGGACAATGCAGGGAGCTGATTTACGGCTTGTTGACACTGCTTCCCATACTCACGAGGAGAAAAGTCTGAATCCAAGGTATGGGCACAACAAACCTGTTATTGTTAGTACATCATCTGTGATAACGAAAGCAGAGCACAAAATTTTGTGCAGAACAAAGGGAATTCTTCTGAGTTTTAGCAAAACCCCATTTCCAGAGTGTTGGGTAACCTCAATATCTATCCACAGTGCAACACAGCCTTTCCTTTAGCAGCAATCACTGATCTGCAGCTACAACCAGCAATGTACTGTGACATGCTCAGCTGTTGGGGTTGACAGGGGACAACCATGCTGAAGAAACAAGCTCAAGCGTTTCCTAGGATGTGGGTATTGTCTCGTAGGCGATGACTGATACCAACAGCTCATCACTCGCAGGAACCAAAGCAAACATCTCTTTTTAACATAGCCTGGCCCAGATTTGAAGTGGCAGCCTGACTAGGAGGACTGGGAACAGTGGCCAGCCCCCAGGCCATCCAGCCTCCCAAGAACCCAACCAACAGGTGCGTTTGACAGCGTGGTGAGAACAGCTCTCCAAATCAGCGTGCGCTCGTTAATATTCCTTAACACTATCTCGGGAACCTTGTGCACCAGCTCAGGTGTTAATCAGTTCTATTTTCTTCCAAAAGCAGTGAACACATCTGGCATAATGGGCCCATTAGAGATGTCTGGGACTAGCTCTGCAGCTGCCCAGGAGGAGACCCTCCACTGTGCTGCTGGAAGAAGCAGAAAAGGAGAGAGAACAGGGCCAGCTGGTGAGGCACAACCCCTGCTAAAACATGCCGGTTGCCCCAGGAAGGGGGTCCAGAACATAGGAAAAGATTTGCCACAGGGAAAATCCCCACCACAGTGCAGCGCTGACCTGCTTGTGTGACAGGAGCCTTATAACTCTCCCAAACGCAATGCTCTTTGCTGGGTCAGACATACTCTGTAGCCTGAGAACAACCTTTTCCTTCACTCAGCATTTCTTCTGGTTGACAAGTCATCCTTGGCCTCTTTGACTCCGCATTCACCCTGGGGAAGTGCAGCAAATCCTGCCCAGTATGGTCTTACTATCAGCACACCCAGCTTGGGCACCTCCTGGGGCTGCCAGGTCTGGCTGGCATGTGGAGCTGCAAGGTTGGAGCCACTGAGCTCCTCACCTTCCTGCTCAGCCCACCTGTGGTCTGACCCACCAGCTCCCTGTGCTCACTACCAGCTGTGCCACTTCCCTGTGGGATCTATTAGTGTCTGGCTCACGGCATCTTGTCCCTTCTCAGAAGCCATGCAGTTTTCCTCTGCACCCATTTCATTACACTTTCTGCTGTATCAGTGCCACTTCTACTGATGTCAGGAGCTTTTTAACGGCACCGGTGCCACTGCTGAAGTCTGACAGCTGCATCAAGACTGCATTTGAGCCTTTGGGAGGAAGGGATATACCAAATCCTCATTTTCCTGGGCTCGCTTGGGAACTGAGATGTCAGATGCATGTAGATGGAGGGTGAGAGGCATCGAGCATGTCACAAAGCCTGAGAGTATTTGCTGTACTCAGCTGCAGCCAAGACTCGCTTCCAGCCTGAGACCAGCAGATCCCTGCGTTGGCAGCAGCAGCAAGCAAGGGATGTGGTGACTCCAGCAGAGCCCTCTCACACAAGTGAACCCCTTCAGTTGAGTGCATGAAGAAAGAGGGAGTTGGCACAGCAATTCCACAGCTCCACTCATTCGCCTGGAATTAACACCAGTCACTGACCTGGAAACCCAGGACCTGAGCCCTCCCCAGCCTGGTACAGTAGCTAACACAACATCAGGCTCTTCTTTTTTATTTACTCAGATCACAGGGAAGTGGAAATTCATGATAAGATTTTCATACTGCCCAGGTACGTGGTGGTCTGGGCATCCAGCCAGGGTGACCATGTAGGTAGGGGAAGCAACTGTAGCTCATCTTGCCCAGCTGCTCATTTGAAAACCTGCCCTTAGATATCAGCCAAACTGAGCTGGCCTCCTGAGACACTGAGAGACTTGCATGATTAGAAGGAAGAAAAGAAGTAAAACCAGCAAGAACCCCTCCTTTTGTAGTACTAAAATGAAAACCACTGACAGCTACAGTTTGCAGGACTGCAATTCTAGAGATATCAGGAGTAAGTCCAATTAATAAATCTGAAGACAGACCAGGAATACCTGACCCAGTGCACTGAAGGAAAACTGAAGCCATCTTTTCTTAACAGATCAGGCATAGTTTAGAGGGCAGAATTTTGACTTCCTCTTTGACACAAGGCTGTTGCTGTGCTCCCGAGGAAGCCAGCAGCCAGCCAAGAGCACACAGTGCTGCAGCAGTAGAGAACAGCTTCTGGACCCACACAGGAGCTGGCATTTGCTTCAGAAGAAAATCCTCTCACATCTTTTTTCTCCCCATGCATTATCTTTACCTATGGATTTTGTGCTAGTGGTGGATGCCAAGGTAATAGCCCTGGAAACAGAGTCCTTTTGTACCTGCACAGCTGTGCCAGGCTCTTGTCTGGCCTGCGCTCAGAGTTGAACATCATCTCTGCCTATTCAACCTAAATCCCACAGACCAGCCCAGCAGCTGAGAGCCCTCTGCGTGACAGTTGCCTTCCAACAGCTGTTGGAAACTGGCCAGAGGTGCCCCATGAGCCAGAGACCCACAGGCAGGCAGGATTCTGCCCAAGCCCAGGAAACCCTTGGTCCTGCAAAGAGTCTGGGTGCAAACAACACAGGTGTCTCAGACAGTTATGGCTAATAGAGCCTGGTCTCTACAGGGAAAATACTAGAATAACTGGCAATAGAAAACTCAAATTACTGTGATTTTGTCCCAAACCCATTGCTCTGCTTACAGCCATTACTGCAGAGCAAATCCCTTTTATTCCAGGCTGGTTTTTTTACAGGAGTATTGTTCTGAACAAGCCAGAACAGCAGAGTAGCAATTCCAAAATAACTACCCTTACAAACATCCCCAAGGAGACCAGCCTGGAAGCAGAATGGAGAGGCCAGCCTTGAACTCTGTCCTGCTGAAAGCCAACACCAAAGAAAAGAACAAATTCCCTTGCACTGCCAGAGAATTCAAAGCCTTTTCCTGATCACAGTCAGGATTCCCCAGGATCAATGGATACACTCACAGTCCAGCCACACCAGGGACCGGAATAACACAAGGCCAAAGACATTCCTGACAAAAGGCTCACTAAAAATTCTGCTCCATTTTGTAACACAAATAAGACCTTTATCAGTCTTGAGGATGGGAAAGCAACTATGACAATTTGTGATTTGCCTGAGCCAAATGCTTTGCATCACTAGCTGGGTTGTGCCTGCAGAGAGAACCTTCCACCAAAATTAAACACCAGCCAGCATCAGCCTCTACTCTGATTTCTGTTATCTTGACAGGACCCATGTCACATCCCCAAAGATTTAGTATATCAGGAACCTTTTATTTCAAAACTACATCAACTCTGCATTAAGATTACATGGTGAAACTTCCTCCTGCTAGAGGAATGCCGAAGTTACAGTTCTCGTCCTAGCTCTGATATGCTCAAATTGCTTAAACATCATAGATTTAGGTTGCATTTAACAACCCAGTATGTAACTGAAAATTATATATTCACAACCTGAAAAGTTAATCTTATTACAAGCTACTACTTTGATATTACCTGACATTGTGCTAACACAGATTTTACATTTCAAGCAGCAGCTAAAACATAACTTACTGAATATGCTGATAACCAACCAGTGTATTTGTTCACTTAAGCTCCACAAAGGTTGGCTATGGAAAACTGATATGAAAAAGAATGCAAAGAAGATTAATATGGGCAGTCTCACTGTGCTTCTATGCCTCACTCTTCACATGAAGGAGAAAAATCCACACTCCCAGATTGACAGTTATCATTTTGCAATTTTAGTGAAACAAGAAGGAAACTTTTCTGCAATCTCTGCCACCTGAACAAGCCATTTTTGCACATACAAATGTCAGGCTTCATGCAGAGCACAGGCCATGCTTTCAAGAACCCTGAAGGACAATTGCCCACGTGGCTCAAGCCTTCAATTTTCTACCACTGCCACATTCTCTGCAGGTCCTCAACAAACCACACAATAGACACATCTTACGAGTACTGCTTGAAGCATCCAGGACTAGATCCTGGGGTAATATTCAGGAGCTGATAATGTGGTGAATTACTGTGTGAAGTCAATCAGAGATGATGTCTCTGTGCAGGAGGTGCTGGAAATATCAGAGCCTCCAATAACAGTCTCCTGGGCAGCGTGGAGATGGAATAAGGCAGAGCGAACAAACCTTCCCGCACACCAAACATCCTGAGAGAGACAAGACTGCATCACCTGCCTGCCAAGTAACAACAGGGAAGTGGGGGGGTGAGCACGAGGAGCAAACACGTGGAAGCAGCACTTGGCAGACCTGGAGCATCCTCGTCGGGCTCCGATGCTGCGATGCCGTTGCAGTACATGGCGTGCACCTCGATCTCGTCAGCTGGGAAGCCGTGGTCACACAGCGGGCAAGACACACGGGCAGCAGCTGTAGGACTGCCCTCAGACACAGTCCTGCCAGCATCTTCATCTCCACCAACCTAAGGAACAAGAAGAAAAATTAGCCAGTCAGGGCTGTTTCTCTTTTTTTTTTTTTTTGGTTAGGTACAAAGCTCCATGCTGTCTGGTAGCTACTCACCCTCCCACAGACTCAGATTTTCTTGGAAAGTTTTATTCTTCCTTCATCACATAGTGGTCAGAAATAACACCACTGGCTGAATAAACTGCGCTGCACTAATAACTAATTCTTCTTGCAAAGGCAACATGTCCTTCTGAATCATGGTGAAACTCCCTGCACAGCCATGCACACCGTTTAAGACAAACATCACCTGCACTACAGTGGAAAAACAACAAAGCTTCCATTAATCAGGAAACCTCAGAAGCTAAACTAATGGAAAATTCATGGGGCAAAGCAAGAGTTCAACACCTGACTTGTGCTCATCAGTCTCTGGACATGATCCATGCTACACAAGCAGCACAGAGTGGAAACAGAGCATCCCCCAGGATGAAAGGAGGCTGCTGTGGTCTTAGGAAGCCCGGAGAGAACACTGGAAGTTCCTCCTTTATAGAGGAGGTGGCTGGAGCAGTCACCAGAGGGGACACCGATCAAGGAGAGAAGGCAATACCATTAAAAATCTGTGTCACACAAAATTACTAGCAGAGGCTTTTTGCCAGGGCAGAATGTCACAGCTTGTGTACATTCTTGAGATGCCATTACCACTTACTTTTTGCTTTGGTCACACAGCTGCAAAGGGGCTCCACTACCAACCCACAGAGATCCAGCCTGCTCCCGATGCCACTGACATTTCCAAATGCAGCAGACTGCAGCCATCTCACTCATAACTGCATCTCTGCCTAGTCAGGCTTGCTGCGAGATTTTTCCACATTTAAGAAAAATCCTTCCCCTCCCCGTGATGATTAAGAAAAGCTATTTAAATATTAACCATGTAAAGAAACCTATAGAAAAATAATATGGGAGAGGTTTGTGTTCTTAGAGCTAAGCAGTGACATGTAGACAATGTGGAGGAAAACTGCTGTTTGCTTCCTTCCAATGGTATCATTTCAGGGAAGCAGTAATTGGGGTCAGCCAAGATGCTCCGTGCCACTGGAGCGCTTTGCTGCATTACTCGGTTTATTACTTCCTTTCCCAAATGAGGATCTGATCCTGATTTTTATGCCCTAAAGGGAAGGAGGGTGCTTTGTTGACTCAGAGGACAAAAACTGCAGGGCTGGGCCTCAAACTGAAATTCCAACTCCCAAAACGCATTTCTCCTGGACACCAGCTGAAAGGCTACAACAGCGAGCCCCAGGAACATCCCTCATTCCCAGGAAGGCTCTGTGTCCTTAATTTTTGCAGAGGACTTGCCACAAGAGTTCCTCCAGCTGAACAGAGGCTGCTGAAGTACATCACTTACAGCGTTAACACTTGTACCCCTCTCTCACTTCTCAGTGTCACTACATCTTGTGAAGTCCTCACTGTGGGGTGTCACACTGAAGAGCCATAAAAAACACTATGTGTCAAATATGAATGATCAGATCAAACCTGCACTACACAGACAACACACATAAAAAATACGATGGGAAAAGCAGCAGGCACTGCTCCTTCTAGCTGTCTTTTTAAAAGCAATCTTAGGAGATCACCAATTCTGCACACCCTGCCCGCCTACATTCAGTGGTAAATTACTAATTTTAAATGGAAATGCAACATTCTGTAACAAAAGACTGCTTGTACAAAACCTTGCTGTAACAGTCTGGAAAACCTCAACTGCAGAACCAATCACCCCTGTCAGAGCCAGAGACAGTTGCCTCTGCTTTTTAGCAGAGGAAATTGCCTATAAGACATAGTACTTGCAGCCAACAGCCAGCCAAGAGCAATGCTAGAGGCTGAGCTCAACAAGACTCCTGTGTCCTGGCTCAGCATCTGCTAGGAAAAAGTCAGTCCCAGTGGTCTCTGCTTGGCTCCTGCAAACCACTGATGCCATGGTAGCTGTTTCTGCTGTTTTCCTGGAGGGCTGCAGGCTCCAGACTGGGACCTGCTGACAACCATAATGTTGTCAAAAAATCCCTAGGAACCCACTCCCCACCACCTTGTGCCATCCAGGCAGAGGTGTGAGACATAGGGCACCCTCTGCAAAGCACGAGGGGACAGGGCAGCGTCTTGCCCACAGCCAAATGGGTCACAAATGTGCTCTGGTGGCCAGCCCAGGACCGCCTCTCTCCTTGCTGCAGTCCTTAATTGACTGAGCAGTGCTTGGAGATACCTGCAGAATGAAAGGCACACGAAAGCAGAAGATGGTTTATTAAGAGGCCTGTGAAAATGAGACATTGGAACTGCAGACGTGCTGTACAAGCTGCAAACTCCCAGAATGAGCTTTCCACAAATGAATCCTCTTGTCAAGAGCTGTACGATTCTGTATTCATGTACCCTGCCAGAGGAGTACTTGGCAACCCCTTTGATATCGCTCTCTAAATTAATAGACAAAGGGAGTTTTATCAGAAGCAGGAACTGAAGTCAGATGTTGGTACAGTGACAGCTGCAAAGCAATTGCTGTGCAGGTGTGACAACATGGGGAAAGGGGCTGCACACAGCACACATCTGCAGCAAGAGGTAAGAGGATGGCCCTGCCACTGACTTACTATTGCTATTAACTATTACTGCACAAAACTCAAGATTCCCCAACTCAGGACACTCTGCTTGGCCTGAAAACCACCATCAGCCCTCAACGCTTCAAGGACATCCTTATCCCAGTCTGATCTCTTGGTGAAGCTCTCCTGTTAGCCTCTTGGATATGGTCTGCGGAGAGCAAACTGGACTTCAGAGTAACAGGAAAAAGCAGGTCACAACACGGGTGACTGAGGTTTACTTGGACTCCCCTCAGAACTCCTGGGGTCCCTCTGCATCCCTGAGCATCACAGCCTGTACCCCTGAGCACGAGCAAGCAACAGCACTGCCACCCACGCTGATGGCATCCTCCAGCTCAGCCGTGCTGAGATATAAAAGAACAGGCTGGAATTGATAACAGCTCTCCAGCTATAGGACTGAAAGGCTCCAGAAGCAGCTGCATGCAGTCCCCAGCCAAGAGGGACTGGAGATATGAAGCAGTAGACAAAAGCAAAGAGGGAACTGTTTGTGAGGATCCAAACAGCATAAGTCCAAGCTTCCAGCTACCCAAAGGGAAATGCCAGCAAAGCTCAGCTGAACCAAGGTTTAAAAGGTAGGACTGGAAACAGGACCCTTCAACTCCAAGCTCTTTTACCTGCATAGGTGCACCTCTGCTGTCGGAACAGAGCTCTTCTCTCTCCTCCTCAACAGCTTCCAGTGGGCTCGGCTCTGTCTCTGCAGAAAAACACCTCTGTGTCAGCACAGGTTTGCAGCCCCCAACTATCTCCTCACTTGTTGATGTAGCTTAGCCCTTAACACTCCTTAAGAGTTTTTCACAGTTTCAAAACATTCTTTAGACTTGCCACAAATGTTATCAGACAAAGCGCAACAACACAGCCAGATGAGGGGTTAAAGTCACAGCATGGTGGTGTGAGGACAAAGGCACTGCAGCTTTGCAGCTTCGTGGGGAGTGAGATTAGACACAGGGAAAGTGAGTGGAACACTTGCTGGGATGGAGACAAAGCAAGAATAGAGCTGCTCTTGCATTGAGACAAGCAGAGCTCCCATTCCATGGTCTGTCTCGCAGACACACCTTCCTTAGACCTCCACACCTTCCTTAGACCTCCACATCTTCCTTGGCAACGAAATATGCACCACCATGACCTCTACTGCTACAGCTGCTCGTGAACAGCAGCAGCCTCTTCATTAATTTTCTCACTTAAAACCCTGGACTGGAAAATCTCAAACATGGTAGGAGAGACCAAGGAAGAAAAACTCCTTGGTCCCAAACATGTTTAATTAATGTACAACAAAAATTATTTCAGCTCTCATGCTTTGCACTTTATCTTGACACTAAAAAATCTGAATATTTCATTGCATTGCAGAGACACCTTGTTTTGAGTGATCCCTCCATGCCCAATGCACATCCAGGTATCTTTTCAGCAAGTCTCCAGCAATCCCTGTCACAGAACTGTCTTAGAGGAAATGGGTCCAAAATTAGGGGATCAAACTAAATTACCTGAATAATTCTAGCCTTGAAAAATGGAGATGGGAAAGTAATCTAGTTTTGTTCAAATAACTTGAAAATTCTCTTTTCTCTGAATTTTGTAAGTGTGTAACTTTCAGTACAAAACTCATAACAGTCTCAAGTGCCTCTTACCTGGGCAAACGGAGATTTCTTCTTCAGCAGAGTTTTCTGTGGCAATACTGGGGCTCCTTTTACTGCCAAGTGGGGTCATTGTGGAGATGCTGTTCAAAATATAAATATAACATGAATCTCCAATCCAGTAGGTGTGAGGGTCACACCTGCCTTTCTCACACAGTTCAGAACAGCAGATGATGCCATAATTTCCAAGTGGTCAATATCTGACAGCCAGAAATGACCAGGGTGACAGCACAGTAAGAGTCTAAAATGCCATCCTAAGCAAAAACCCCAAAGGGAACATTTTTTTCTTCTAAAAGGCAGAAAGGGTCATTATCTCCTGTCAAGGGAGCAAAAATACCTGCTCACAACTGTGGGACTCTGTGGGAGAAGACATGAGAGTTGCACAGGTACCAGCACTGTGCCTCTTTCTGTTGGGGGAAGGAAATCCTCACAGAGGAAAGACAGACCTGCTTTATCCCACATTATCGTCTCCCTCCTCACACTGCTCGTTTTCTCCCTTATCCCTGTGCACAGCAGCCAGAAGCAGCACAGATGACACAAGGCATTTTCCCTGCAGCAAAGTCCTTTCAGCATTAGTGTGGTGGTTCCTCAGAGCAGCACCCAGCACTGCTCCTCTCATTTTGACCTTCGGATTCTTCCATTTCTCCTCCCTCCCACCTCACTGCACAGTGTCTTTCTGACACAGACAGGCATTGCTGAGTAAGTCTGGCACCCATGCTGACACACTCTGCGCCTTGCATGGCTCTCTGATTAGTCTGATCAAGTATGCAAGAACACACTTTAAAAACATGAATCCCCGCACTGACAAACATAAGATTTATTAAGCTCAACCACAGGCCTTAGAGAAGAGAGAACAGCCACTGCTGATTTATGATAAATAAAAAAATTCTGATAGGAAATCACAAGTGGCTTTTCTCTCTAAATAAAGCATCTCAAAGCATTTGTTATGAATCCAGGCTGAGCATGTTTTACTCTGTGTCTAACATCAGGGCTCTCTTCAAAAGAACTCACACAAAACAACTTGCTATGACATTTATAAAACGGGCTAATCAATTTGAAGTCAAACCACATTTCTTGCTACACCAACTATCTCCTGGTAACAAAGCCTATAATCATTTATTAAAACCCCAATCTTCCATGCTCTGTACAAAGCGTGGAACAAGCGGGGAGAGCAGCCCACAAGAAGCAAAGCAGCTTCTTCACAGGACTGACACTTCCTAAACTGCTCCACTCCCTCTAGACAGCTCAGAGCCACGTTTCCCTATTAAGTGCTGCTGTGGCCAGCCGGTTGGGGTGCCTGCGCTGCACCCAGGAGAGGCCTGGGCTGGCAATCTACCAGGAGCCAGATGGCAACACTTAATGTGCACAAAACTGCAAAGACTGCAGCCATTTCTTGCCTTGCTGCAGATGTTCCAGCTGCTCAAGGAGGGGCTGCTGCATCCAGGTGCATCCTGCCCCACGGCGGGCAGCCAGGAGCTCCCAGGCAGCTTGGGGAATGTCCCAGACTAACCTCACCAGCTACACCAAAGGAAAGAGGTCCCTCCCCTCTCATATCCTCCCTATCCTGGGCTCTCAGGCCCTAAGCAGGCAGGAGGCCAGCGCTGCAGAGAGCACACCTCGCTGCCTTCTACGCAAGCTCAGAGCTCAGCTGTCACATGCTCATCAGCCTCGGAAGCAGCGGCAGCTGCAGGTTCCTCCTGCTCCCCAAGGCAGGTTTTAAGCTTGTTAGAAAGGTGCAAGCAAGAGGGATTTTCATACTCTACATATTGATATTAACTGCTCAGGCCAAATGCTGTTAGATCAGAGGAAAGTTGACAGTTTTTTTCCAAAGCAGGTTTAAATTATAAAACCCAGCAAATTAAAAACATGACACTATCTGGCCTTTCTTGTAACTTGCTCCCTGAATCCTCTCCCATTTGTCCTTCTTCTCCATAACCTTTGCAGCAGAATTGCATCCCACAGGAAGGAGAGGGAAAAAAAAAAAAAAAGGAAAAGAGGAGTAGGCTTAAATCTGAAGAAAATCATGTTGACTTGTCCCACACCTGTCATCTGCTGAAGTGGCTTTTCTGGAGCACTGCACTCTATCTTTGGCTGATAGGCAGTGCCGTCTGGCTTCCTCCTCCCTTCTTTCCTCTTCAGCAGTGTAAGGCAAGAACATAAAAATACACACAGAAATCCAGTAAACCCATCCCCGTGCTGCCAGTGCGCCTTCCCCGACAGACACGTGATGGCATCTCTGTAACTCACCTCCAGCTCCCCATGGCTTTACTGCAATGTGTCACAGGAGCTTCAGAGGGCAAGGAGCAACTCCTTCAACTTGTACAAGGATGCACCTTGCATGTTTTATAAAGTAACAACAGCAACTGATCCCTTCTCCTCAGCTGTGCCCCATCTCTCCCATGCTGCTCCAAAGCCATGTATTTCCAGGGATATTAAACAGCAGTGACTGCAGACAGCCTTTCCAGCAAGCCCTGCAGCAAGCTGTGGTGGGACTGCACCCCAAAATACTCCAGGGAGAGTGGAAGAGCCCGTATCACCAGAGAGAACCTGTGAGTCCCACTCTCTGAACACTTTACTCACCTCTGTGCAATTTGCATGGGTTCCCCATCTTCAGGCACATCCTCTGCAGGCAGCACCTGGGAGGGCTGGAAAGGAAAATTCTGGTGTTATATAAAACAATGTGCACAGCTGACTGAGGTCTGCTGGGTCATTGGATTCTGTCCATGACATTGCACCCAGTTTGATGTATATTTTTATCTGAAAATGGCTCAGTAGCCATCCGGAACTAGTCAGCTTTTTCCCTCCATCCCTCCTTTTGGCAAGGTACTCCCTGCAATAAAGCCTGGCAGTACTTTTTGTTACCTTGCTGCCTAGACATGTTCCTGGACAGTCCATGCCCATCCACTCCTTCCAACACTGCCCATCATTTTCCATGCTTTCTGCCTGTTCTCAGCACCCACCTAAATGTACCTGTAGGCAGCAACCGTAGCTCTTCTCCACCTGTGCTGAGCTTGAAACAACCCAAGGTTTTTAGTGTCCCCTCCACTCCCCCAGGTACCCCAGCAGCCCTCACCTACTCCATTGTAAAACTTATTTTCCTGAGCCAGAATGACCTTATCAACTGGTACAGCTGATGCTTGACCATGAGAACCACCCTTCTGAAATTTACTGGAGATAAAATCTGTTGCATTTTTCTTGCCTGGGAAATCAGTTGTCCCGTCAAAGGAAGGGAACAGATTAACCTGCACAGTCTACAGCTGGAAAATCTGTGTGCATTTTATCCCATTTTTCATTTAGCTCTATGACTCCACTTATTCTTTCCTTTAAAATTTGTTCAAAAGCCTTATGCACTGCCGAGGTCAGGCTAACATGCCAGTCATTACCCAGATCCCTTTCTTCTTCTGCAGTGTACATGTTACACTTGCCATCCTCTAATCAGGTGGAATTACAACGGTTTATTAGCAGTCCTTGCTGTCAGGCCTACCATTTCTCACGCTAGGTCTCAAAGAAACCCAAGGAGTTTTCCTCCCCCTTCCTTGAGTCTATCAAATGCTATGAGCTCGATTTCCACCATAGGTTTCAACTTCGATCAGCTCCACTCCTGGATGTACTTCCCCAGAAAGCTACAAATCAAGACTTCTCCAGTCAAATTTCCCTAACATGACTCCAACCCCCAAATATCCCATTTTATCTATGCTCTCTTTACTTTTTTGCAGACCAACTCATTGTTTAACATAAAATACCGCACCTCCTCTTTTTATTTTTATTTGTCTTTGTACTGAACTGTGCATTTCTTAACAATGCTTCTGCCCTGGTCATGAACGCTCATCTATGTTTCTGGTTTTCCTTGTACATCTGTTATAAAATATGGCACTAATTCAGGTCACCAGACTCTAAATTTCCCAAATTGGGTCTTTTCCCTCTGAATCTTTTAAAGACCAAGAGTCCCCTAACCTTATCTGAAAGGCTCTGAAGAAATTGATTCTATTAGCACTGAAGTTTGTTAGTGCAGGTTCACAGGCTGTGAGATCTCCTGACAACCAGGATTTGCTCTGTGGAAACATCCCTTGGCTGCAGGAGGCAGTGGCAGCAGTCAAATGCTGCTGGGGTGGAAGGTCTGTGCCCGCTGGGCTGGAAGGTCTGTGCCCATTCCAGGTGAAGGTTTCAGGACAGCCTCCCTCAAGCACATCATTTCCACCTTCATTTCAAACATGGCATGAGGCCATGTCCTTTTACAGGGACAGCTCTGAGTCCTCAAGGATGGTTTCTAGACTCAGCACAGCCTAAAATCTCCCACCAGCCCCACCAGCAGAGCAGCCCTGGTGGCACTGAGGGAGCCCCAGGGCAGCACAGGCAGCAAAGGGTCTCCTGGAGACGCAGCGCATTGGAGACATGACAGCTCTGGGCCCCTCCTTTGTCACTGCCAGTGGAATTGTATTTGATAGAGGGAAAAAAATGGAGACAAGGCACAGGCAAACATCAAACATATCGATTTTGCAAGTAAATCACCTGCTCTGGACTCAGTGTGCGACTGCACAGAGAGGAGAGAGAAAGGAGCTACCTCTCATGCTGAGTGTGATAAAGCAGATGAAAAGGCATTTAGAAATTATTTTCTCTCGTGTAAATAAAAGACAGGCAATTTTTGGGCTAGGTTTGAAATTGTAAAGTCTGCTTCCCCTCCCTTATTTTTCCACCTTAAAAATATCAGAAAGGCTACATCTCTCGGTTATGGCTCCGAGAGAGCTCCCGTGGTCAAGAGAAGTAGCATACAAGTTACCACTCAGCACCACTAAAACCTCTTTTCTCCCCAAGAATTAATTAGGTATTAGCATTAAACAGATAGTATTTTTAAAAATACCACACAATTTTCAGTACTGATTAAAAGTTCATGCCCTTCCCAGCTGCTGCAGCTTCCCAAAGGCTTTAGAGTACACATCCACAGACCTCCAGTCACCCCAATCTTCCAGTATAATGATACCTTCATTTCCAGAGGAAAAGCTACAGATAAAAAAAGTGCAGTTTGCTTTAAGAACCTCTCAGGTCTTTTGTATCTATCCTAAGGAAGTGAAAAAGGGCACAAGTCAGTTCCTTTCCTCTGCAGATCACCTCTAAGGCTTGCTTAAATCTCCATCCCCTAAACCCGAGCCAAAGCACTGTCATGAAAAGTCACATTTCAGCACAGGCTGCTCTGCTCTTTTTCTGCAACCAGAAAATGCAGACATGACGTTTTTCCTAAGTGTTCAATATTACAAGACAGAATATAAATATCACAAAACAAGTTAAGTATCTTCCTAACACCAGGGTAAATGATCAAATACACTTGAAAACAGGAACAACAGAGCCAAGGCTTCAGTCATAGAGAAGATAAAGTTATACAATGATCCGGGAGTGAAGTCATTATGAAAAATGAGGGTTGGAAAAGGCTGACACAAACCTAAAATACAGCAGTAATAAATACTTCATCTGACTAGCAATCTGTTTAAACTTAGCAGTGACAGAAAGCTGCCTTCCGCTCCAGCAGGAGAGCCCTGACAGAGACAGAGGCTGACACCTAGTGTCTAGCACACCCGAGCCCCAGAGAAGGTGCCCAACACCAGGACAAGGACAGGCAGCACCACTGCGGTGACACATCACCCCGGCAGGCAGAAGATGCCTGTAACCACACAGAGCCTCTCCCAGCCAGCTAGGAAAAGAGCACTTCCAAGGGTGAAGCACTGATGGACGCAGATGGGAGCGGAAGGGCAAACGGGAAAGGCTGCGCCACAAGGACAAAGCCACATCTCTGTCTGGAAAGGGAAACCCAGACAGAGCTCCCCACACAGCCATAGGTTTATAAACTGGTTTGCCAGAGCTGGCGGTGGTCAGCATTACCTCTGTGCCCTCTACCTTGACACACTGACAGGCTACACCCTTCTGAGAAGGATCAGCTGGATGAATCGGTCTCTGGAGCACTGACAACTGCCAGGCTGCTCAAAATGGCCTCTATCTCATGTGAGCTGGGTGTCAGCCAGTACACTTCTCTCCCTTCCACAGTAACTGTGTGGCTGGGGGAAGAAGGCCCTCAATTTAACAGAGGCATTAAATAGCAGTGCCTGCTTTGCAGAACGGACTGAACCATAAAATGGACAGAAAGGCATGGCTGGTCAACCTCTGCTCAGTAGCAAAGCTCTTACCTGGCAGTAGCTGGTGGTTGGTTCATCATCAGAAGTGCAGTTCTTCTCTTCTTCCATGCTGTGCCCTGGACTCTCTGCCTCCCTCTTCTTTGAAGGGTGGAGCCAGGTGATGTTTTCAGACTCCTGTCCCTCTGTGTCTCCATCTTCTGTACCATCAGCAACCCCATTCTCCCTGCTTATCTCCTCTCCTTTCCCAAGCTCATTTTGGCTCAAGGAAGAACTGGGCACAACTGGGCTACCAAACTCCTTCTTATGCAATAGCTGCCTCTGAGCCTGCTTCAGGCTCTTCTGGTAAACCTCCAGCTGACACAAGATGACTTTGGTGTACTGGTTGGGGTCCACCCCTTTGGGGCAGAAGGGGATGCCCCAATAATAGTGCACTGTGTCTTTTGCCTCCTCCTGTTTGTGCTTCTCCTCCACTGCAGTCTGCATGCAAAGATCCGGGGTACTGCCAGACCCCTCGTACTGCTCTGCTTGCTCTGTGGAAACACAGCCCTTGGCAGTGTGCCCAGGCTGGGAGCTGTGTTTGGTACCTGCTCCTCCACCACTCCTCCTGGGGCTGTCACACTGTTCTGTGGTCCTGCTCTTCCAGAGTGTGGCTGAGCTCCCAGCACCAGCTTCTCCTACAGAATGGCCAGTGCAGGGCAGGAGCTGCTCTTTTGGTTCATGGCCTTCTGCTTCAGAAGAGCTGGATGGGCTGGTGAACAGTCTCCGAGGTGTCAGCCGCCAGGAGCCTGAAGCCACCTTGCCAAAGGTGGGACTCAAAGACATGAAGTCCTCTCCGACAGTGCTGGGCAACACGTCACTCAAATCACTTCTACCTGGTGAGGAAGACTTTTCACTTGACCTTGTCACAGGCTGGCCCTTCCCTGGAGACACGATTATGCTGGATACTAGTGAGCTTTCAACGATTTCCTGGCTTAATCTCCTCAACACTACCAAGGGGCTCCGGGCAACATCCATCTGTCCGTTCCCATCAGCTCGGGAGTTGTGTGAATGGGAGCTGCAGTCAGAGGGAGGGGTGTCAGGGCAGACAGCCAGGCCTCCCAGGATCTCAGAGCCTTCTTTCTCAGCAGACTGGCTTTGGCCCTGTGAATCCAGTGCTTCCAGTGACAACTGAGCACTTGCAGTCGAGGAGTCTGAGGGCTGACAGCTCTGAAAAACAAAAGGTTGACTCTCCTACAGACATGTTCTCTATCAGCACACCAAGGGCTCCCCCAGCACGCTGGCAGCCATCATCTAGATTCCCCCACCCCAAATCAGAACTCTGTACCCCAGACCAGGGACAGCTGGGGTTAGACTTCATGTCCCTCTCACTAGGAGCGGTACAAAGCAGCTACTCTGGCTGCTGTCGTTCCCGTGCTGTGCTGGGAATATCTAGGCTCCCCAGTAAAATTTTCTTTTGTGCAGCATGGTAAAACAAGCACAGACAGCAACAGTGCTCAAGAACCCTAGTGAGCCTCTTCACAGAAGTGCACTTACACTAAGGCTCTCAGCAATGGCCTTCCTCAAGAGCTCCTCCTCTTCCTCTTCCTGACAGTTCACTTGTCTAGCTTCTTGCTCACTCATTTCCAGGGCCAGTGCAAATTGTTCCTCTTCAGTCATCTCTACAGCAGAAGAAATAGGATAATGTCAAGTCACAGCTGCAGGTGTATATAAACACTCAGTGAATATCCAGCATGTAGGGAGAAATGGGTGAGAGTCCCACCCCTCCAGGAGGAATGCAGAGCAAATCATCTAAACCTCAGCTGTCCTGAAAAAATGTCACCAAAACCAGAGCAGGCAATGTTAACGAGAAAGGTAACTCAGGTCAGGAACTCCAGGTTTCTACAGCAATCTAAGCTCCCATTCCCCAAGTATATTAACTGCAACATGACATTTTATTTGCCATCAAACAACACACACTGCAGCTGCAGAAGGCATGTTCAAGGAGAAAGGAAAAGGACAGATTTCTAAAGTGTGCTCATTTTTATATCGGATAGGCTCAGCAGCAAGGCAGGATAAACAACACATCTTTAAGACACTTTTTTACTAACCAAATAGCACACCTCACTGCCTTCTGACACACAGACACCTGCAATACCACAGGAGACCTACCCAAGAGAAAAAGAGCTACATGTTGTTCACCCCAGGCCGCAGGTGGAAAGCTCTGTGGAGGATAATGTTACTTGCTTGGTGGTATTATAGAGAATATTTCACATGCATACATCCCCCTTCTGCTCACATCACCACTCCACTGCATCACTAAGTCAGTCATGCATGGGAAACAGGTTTCCTACACTTGTAACTGCTATTTCAGCAGAAAATTTATTCCTGAAATATTCCTCACTCCAATCAAACCAAAAGTCTAGACTGGCTATGTAGAAACAAAGCAGTTACTTACTTTGGAAAACACTTATTTACTTAGATTCAATCCAACACTTTCACTCTGCTTAAAATATACAATGCCTGCAGAATGGAGTGCAGCTTGAAAAACAACTCAACAGCACTCTCAGGAGCTGAAAAATACATCTTCTCACTCGAAACAAATTGACAGATTTCCTTCAGAACCCGCTCCCTCCTCCAGGCAGAATCCTGCACGCACCATCTCCTGCATGAACCAAAGGCTCACGCTCTCCGACGGGCTACAACATCTTTAAGACATGCCATTTGAGCAGGGAGGCTGCCCAAGCACAAAACGTGTCTTCACTGCAGCCAGCTCCGGAGACAGGCGTCTCCCTGGATAAAGATGCATTCACAAGTTGCAGGCTCCCATTTTCTATCCCATCCTCTCTCCCTACCAGCTGCCACCCAAACACAGCAGTGCAGCCGTGCTCTGGCCACAGCACAGCCTGTCCAAGACAGCACCACTGCAACCAGGAGCATCATTCTGCCCTTCCCCCAGCTCCTGGCTGACAGCAGCCTCCTGCTCCCCCAACCAAGCAGGATCTGAAGCATTTTTGGACTGATTACTTTCAGATTCCTTTATGTGTCTTGCTAAAACAGCACTTAGCTTCAGGTTGTTGGTTTGGGGCAGGGTGGGGGTGGGGGGTAATTCCTTTGAAAATTAAGAAAGAGGTTGAAGGGAAAGCAGACTGCTGTGCTCTCAGGGCTCATGGGGATCTTTTGTCCTTGGACAAAGTCACTCTATGATGTTACAGCCAGGAGGGACCAGGGCAAAAAAAAAAAGCATCCTTTAATGGAAAGCACATGACAGTCCAGTGCATGGAGAAAGCTCCCAGCCCCAAGAACAGCAGCATTAAACAGCATATCACAGAGTCAATTAGGTTGGAAAATAACTCTGAGATTGGTCAAAGGTTGGACTCAATCACCACCATGTCATACAGACCCCAGAACTGAGTGTCACATCCAGTCTTTTCTTTTTCCATAATACCAAACACTTTCCAAGCATTCAGAAAATGTGTGCTGATGTGTTTTCCTGCCCAAACCACCACAGCAATCAGGAGAGATCCTGCAAACTCTGACATGTGCAGGAAAAGCAGTGCACATGATCGACACCCTGCAACACACGACTTTCCACGTGCTTCAACGGGAGCCTGAGTGTTTGCCAGTTCAGGCTATCAACATCCATGAAGCTTAATAAAAAGAAACATTTTTTGGCGAGTTACTGCTGTACATTTTGTTTTCTTCTCCCTCCCTGGCACAGCAATTTCCCCTCTGGGGACAGAGAATGTGCCAGACAAATGCTGCCTCTGGCAAAGAAACCAGTGACAAACAAGATGCACTTAGTGCACATTCCAGTTGAGTAGGTGCTCTGGAGATGGGGAAATCTCGAGTTTAAATCCACCTGGCATTACTGTGGGAAGAGCAAAGAGCAGCTCTGCTCATGTCTTCCAGCAGACCTGACCTGCTTTAAGCGGAGCTACGGTATTTCGTGCTCCAGGACTGATCACTTCTCAGCACCGTGTGTTTTATTAAACTTGAATGCTGATTGCAGCCATCATAATTTATGATGATTAGAAACCCAGAGCGCCGCGTTAGCCCCCGACCACTGTGTGCAAACAGAGCTGCGGAGAGAGCTCAGAGCGTGTGGGGAGGGCTCCACACATCCCGGGAGAAACGACCCCTCTCCATCTGGACCGATGCTCAGCTCACACTCATCACTCGCCTTGCAGGAGCCCATTCCCAGGGGGAAGCACCGGCACTGGGAACTCTGCATCTCACACTCCAAAAAGCCTCTCGTCACACGTCCATCCCAACGCAGCACGAAATCCCAGCGCCCCTCTAGGGACCAGCGCATCCAAGAGACCCGCAGATGGGAAGGAGGGGTCAGAGAGAAACTGTTTTTAAGATACGGCAGCCCTAAACAAATTAAACCATTTCAGAGCCTTTTTAAATGCTAATACGGCGATTTGCAAAGCGATTTGTGTTCCATTTTGACATTTGCAAAGTGAATTAGATGCAAAACCCCACTAGTTGTAGTTATAACACTTACTAATAAGAGATTTACTCAAAAATAACAGAAATGCGGGATCTCAGTATATTCACATATCCAAAGTGCAATTACAGTAAAAACAATCAAATGTGCTTTAAAGCACTGACTTCCTCCGGAAAAAGAGAGAGAGACTTCTTTAGGTTTTGTATTTCCATTTATCTTGTCAGGATGAAACGTCACAGATATATTTTAGTTATGGCTTTAGGTTAAAATGAATAAAACCACAACAAAGCAAAAAAGGGAGGATACGCTTTATAACGAGTGCCTGCCAATATCCGAAATTTTCCAGTTTTGAGGAGAAAGAACTTGCTCTACCCAGAAGCACCCAATCTTTACAAAAGACCAATTTGCCTCGCATTTCAAAGAATTTATTTAAAGACACTGGGAAAAATAATTACTACTTCAAATCTTAATTTGCCTAAAAGCAAACACCAAAAGTCTAATTATAGCTTCCCACAAATGAGAACAGCCCCACCACCACACGTGCTTAAATAAGCCCCCACTCTCCGACCGTGCGGTGCAAGGCACCCCCAAACTCAGACGTGCACACTAAGCAACAAAGAAAGGCAGCTTTTGCCCCAGGAAAAGAAAACCTATTATCAATAATTTCAACATCTAAAAACACAGCAGAACTCCTCTGTTATACAACGTCTGGAGAGCCGGCCCTGTCTCCCATGGATTTTCTGGAGCGCACTGAACACCTTTTGCACAGCACCAGCTCCTGAAACCCTACATGCTCAATGATGCAATGAGGACATCCAGCTTCAGCAGATCCCTGCTCTTAGCACCATATGTTTGGTCACATTTTAGTGGCATCTCCGAGGGGGGTTTCAGCTTTATTTTGGTGCTCTGTTTCCTTTGGGAGAAAAAGAAGAATAAGAACTCTTTCCCCATCTCTGACTTTGCTATCACACTCGTTCAACACAGACATGCACAGTGGGCTGCAGCTCCCACAAAGAGCTGGGCTGTTCTGTGCTATGGCCTTAGGCCTCTATTAAAAACAATTTAATTCACACAAGCCCTGTGAGGACTGACAAGCCCAACTGCTGCTGCTTGCAGAGCACTGACGTGCTCCATTTTGTTCAGTGATTGCTTTGGGTTTTGCAGGAGGCAACATCTCTCCCATTTTAACACATTCTGAATTTTACGTGCTGGATGGACCACTGCCTTGCAGAGCACAGGAGCACGAGTGGGGACCCTCTGGCGCCTGGCTGCTGTAACATCTGGGGCTGTACAGGGAGCAGAGGCACCCTGGCCATGCTCAGTGAGCCCTTCTGCCTGTACATCAGAATATGAGTGGGAGCATGCCAGCCTTTAGCATCTGTTCACAGACTTATTGTCCATGAATGCATTTAATCCCTTATTAAAGCTGTTGATACTGACCCCTCCACAACCTCCGGTGACATAAACTTCCAGGAGTTCACCCCATGCTGTGTGAAGCATTATTGTCCTTCACCCATTTTAAACTCATCTATCTCTTGCTATTTCCACTGATACACCCCAGGAGCTGGTAGACAACAGCTCTGTGCTCAGCTGAGGCATTGCCTTCCTGATGGGAACTTTGATCCCACCGTTCTCTCCTAACAAAGCAGCCCCAGGCTTTCCAATCTCTCCTCACCAGGCAGCTGTTCCACCCCTTCACAGCTTGGGCTGCCCTTCTCTGGATTTATCACTGTGTCCTTGCTCCACAGAGGCCAGAACTGCACACAGTGCTGTGACGAGGGTGCACCAACACTTTATGTAACAGCAAAACTACATCAACCTAATCCCTTGCTCTTAACACCCTTCCTTATGATGCCCAGTGTTGCTGGTGCTCTGGCTGCCCCCACACTGCGAGCTGATGATTGCAGAGAACTGTCAGCTGCAGACTCAGATCCTTCCTGAGCAGCAGCTGTCGGGTCAGAGCACTGTGATGTTTCAGGGACAGACAGGAGCAGAGGGGCCTGGACAGGAAAGCAGTTTGTGACTGACGGTGCTTTCAGATCGGCCTCAGCCAGTTTTGAAGCCAGTGAGGTACCAACATCCTCACATACCTGTTTTGGAAGTGCACTGGTCTGCACACACACTGCCTGGGGAGAAAGCAAGTGACAGAGTGTCTATTCTGATAGGCAAAATTTAGCCCTGGGAAGAGTCTTTTCCCCATCCTCAGCCAAGTCACAGCCTTTCTGCAAGGGAAATGATCTCTAGTACAAACAGCAGAAGCTGCTCAGCACCAGACAATTTCCCCAGCCCCACAATTGAGACCTACGTGCAATTTTTCTTTTAGCAGCAAACTTCATTCGATCCAGCTGCTTTGTTCTCTTCTTTTGCAATCCACTGTCTTCCTTTGACTCCTGCTGTAATGGAAAAGAACATGGTGAGTGCATGCAATATGTAAGAAATACTACCAGTCCCCTCCCCCCAACTACTCAGACGCAAACACTGGTTCAAGAACAAGCATCTATTTGTGTGAAATTTGAATTTCAAACGTAATTCAAAAACATTCTGTAACTATTAAAAGCTATGTGATAAGCATAAGGAGCAAAAAGAGTTACAGACTGACATAAACAGAGAAGTAGGAGAGACAATAGACTTCATGCCAGTCACCATCATGCACTGCACCTGCTACCCACAATTTTAGAGAGAATTTGTTTGGCCTTGCTAAAACATTGATATTTGTAAGCACTCAAAACAGAAAAATAGAATCTTTTCATAACTGAACATCACACACCTGTAAGCCAGGACTGTTTCCTGGCATGCAGCCTATAGTACTATGCCCAGGCAATTTTCAGGTGATCAAAACTAGAACCCCTAGCCATTTTTGGAGACCCACACCAAGGCACCCCGAGGGCAGGAGAGTCAGCTGTATTTTCTCCTCATGTTATTCTCTCATCTTATTCATAGAATCAAAGAACGGTTTGAGTTGGAAGGGACTTGAAAGTACATCTCATTTCAAACCTCTGCCATGGGCAAGGACATCCTCCACTAGACCAGGGTGCTCAGAGCCCCATCCAAACCTGGCCTTGAACACTTCCAGGGGCATCCACAGCTTCTCTGGGCAGTATTGCACACAAGGATTTAATTTTTGAAACTTGAATACTTCAGAAACTTTTTGTCCCGAGGCTCCCTGGAACAATGCTCCCACAAACAACCTGTGTCCTGCTTTAAGCACAAGGACGGCAGCACAAATGGGCACAGGCTTAAATGACACAAATTTCTGCAAGTTGCTGTCCTAACAGCTTAGGCAAGGGCACACACATTACCCAAGGCTGGCACTGGACCCCTTCCAAACTGTCTCTCTAAATCAGGTAGGATTAGAATCAAATCCAATGTTTCAGGCAGAGACCCACGCCTGGCCAGGATGGGCTTTGCACTGCTCCCTCTGTAGCTGCGTTGAGTTTTGCTGCCCATGAGACACATGGCCACACACACTTGTGCCTCATTCCACCTCCTGTGCCAGGAGCACGGCTCAAGGAGGGGCACATGGTTGAGCTACTTAAACACGAACAGATACACTGATTATTTTCAAGTGCCATCAATTTCTTTTGTCCTTTCCCATGTTTCTGAACCTGTGAAGTCCTTCGGACTGTACCTCTGTGCTGAGTTTTGTTGAAGACATCTCTGGCTTTAGTGTTATCTGTAGATTTTATTAATCTATATACACCACTTGCTCCCTCTTACAGATCATTAATGAGGATGTTAAAACACACACAGACCTAATATTGATTCTCTTGGCCTCAGCTTTACATCTCTCCCAGATGAGTCTCTCCTTTGTTCATCGGCAGCTCTTACTGACAGTCTTTTAGCAGGATTTCAATCCAAGAATATTGCTATCTAGTCCAAATTAAATTATTTATCCAACTAAGATTTTGCAAGACATACTATTAGGTGGTTTCCTGAAACCAGAATACATTACAGCTTTTACATGCCCTAATACCTACACCATTCCTCACTTCCACTGACTTAAGAATCACCTAACAGCAGCAATCATGCTTGGCAAGTCCATAAACACTCACGCTTGCACCTAAGGGTTTTTTCTGTGACTGACTCCTTCTCTTCCCCACACAGACTGGTTTAGGTACCCCCTACCCAAGATCTGCCTCTGTGACTCCACAAGGCTTCTTCACATCCAGAGTCCCTTCTCCTAGGAGATGGATGCCAAGCTCCTGCTCAAGAGGTGAAATTCTCTCTCTTCCAGGGCCCTGGCATGGTACTTGTCTCCACAGTTTTCCATAAGTCACAGGATTTCCCACTCCAAACTGCCCTGCACTGGTCTGCAGCAACAGCCCCATGCTGACCTCATGGGCTGCTCACACCTCAGAAGACAGGGAACAGTCCATGGGATTGCACCAGGATTATATGCTGGAGGAGGTTCAGCAGCAGCTCTCCTGCCCTCCCCCAAAAACCTGTCTAACAATGCTAAACCCAGCCCAGCTTAAAACAGGGGCAATTTAATCCTAACAGGCTCCGTAAATCCCCAGCTCTTCTCTCTAGGCATCAATCTTCCCCTCATCACTCCTGCACTTGCTGGAAGGTCAACCCTGACACTCTCATCTGCAGCTCTCTTCCAGGGCACGGATGTGATTTATGAGCACACCAAACTTCCCGTGGCTGGGAGTGCCTGCTCTGTGCACAGAGGCACACACACACACTTACAACACACATCAACACCACAGGACAAGCCGGAGCTCCAACACCTCCAAGGCTTCCGAGGGGAACAGTGTGCCCGGCTCTGTGGGCGCTGCTCAGATCCACGGCACGGCCGAGTACGTGCCTCGGTTCCCCGTGCTGGTCCTGAAGAATCTCGACATTTACATCAGTGGCAGGAGCAAAATTACTGCAGGACACGTGTTGTATGAACCTCATACATTTGAGAAAGATGTTTAAATTGTTCAGCAGCGTTCTACTGAACAGCCACGGTACAGTGAACCGCTGAAGCAAATCCAATTAATCCTGATGGGCCAAAATATATACAGGCATCTCAATTCCAAGAATTCTTAAATCTTCTTTATTTCTAAACCCAGAAAATAAAACATACCTTTTAATTAGGATTTATGGCTGTTTGTATCTCTGCTGGGAGAGAGCCCCGCAGGCCCCAGAGTGCTCTGCATAAATGCAGGAGTGGATGGTAGAAACAGAAGGGGCCAAGAAAATTCAAAGAAGACAACAGGGCTTGCTCTTCATGACCCAACCTTTTAATGCTCATCTATCTACAAGGATAATAGGAACTCAAGGGGCCACTCAACCAACTGCCTTTCTAATAAGATCACTAGTCCAAAAATAATCTTAATCAATTAAAATATTCCCAAACTGCAGCCAATACTCTTAGTTACAAGGTCATCTCCAACACATATCTTCCAAGGGAAACTAATTATTATAGTGGAGGCGAGGTAGGAAGTGCACACCTCTGCTCAGTGCCAGCCTGGAGAGCATCCCTCCTCCTCTGCCGTCAATTCAAGGCGTAATAGCCAGAAGGAACCCAAATTCTCTTCCTGTGTGTCAGGCTCTGCACTTTAATTTATGATGCTCTCTTATGAGCAATTTCACTGTCAGCATTGTACACAGATCAAGAAATAGACAGGTTTCCAAAGTTCCTTACACATCTAGTGGAAGGCAGCCACTATTCTTCTTCCTTGTTTTTGTAACCTGCTTGGTTTCACCAGACAGCAGGAAATCAAATTCCCATTTTAAAAATGCTTTTGCACGTACTTAAAGAGAACCTGACTCTGCCAGCAGAAACAGATACAGCTCCACTCGTTTCTAAAAGCCCATAAATGGAAGCCAGTAGCCAGCATCCCACATCCTGCTCCCTTGAATCCACATGATAAACCACAGAAATCAGCTTCTACTGACGCAGGGAAGGAAAGGCTACAGCAGAACGTCTCCACCCCTAACGGTGCAGACTGCAAAGTCAAAAGGTCTGGGTAATTTTACTGCTCAACAGCAGTTGGGACCCTCTAACAATAGGGCACAGCCAAATGCTACACGTCCTGCATGGGAAATATGCAGATGAAAACCAGACTAATTTATTTTTAAAAGCCAATTAGATGTTGGAATTGCCATGTTTGGCTCTTGCCAAGGCTGCTGCTGAAATTAATATCACACCCTACTTTATTAGTCTCTGACTTCAGTTCAGAATCTGTTTTAGCTTTGCTCTTTCAGCTCATTAGAACAAACCTGCTGGAAGTGGAGATGAACAACAAGACACAACGGGGATCCTGCCAGGATATGCAGTTCCTGACACAAGAAGAGAGAACTCTGTAGGAAAAAGGGCTTTTACTCGGCTATGAGGAGACTGGATTCAGATCAGTCTGATTTTCAACAAGTGAGCTCAGCAGAGCCATGAAGCCTCCTCCAGAAGCAACTTACATTGCATTCTCCTCTGGGAGATGGAGACACCGGGTCCCTTGGCACCAGGAGAGCCCATGGAGACAGCAGGGCACTGCAGCAATACTCCCATGTGGCTCTGCTTCACTCGGATGGTCAGTGGAGTGAGGTGGTATCCTGGGATTGAGTTAATTTTAGTAGCTGGTGCAGTGCTGTGTCTTGGATTTAGTACAAGAATAATGTCGATGGCACACCAGTGGTTCAGTTGGTGCCAAGCAGTGCTTACTCTAAATCAAGGACTGTTCAGTTTCCTGTGCTCTGACAGTGAGCAGGTGCACAAGGAGCTGGGGGAACTGGGCAAAGGGATGTTCCAGAACCTCCTGGCCAGTGTAGAAACAGGGGAGAATTGGCTGGAGACACCGACTGCTGCTCAAGGACTGGATGGGCATCAATGAGTGGGTGGTGAGTAACTGGATTGTGTCACTGGTTTTTCCGGGGTTTTACTCATAGAATCATGGAAAGGTTTGGGTTGGAAGGGACCTTAAAGATCATCTCATTCCAACCCTCCTACCATGGGTACCTCCCATGAGGTCAGGTTGCTCATTGCCTGGCCTTGAACACTGGCAGGGATGAGGCATCCACAACCTTTCTGGGCCTCCTTTCTAGTGCCTCACAACACTCACAGTCAAGAATTTCTTCCACATATCTAACCTAAATTTCTCCCCTTTCAGTTTGAACCCATTCCTCTTTGTCCCATCATCACAGTTCCTGACAAAAAGCAGTTCCTCTCTCCTTTCTTTTCATTACAATTATTCTTGATATTATCATTAGGATTATTAATAGTTATTATTATATTTTATCTTGTTTCAATTATTAAGCTGTTCTTATCTCAACCCACGAGATTTACTTTTTTCCCCCCACGATTCTCCTCCCCACCATGGGGTGGGAATGATCTAGCAGCTGCCTGGTACTTAGTTCTGGATGGGATTCAGCTATGACAGGCGAGCACTGCCATCCTGGCTGTGACATTTCCAGTGCCATCCTTTCCACAGCAAGATGTCCCTCAGGCCATGCCTGGTCCTGAGGTGAGTGCCCACTGTCACAACTGATGGAAACAGGATAGGGCTGGGTATTCCAGCCAATGCCTAAACACACCACAGCCAAAATCTGATCTGGAACATCAACACGTGCTGCTGATTACCCTGACTGTGAGCATCTCCAAACACAGGAACACTCGGGCAAAGGGATGCTCTGCACCAAAGGGAAGACAGGCCATGCAGAAAAAGATGGCACCATCACCCTGGAGTCTTGTCATATGTTCCCCGAGGGCTGGCAGAGCTGATGGATCTGGCAGAAAGTGCTTGTGAGACTTGATGCCAACTTTGTAAGTGCAGACAAGTACTCTCAAAGCTCCCGAATGATCTACCCAGAAAAAAGACCCTTCCAAAAGGTCCCAGACCAGATCAGCAGCATTTGAGGACCAACTCCACGAAAGGCTGCAGATCAGTCTAACAGGTCAGCACAACCTTTGGGCTGAGCTCAGAGTTCATGCATGGCCAGGCCTCATGCTGAGGAACAATCATCTTTCAGATGTGGCTTCAGGGGTCTTTACCAACAGCCCAATTCAAGCAGGAAGTTCAGGAGACCAGGAATTGTCATGCTTGGAGAGAGCATTGCTGGGCACTACCTGCAACATTGTGTATTTGTGAACGAACAGCCATCTTCTGGCACAGGCAACCAATTCCCTGTGGGATTGAACAGCCAGGGGAGATGGGAACCACTCTACTCATTCGGCATGTCTGCATTTTCAGAGACACAGTCTGCACAAAGAAGGTCAACTCCTCTGGTTTCCACAGAGCCAGAGAGACTGTTCTTATTTTGTCTGACCCTTTCCAAAAAAAGAGAAGCGTTCCCCGAATCCAGGATTATATATAGCAAAGATCAGAAAGCCTCACGTCCAGGAAACTTTTTTCTGATGCAGCTCTGCAGATGCCACAGCATAGACATGAGCAAAGAAAGGGAACTTGGCAAAATAACATGGATGAGCTTGATAATCCAGCATGACTGAAAAATTCCTGGGAGAGGCAGTCTGCCAAAGATCATCAAAAGTGAGAAGCTGGAGGCTTTCCAGGTGCAGCTGCTACAAGATCTGCTGGTCTGGAAGCAGAACTAGGGACTTGTTCTATAGATACCTGCCAAGAGACTGCCAAGGAAGAAAGCCATCGAATCAATGATGCCCAAATTGTCCTTGTAGCTTTTGATTCATAAGGAACCATGTCCTAACAGATGCAAGATTAATTGAGAATGTATTGTTCTCTAAAATTGCTATTGATCTGAGCTTCCCACACCTCTTCTTGAACTCACAACAAGGTCTTACCAGAGCAAGAACAACAGTTACAACGTTCAAAATTGAAATTCAACTTGATGTACACAGAAGAGCTGAGACAGTCACAGAAGGCAGACAGTTATTTTTTTGAGATTCCAAGTAAATCAGTTTTGCGTTTCATTTTGCAGAAACCAACACAACAAGAGACTGTGGCACTGGATCTGGAGGCTGATGACTCACAGAAAGAGAGTGAACTGAATAAATCCACTCATTCAACTGACTGAACTGTTGTCACTTAAACAGAACCTAATTGGCTCTTTAACGGCCTCTCTGAGCATATCCTTTTCTGTAATATGACCGATTATGCCATCAGAATTTATTGTTTATAGACAAACTTACAGAACAGTGAGGGAACCTAACCTTTTTATAGATGTGTTTTAAGAGACGTTTGTTTCCTCTTTTTCAGATACGTGCACATTGAGATGAATAATTGCAGACAATAACAGGTCCTGATCTTTTATGTACTGCAGCAGCTCTTATAGCTGCTGATTTCTTTTTTCCTTATAGGTTTCACAATAAAGGCCAGTGATGCAGCAGACATCTGAAGTTAACTTAGCATATTGCAGAGCTAAGGGTTTAACCCCACTGAACTATTACTGCCATATGTTCCATTTCTTTCAGGGAATTTCCCAATGGGAAAGAACTCAGACAATGTGAAGCAAAAACATCCAATATCGTTTGCCCTACAGCTTCTTACTGTTTATTTCTAGTGATTTTCCCTTCCTCACATGATAATCGCCTTATTGGAGAGCAGCACACTGCAGATGTGGGAGCAAAAGGGACCTGATTTAAGATCTACAGCTTGAGAGTGAACTGAAATGCTTTTGAAAATGGTGGAATTACAAAAAGCAGCTTAGGATCCCAAATCACCAGCAAGACAGAGCAAAGCCTTAAGAGTCATACACAAAAAACCTGATTGTAATAATTTCCACTTGTATACCTCACTAAGTCAGGCACAGGTTCTCAGGGCTCTGGGTTTCCCCCAGGCAGGAGTTTCTGTGCTCATCCCATCGCCCGTGTAACCAACACAGACATTTCAATCTTGAGGGTAATGCTGATGTGCATAAGCCGACACTGGGGATCAGGGATCTGAGCCTTGATGCCTTAGCCAGGCGCTCCCACACCACATTCACCTTTACACCCTTTGGAGCTGGGTTACAAACTCAGGCTTCTGTAATTCAGAACCAGTTTACCAGATGCTGCCTGTCTCTGAGCTACTCACAAGCCTGAGTTCTGAATCATTTTCTTATCTGTTTGCACATAATACAGAATCATGTTGCTAAGGTTTAGCTGGAAATCAATCAAATAAAAATTATGAAAAAAAAAGATTTGTAAAGGGATTGAGGAAAGGTTACTTTTAAATTACGTTTCAGATTCAGTTCTGAGAGGATTTGGTTATCAAATCCCAGACTCATAACTCACCCTCACAAAGCACACCATTCATTTCCTAGTCAAATAGGATTTGATTCATCTCATATGTAAGAAAAGGAACAGCACAAGAGCCTCTGTGCAAAGCCTGACCCCAGCATGACAGTGAGGGCTGCTCGGGTACTGTCCTGCAGCAGCAGGGCCCAGCACAGGCTCTGGGTACCCCAAACCCCTCACTGACCTCTCCATCACTGTCGGATATAACAATAAATGCATCCACAAAACTGCGCTTCTTCTTGGCATTGGTTGGGTTCCTCTTCTCTTCTTCCTCTTCCTCCCCATCCTGACCTTGAGACTCCAGGCCCTCTGCAGGCTTCTTCCTCCTCGGCATCCTTCACTCTGAAACAGAGGGAGAGATTAAAAGCCATTTGTTTCCTTCTGATTTAGATTTCCCCTAACAGTTTTTTTTTTTTTTTTTTTTTTTGGCTATTTTTAGGCAAAAGACCCCAGGCAGTGAAACCTTATTACAAAGCGTGGTGGATTTAGTGTTACTGGGAGCCACATGCACCAGTCACCACTCATCTAGTTAAGAACACTTTATTACAGCTGATTGCTAAAAAGGGGTTTCAGGGGAACAGCAACACAGACCAAAGCCACTCCGAATGCCTTGTTCCAAAGCAATGAGGCTTTCCTCTAAAAGCCCATCAGCAAACTCCTCCACAGCATCACAGCAGGTCTCCCACCCTCCAATACAACCTCCCCTCCTCAACCCCACACCTTGACCAAAACAAACCAGGCTGCGGCAGTGGATCAAGCTGACATTTTCACACCAGACCAAGAAGTCACCATAGCACAGCCCTTTGTCAGCTTTTGTATTCGACAAAACCAGGGGGAAAGGCATTGTTCGTTCAAGGATGCCGTCCTGCCGTCTGCACGGCTGCTCCAGCATTACAGACAGGGAAAACACAGGCAATGGCAGCAAGCAGGCTGGAAACAAGACAACAGGTTTATCTGGCAGTCTGGATTTCTCAATGAGCAGCAGCCTCCGGAAGAACTCCATCCAGACATGCCCAAACCATCCGCATTAACGAAGGCACTTAACAAGCAGCGAGGAACCTGCTGAGCGTTATTAGTGCAAACCTGAGTGCATGACACAATTGAGGGCAGGTGCCCACACAAAGCAAACTGGTACTTCAGCATCCCTTTCCTTGGCAGCCCATAGGAATGGAGAGGGATGCACAGCAAGCATTTGCTGCTTGGATCCAAAAGAGCTCAGAGGAGAGGATTGGGAAGAGATCTCAGTGAGGGAGAGCAGCGGGATGGCACAGAGTTAAATCACCCTTTCCTGCCTGTTCATGCTGTTTGCCTGGTAGCTCAACAACAACACTCATTGCTTCTTGAACTGTGATGTAAAAGAGCCTTACAAAGCAGGCTGAGCATGACCAGCTCTGCTGAAGTTCAATTAAACATGTGCAGACAGAGACTGAACAACAAGCCCCTCGTTCCACATCAGGGAACAGCAGAGCTGGAAATGCAAGTTAAGTTGGCCGGTTCCCAGACCAGTGTCCTTCCACAGCATCACTCTGCCTTCCTCCAAGATCACTGAAATAGCTCAGATGTGCTGCCTAGATCTAAAATAAGAGAGGAGGCAACAAAGACCCTACATCACCCAGGATAGAGCCAAACCCTTCCCTGTAACACCACAAAATTGCTAACAGCCACTGCGTATAGAAACACTACGGGAGGCCAAAACCCCCATCAGCGCCGAGAACAGCAGTGCATTGCTCCATCTACAGTCGGAGCAGCAAGGTGAGGAATAACCACGCTCCCTCCCTGTGATCTGCAGCCTTCCTTCTGCAAATACATGCACACACACGCTCAGAGACAAAAGACGATTATCCTGGTGAGTCATGATTTGCACCAAAGGTTTGCTGAGCCCTCTGAAAGCAGAATGTTGCACAAATGGGCAGTCATGGCGCCAAAGCGACTGCAAGGACCACTACAGTCCTCCAGTGTTTGTCTGTTTAGGAATCACAGAACGGTTTGAGTTGAAAAGGACCTTAAAGATCATCTCATTCCAAACCTCTGCCATGGGCAGGGACACTTTCCACTATCCCAGGTTTCTCCAAGCCCTGTCCAACCTGGCCTTGGACACTTCCAGGGATACAGGGGCAGTCACAGCTTCTCTGGGCAACCTGTGCCAGAGCCTCCCCATCCTCACAGGGAAGAATTTCTTCCTAATATCTAATTTAATCCTGCTTTTGGTCAGTTTGGAGCCATTAAAGGAAAGGAAATAAAAACAAGCACTGCTTCTGGTAAAGCACTGGCTCTTGCAAAACAAAGCTGTTCAGCTCCAGCTAAGCTGAACTCCAGTGTTGTTGGAATATCCTTACTATACGTTCTCCATTTTTTTATCTTTTGCTTCAAATGGTCTTTTGACCATGTCTCTCAATGGAGATGAGCCAAGCCTGACGTCCAGCTGCTGTGAGCTGCCCCCCATGAAGGGCATCCATGGTGGTGGAGAATGTTCCCTTATCTTTGGAAAACCACTCACTGATACGCCATGAGGAGCACAGAAGGGCCCACACAGGGTCACTGAGGCTTTGGAGAGGCAGCCTATAAACCTTCTTACCCCCACAACAAAAGCAACAGCAACAAGCAACTGCTGTGC
>VXAC01002803.1:73195-101428 GCA_013399225.1 Rhipidura dahli | reverse complement strand
TTTTTTTTTTTTTTTTGAATCCACACCGGTATCTCCATCTCCCCTCTGACTCTGCGATACATCTTCTGCTCAGTGCTCTGTGCTAAATAAGAGATCACTGAGAAATATCAACTGGAGTTATGATGAGTCACCTACCTTCAACATTTAAAGGAGAGAAAAGAGGAGATGTAAGAGATGTAACCACACAACTCCCACAACGCTTCTGAAAATGAAGGGACTTGTGGCAAAGAGAGTCTCTGAAAACGTAACTAAGGGAACAAGACAAGTAAGAGATCACTCGTAGCTGTGCTAGTCTGAGGCTGTGAGTAGGAGAGCAGTAATAGCTTTTATTAGACAAGCTGGTATAGCTGAGAGAAGAAAACACACATCAGAGCACAGACCTCCTCTTCAGGCAGGGAAGTTGAGCATATTTTGCTTTTAACACTCTTGGAAAGGATACTTGTGAGTGCCTAAGGGAAAGATACCTGCTTTTGGACGCAGAAAAAAAAAAAAAAAAAGGCCAGGGACTGAATTATCTAAAATTACCTTTGCAGTCCAGTTTGCAGACTCATTTTACAGTTATCCAGATTTTTTTCCAACTCTGAATTTAAGAGAATTTCTTTGTAAATGCTCTGACAGCAAAGGTGACCTCCTGACAAGGGACTCGCACATGCCATGCTTCTCCAGTCACATTTTTAGGGATATCCTTGAAGATCCCCAACTTGTGATTATTTGTCATTTTCCCTCTCATCTATCATTTTGATGAATCAGAAAGCAATTACCGACAGAATAATTCTAAATCTTGACACTGCAGCTCCAGACCTGCCAAGCTGTGACAGCTTGAAAAATGCTCGAAAAAACCAAGCCAAAAAAAATGAATGACTCTCATCCCCGGATGAGTTCCTGAGCCGTTGGAGACACAGGCTGTCGCTTCGTAAACAACTCCCCCCACCTCGGGAAGCAGAGGCACGATGCTCCCCGCGTTCAGGCGGGTCAGCACCACACGCTTCCATGGAAATATCATCCCCGGACCCTGGGCTCGACCCCGCACGCGGGGCCCAGCTGATGCTCCGTGAGCCGGACACGAGGGCTGGCAGCGCCCCGGGGAGAGAGAAATTGTTTACAGGATTGATCCGTTTCTAGAGCTGGCTCTGCACAGAGGGGACACGGGCACTGCAGAGGCCACGCATGGCCAGGCGCATCCGCACGGGCTGCTGAGCTCTCGGGAGATGCTCCCTGCTCCAATGCCCTCGAGTCCAGCCCGCAGCACCTGCCTCCTCCAAGGGCAGCGAAGGAAAACGTTTTACCCCTTTGCATGGGGGAAAAGCGACCCTCGCCCCCAGAACCCACCCAGGGTCCTTTCATTTTCCCAACCCGTTGCCTTCGGGCACGGAGGGTTCTGCAGGGAAATCTGCAAGGATGGGGTCAGGGATACTCGACAAGCTGGGGAGAAGCATGGGGGGATCTCAGGCGGGATAGGGGTGAGCTCTGGGGAAAGGGATCAGCCACAGGTGGGCAAACCTAAGGGAAGGGGAAAAGGGGAGGGAGCCAGGCCTGGCAAGAGGAACAGGGGAGGCATCAGCATCTCGATCGCAGGGTATGCCGCCAAGGCAGAGCTCCGGTTTTCGGGTCCTCTCCCCAGGGGACGGTTCTGGAGGAGCTCCAGGGTATCCCCAGGCACAGCACCTGAGTCCCCTCCAGGCAAGAGGCAGCAGAAGTGCCCGTAGAGGGGGACGGGAGGTGTCCCTTCCCCAGGGGACAATGCTGGGGGCCGGTCCCGGGCCGCCGGGGGCGGGGACCGGGTGTCATACCTGAGGGGTTCAGCCCGGGGGCAGGGGCCGGAGAATGGCCCCAGGCGGGGAAAGGGGTTTCCCTCGCAGCCCCGGGAGCCCCGCGGCTCGCCCAGGGCCCACCCGCCGCATGGCAGCGGCATGCCCGGCAGGGCACAAGGTACTCACCGGGCCCGGGCCGCCCCGTTGCCCGCGGCCTCCCCGCCGGGTCTCCCGCACCGGCCCCGGTCGGCGGGTCCCGCACCCGCGCTCAAGTTGGCGGCGGAGGCCTCATTGCCCTCACCCAAGATGGCTGCGGCGGCTTCGCTGCCTCTCACGTCGTTATCGGGGTACTGAAGCGAGCAGCGCCATGTCCGTGGCGGGCGGACAGCGGTCCCGGACGCCTCGCTCTGAGGTGCCGGTGGTCTCGCCTTTTTCTCAGCCCGGACGCCGCTTTCTCAGGAGAGGAGTGCGCTGCGTCGTTTAAACACCCACACACCCGAGCCGCCACGGGGCTGCCCGCAATTCACCTCTGCCCACAACCAACATGTCCGCCGCCGCTTCCCTTGGAGGGCGCGGTGCTCTCGCGGGAGACCGCCCCGCCGTTGCTAGGCGCGGAGGGGGCGCGCGGGCGGGTTCTCGCGAGAACAGCGTGAGGCGGCGACGGCGGCCATGGCGGACGGGGCCGGTAGCAACGGGGACGCTGCGGGGCCGCTGGTGGGCAAAGAGGCGGGTGAGGCGGCGGGACCGGGAGCGGGCGGGTGGTCGGTCCCTATGAGGTGCCCTGTAGCCCGGTCGGATCCTGCGAGTTGCAGGGTATCCCGAATAGGGATGCCCCACATCTCGCGGGGTCCCACCGGGCCGTTGACATTCCCGTGTTGTGTCCCACCCCCCTCACCCCAACAGTGGAGCGGCTGATCCGGGAGAACGGACACATTTTCACCGAGGCGCAGTGCAAGGTGTGCAGCGCCCTGCTCATCTCCGAGTCACAGCGGCTGGCTCACTACCAGGTAGGGAAGGGGGAGCCCCCCGCCTCCGCCCCAGCCCACCCCCGGGCTCGGCGAGGCACCGAAAAAGGGTTTTTCTGCTTTCCCCAGAGCAAGAAACACGCCAACAAGGTGAGACGGTACCTGTCCATCCACGGCGGGGAGGACGGTGCCCACGGGAAGAAGATGAAGCTGGAGGTGAAGCAGGTGAGAGGAGACCTGATCAATGTCTATAAGTAATATTTACAATCAATATCTTAAGATCTAGAGGGTAGCTCTTCTGAGGAGCGGCTGAGGGAGCTGGGGTTGTTTAGCCTGGAGAAAAGATGCTCAGGGCAGACCTTATTGCTCCCTACATCTCCCTGTCAGGAGGTTGTAGCCACGTTGGGATCAGCCTCTTCTCCCAGGAAACCAGCAACAGGACAAGAGGAAATGGCCTCAAGTTGTGCCAGGGGAGGTTCAGGTTTGACAGCAGGAGGAATTTCTTCACTGAAAGGGTTGTCAGGTATTGGAAGGGAGGTGGTGAAATCACTGTCCCTAGAGGTGTTTAAGAAATGACTGGACATGCATGGCACTCAAGTGCTCTGGTCTCATTGGCAAGGTGGTGATCAGTCAGAAATCAAACATGGTGATCTTTGAGGTCTTTTCCAACCTTATGATTCTCTCATTCTGTGAACTGTCTGAAGGGAGGGTTTCAGAGGATAAACCAGACTCTGCTCAGGGGTGCCCAGCAACAGAGTGAGAGGCAACAGGCAGAAACTGAAGCCGAGGAGTTTTGCCTGAACATAAGGAAGAACTTCTTACCTGTGCAGGGATTGAGCACTGGAGGATTGCCCAGAGAAGGTGTGGAGTCTCCCTTACTGGGGATATTCCAGAACTGTTTGGATGCAATCCTGTGCCAATCTGGGATGACCCTGCTTGAGCAGGGAGGTTGAACCAGACAACCCACTGTGGTCCCTTCCAGGCTGACCCATCTTTGGTTTCTGTGAGTGCAGGATCCACTAGGGCTAATACAGCTCTGTAGGACCTGCTGGGCTAAAGGCATTTGCACAGTCTTTTAAGTGAACGAGGAAAATGCTCTCGGGAAGGGGCTTTGTGAGAATGGAGAAGTTCAGTGGCAGGTGTTTCACAAGGCCTTGTCTCAGTTCCTGCTGCCCTCCCCACTCAGCCTCTTTGAGCTTGTCCTCCCCATTTAAACAAATGCATGTTCCTCTTTTTCCTTGAAATGACAGAGACAGAACAGGAGCAACAGCTTGTCAGGAGCATTGTTGTGTGACATCGCACAGAGCATGTTGGATTCACCATCCACAGCAATTCTCTTCCCAGAGCATTCTTCATTTTACTTATTAAGATTCCTCAGCTGGTAGCTGGAGCCTGTTGGTCAGTAAAGGCCCCACGTTCCATTCAGCCATCTGTCTGCCCCGTGACTCCCTTGGGGAACAGATTCTACTTTTATGATTGCTTCAGCTGTAATCCCTAACTCTGGCATTTGCAGGGAGCTGGGGGATAACAGCAGATGCCTTTGCACATAGTGTCAGGCTGAGAACTGCCTGCTGCTCCCTCCTCATCTGGTGTTGTGTTGCAGATGACCTGGCTGATAGTGATGTTTGTGCTGCTCAGTTCACACCTTGCAGGGGACAAGGCTGCCTGGTCCAATTTTGGCAGCCACACGATTAACTTTGTCCTTAACCCAAACAGGCAAGGGCTGCCCCTCTGCCTGGAGTGTTTGCCAACAGGTTGAAAACAGTAATCTGGTCAAGAACACTCTTGAGGGAGGGAGAGGGTGATGCTGCATCATGGAAGTTCTGCTCAGTCACACTTCATCAACTTAACACCCAAATGTCTTTGATGACCTTTTCTTAGACCCCCAAACTGTAGTGTTTCTCCTCAAAACTAGAAGGCTGGACAGGATGACCTGCAGAGGTCCCTCCCAGCCTCAGCTACTCTGTGGTTCTCTGTGCACAGGACAGCAAGCAGGAAGGCAGCAATGGGGAGGACAGGAACAAGTGTTGTCCCATCTGCAACATGACCTTCTCCTCTCCGGCCGTGGCAACATCTCACTACTTGGGCAAGACTCATGCCAAGAACATGAAGCAGCAGGCCCCCAAAGTAGAAGGTATGAGTGTCTGCAGCATCTTTGCATTGTCCCAAAGGGCTGTTTAGAGGTTTATTGCATCCCAAGTGTGAGCTCTTGTGAGGGAGTGTGTGCTCTTTGCCGCGAAACAGAGTAAGCCAGCAGTGCACCTCCAGAGATCTGGCTGTGCCAGCCTGCTCAGTGGGCTGGCATTGGCAAGTTGTGTGGTGTTTTGTTTTGTTTTGTTTTGTTTGGAGGAAATGCAGCTGGCAGCAGCCAATGTACCCATCCCTGTGTCCAGGGACCAGGAATATGACGTTAAGATGTAGAAGTGCCCGTCACAGGATACAATGCTCATTAAAAGGTTACAGACTGAAGTGACTGGTGAAACTCTGATATGGCACATTTCTCAGGGCTGCTCAGCTACAACAATGTGGCCTCTGAGATTCACAGACGTGGGAGCTGCAGATTGCTGGGGAGTGGGAGAACAGAGCTGGGGAGCATCAGTATGTGCTTGTTCTGACCTTGTCTGTCCCAGTGCCACTGCATGTGTGTCCCATCCCTTTGCTAGCAGCCAGAAGGGCCTGGTGGGTGGGGAGTGACACCCTCTGTCACGTGGGTCTGGGAGGCTGCAGCTGGTCAGGACGGAAGGAAAACACAGCCACTGAGTGCACCTGAGGATGGCAGCTGTGCTAACTCCAAGCTGGGGACTTGTGAGTCATCCAGACACCTGACTCCTGGGATCTTCCAGGCAGAAGCTGTCTGTTCCAGTGTGTCTTCATGGCTTTGCTAAAATGTGTGCACGGAGCAAAGCCACCTCCGGGATCTTCTTGTTCTGTGGAGCCCTTGCTTTTGGGTATAATAGGAGCCTGCAGGAAGAGATAGATGTTCACTGAGCAGTCTGGTGTGTGCATTTGGTTCTGTCATGAGAGGAACTCTGTGATCCCTAGCAGGTTACTCGCTCTTCTCTTTGGCACCCTGGAGTGAGAGGGTGCAGGTTTCTCTACCTCACAGAAGAGCTGCTTCCCTTTGTGCATTCACTGTGTCAGACCTAGTCCCATTTATGCTGTGTCTCGGACAAGACTCCTCATGACTTCAGGATCAAGTCCTGTGGCTGCACAGTGCTTCCAGAATCCCACTGCCTTTGCTCTGCAAGGGCTTGTGCCCATGTTCTCTCTGGGGGACAATAACAGCAGGTGGAAGCTCATTCATACCCAGTGTTTCTTGAATACAGTCATGCTTATGTTAAGGAGAAATATGCAAATCTGTTGGACTTTTTAAGCCCTGAAAGTTTTCCTGGCATACTCTGTTACCACATGTTTTTAAATTCTGCAGCATTAAGGGAAGAGGGGGGGAAAATCATTAATTTATTGAGCTGTCTTACACTGGCTAGGTTTGGAGTTTAGATGTAGTGTGTTACTGGTTTTAATGTGGGTTTGGGGGAAATAAAGTAACTATTTTTTACCTCAGAGTTCTGTGACTGACCAGGAGTTTGGTTTCACCCTACAGAAACAGTGCCCCCACAGAAACACCCTGCTGCCCTCCCCACCTCTACTGCATCTTCTAACGAAGAGAACAAGGACATTACTGACCCGGACAAGTTCTGTAGCCTCTGCCATGCCACTTTCAACAACCCCCTTATGGCAAAACAACACTATGTAGGCAAGAAGCACAGAAAGCAGGAGACCAAACACAAGCTGATGGCGCACTACGGCCGAACCCCTGATGCACCAGCATCATCCTTCATGGGTGAGTTCTCAACAGGGAGGCTGATAACCAGCTGAAGAGCAGGGTGGGGGAGAGAAGCAGAATGTGTCTGACAGGCCTTTGGACAAGAGAGCCTGTGTAGAGAAAGCAGGGGAGTATTACTTGTGATGAGGAACTTGATTATACACCCTAAGATTGATTTGGTGGATGTTGTAACCCCCAGCAGCAGATGTTTTAGACTGTAGCTACTCGTGACAAGCTTTGGGTTGTGTTATGCGGTGTTGTTTAATCGGGGACGTGTCCTTTTTATTCTCTGTGTGGATAATCCAGGGATTTTGGCCAGTACTGTTTCTAGTTAGGTGATTGCATCTGAAATGGAAAGATAAAAGTGGCATTTGATGCTTAAAAGTCGTCTTTGAGGGGACTGGCTAGAGATGGAAGGAATAGGTTTAACTGCACCTGCTGCTTCAAAGCACATGAAAACAAAAAAGATTTTTCCCTGAATGCCTTTCTGCCTCTGTGTGGGCACCTCCATCTGATGAACTAATGCAACTCTCTCTGGAGCAGGCAGGAATGTGGAAAAAAGCCCCCAGAGCTATTAAGGAGGAACTTTAAGCAGACAGTTAAAACTCTTTTGGTTTATGATCTGCTGCTTATGAGCACTTGTATGTGATGAAAGTCCTCGGAGTCCAGTGAAAGCATTAGGCGCTCACAGAAAACTCCCTTGTTCCTTCCAGCAGGCTTCTGTTGGACTAGGAAGTCTTAGTACATGCTAGATACTTGTGGTAAATAATAAGCAGACAGATCATCTTAAAATCTTCATCAAGGGCTTCTTTCTCTGCTGTAAAAACCCACACAAGCAGAAGATTAATTATTCTAATTCTTTGCAGGCCACCTTTAGATACCGGTAGCACTTATGACAAATGAGGCTCAATTAGCCAAGTAATGTTCTCTCCCACATTGCGTGGCCGTGTGGGAGATGGAAAAGGTGCTCGATATCTCACGTTACCCATCTGCTCTGCACCTAATTAGTGGGGTCTGATGAATGGTTCCACTTGAGTGTGACTCAGGCACTGACAGTGGCAGGAGCCCCAGCCCAGGCAGGCTGGGTAGGTGGGCAGTGCTGTTGCCTGGGTAGGTGGGCAGTGCACTTGCCTGTGTGATCGATGTGTCTCAAGAAGTGCCAGCAGAACTGGAATATGTACAGTCACATCTCTGGGGCACTTCAGCTCTTCAGGAAAGGTTTCAGAGCCTGGAAATAATCGGACCCCCTATAATCGGGGGCTTCTCAAATGAGATGGGCTGCAGTCAGGGATATTTTGTCCCACTCTCTATGCCTGTGTTTATGTGCCAAGAGCAGTTGTCTCTAAGCTCTCTGCTGGGACCTGACTCACAGCAGATAAAGATGTGTTCTTTGCAAATGCAACACTGAGGTGTTTGCCTACTTAAAGTTCTTTGGAATGAGTGGTTTGGGGTTGAGGACTGTAGTTTAGACAACCTCATGCACACACTTGTTGCATGAGGATGCACAGGATCCCCCTGTTGGATGGATTTGCAACAGAGAAGCCTTTACATTGATGGTGCAGGGAAGCAGACCTGAGGACTGTATCAGCTCCTCTAGCCTTTCCTGTCCAGATCCAGCTCCATTTTGAGAGCCAAATGTCCCACTGGAGTGTGAAATATCTGAGGTGCAGCAGCCACGTGGCAAAATGTCTGCCACATCCAGAGTTGAGCTTCCCAATGATTTGCTGCTCTGCACGCCTGGGGTCTGTCTCCTCTTTCACCTTAAGGAAATGTTTCCCTTGTGAGATTCCCAGCCAGAGCCCTTCCCCAGTGAGCCAAAATTCAGGAACGTTTAATATCTTGAGGACAACTGCCAGAATTTTTCCCTGTAAGAGACTCCTGTGCTGCCATACTTGCCTCTTTGGTATCTGTGACCTCTTGAACTTTCAGTCCAGCTGGAGTTGTCATGTTACACAAAACCATTGATGCTGTCTAGTACCACTATTGTTGGAAACTTTTTTTTTTCCTGGCAGTTAAATGATCCACTGACTGTAACCACATTGCTTGAGGACAGAGCTTAATATCCTCAGTTGGCACCTCAGCAAGGCTTAGCAAAATGCTGCATTGTGGAGCTGGACATTGGGTGTAATCTCCTCTGGCTGCCTTTTTTACTGAAATGCTGTGAGCTTACAAATTCAGTATCTCCCTCATTTTCTGTTTTGAGATATCCAGATCAGCAGAAGTAGGAATATGGGAGAGAAATGGAGTTGCAAAGGCAGTATAGAATTAGGTTTGGGGTCCGAATCTAAAATTTTTACTATGCCTGATACTGGGAACCATTTGTAGGGATCATGTGTGGTTTTTAGCAATGAACAAACTATGTTCTGATCAGGAAAGCTTTTTTGGCTTAGTGATTCCCTTCCAATGACTGGCTGATACATGGTGGGGTAGTGGGATTCTATGACCTCCCTGCCTGATCAGATTGTTGACTGTTACTTGTCTTTGTTTAGGGTTGTTTAATAAATCAAATGATTGAGTATCTTGCTTGTTTCTAACTCAGGCATGGAGATTGGCTAGCTGTGTGTGCTAACACTGCTGTCTGTTTCAGCTGGAAAGGGCTACCCCTGCAGCACATGTAACATAGTGCTGAACTCCATAGAGCAGTACCAAGCTCACATCAGTGGCTTCAAACACAAGAATCAGTAAGTAATGTTCTTGTCTAAGTGTGTTTCCAGCCTCGCTGTTCAAATCGATGGCCTAAATATAACCTGAAATGCAGTTTTGAGCACGTGTTTCCAGCTCACTTCCAAACAGAGCAGCAGGGTCTGTGCAGGCTCTCTGTGTCCTGACGCTGCTCCGGGAGCTCCCTCTGCAGACAGCCCAGTTGTTCTGCCAAGGTGAAAATGCCTCCAGTTGCTTTTGGTTCCTAATAGTTCAGCTCAGAATAGACCTTTGCAGTGAACCTGACACCTATTAAACACAGTTTCTCTTAACAACTGAGATTTTAATTTAATTAAGGACTGGCTCAGTGGAGATCTGCTTGCCATTCTAATCTCCATTGGGATTGCTTGTTTTAAAATTTGGCGTATAGTCAGCACGCTCCAGAAACCTGGACTGTGTTCCTGAACTCGCTCTCACAGCTGGCAAGTTAAATAATGACATCCCCTGCATATATTATTAATTGAAAAAAATTAGACTGCCAGATGATTAATACCAAAAATACTTGTTCTGGAGACTGTCAATCTTTAATTTAAGAGCCTTCAGTAAAAGAGGCTCAGTAATGAGCCTAGGTTGGTTAGAAAGCTTCTTAGAAGGAAGAGGTATTAGGAAATCCTATCTGAAGGGAGGGCAGGCTCCTAGCCAAATCCTGTCCCCAGAAAGGACAGGAAGAAAACTGGGATCTCTTATTGCCTGTCTATGGAAAAACAGCCTCCTGGTCCCTCAGCTCTGGGGAGTATTTGATGGAAAGACACTTTTCATCCCAGGCAAGTTCTGGCTCTCGCACTGTGCAAGTAGATCAGCAAATAGGAAGTATCCCATTCTAGAGAGATAATATTGAGGATGTTCCCAACACACACATATTAATGTTCCCTTTAAGGACTCTGCTATTGTCAGAGCTCTTGCAGCCACACAACTCCCTTTCAGAAAGCTGCTCTGGATTCAGCTGTGCAGTCCTGTTCCAGCTTCTGCAGCCTGCAGAGAGGCAGGATGCTTGCTTTGTAATGGGAGCTCTTTAGCAGACCTTGAGCTGTGCCGCAGCTAATTCTGCCATGCTAAAGGTGTCTGTTTACACACAGGCACAGAGGGCAAGGATTCACTTGGAAGATTTTCTGGCAAGTTGTTGCCTTGGCTGCAGTGGGCTGTTGCTCCGCTGACAGCCTTGCCTGCTGAGCAGTGATTGCAGCTGGCACATTTCAGAGCATTTGTGACATTGTCTCCTTTTTCTCCTTTTTCTTGCTCCCTTCCATGTGCAGGATGCCAGGAGCAGTGCCGGTTGTCGGACAGTTCCCGCCACAGCAGTATGTCCGGGAAGAGTCAACTGCCCCAGGAGGCTACAGTTACTTCAGCCAAGACTTCTAGAGCAAGTTGCAGCACTATTCTTGGAGTTGTTGGTGGCCCCGGAACGCACATCCTTTGCCAGCCCACAATGGTTTCATTATCCCTCTGGATAAGCAAAACCCTACCCTCCTGTATACACCCGTTGAGCAGAACGGGGACTGAATCTGTCAGGAAAAGGATCCAGCTGGAAGAGACTTGCTAGACAGCAAATACTTCACTCCCTTAGAGTAGTTTTCATTGTGTAATTGCTTCCTGTGAAGGTGGGTGCGGTGTGAGAGGAAGTCTGTATCTGGTGTAAGGAGGGGTTGGCAGCAAGCTGGTAGTGGCACGTCCTCCCTGTCCCCGCTCTGGTGGGCTGCCCATCTTGCTGCTGGACTGCACTCAGAGGGACACCAGCACCCACAGGCACTCCTGGGCATGACAAGAGGGGGACCTGGAGCCTGGCTGTGGGACCAGAGCCACCCCACATGGCTGGAAGGCTGAGGATGGAGTGTGGCCCTTGTCCCCAGGTGTGCCCTGGTGTTGGTGTGCTGTTGGCCCAGCTCTGCTCCTCTCTGCCCTGGGCCAGGGCTCTGGCTGCCTCGCCAGGCTGAACTCCTTCGCCTTCTGGGCTGGCAAGCATGGGACAGAGCACAGAGGCACCCACCAGTCACATCCTCTGCAGAAGAACCACAGTCCCCTGCCCAGGCCGCAGCCAGCTCTGTGGAGCCAGTTGCTCCTCCAGCAGCACACCCAGGGTCCTTGTTTTAGCCAGGGGGAGCACAGCCCTGGCCACAGCCCCAACCACTGCCATCCCTTGTGGCCTCACTGGCTCCAATGAGTAAATCAGGTGCAGATGTGGAGTCAGGACCGGGTGCCTGCTTACAATTAGGGGCTGGGAAGACTGGGGTGGCTCCGTTCCTGGCTTGCAGTTCCTTGCCATGGCTGCTGCTTTACCAGGATGAACTCCCAATGTGCAAGGGACAGGGCTGGTGAGCAAAGCTCCTGCTTGCTTGGCCTGCAGATGGGCACTGTGATACCCAACTCAGCACGTGATGTGTGCCATGTCCCCACAGGGAGCAGGACACATTCTGGCCCCATGTGCCTCCTTCCCTGCACCAGCTGTAGTGCTCCCCCACACAGCTGGGGCAGGAAGAGGTGGCAGGGCTGCAGCAGGGACAAGGCATGACACTGCCCACTGTCCTGCCTGATCACCCTCGCCTTGTATGTTCTCCACTCAGCCTTCACTGCCCTTATCTGTGGACGCTCCTGTGCCATGCCAGGGGTTTGGTGAAGGCTGGGCTCCTGGTGTCCCTGTCCTGCAGCCCCTGCACTGGGCCCCACATTCTTGGCTCCCCCAGAGGGAGCAGCAGGTTCATGTTTGCCAAGTTCTGCCTGGTTAAACCTTAACCGAGCTGGGTTACTCCATCAGCCTCTCCCTGCCAGAGATAAGCATGGGCAGGCAAGACCCGGGCCTGGTGGGATGTGCTGTTCCGGACCTGGCTGCTTGCCTCCAGGGCAGGACCCAGCCCCTACAGAGAACCCTGCCTAGTCTGGGGCAGCTGCCTGCCCCTGCAGGTTGCCCCCTGCCTTTCTGAGCGGCTCCCTGCTGACGTGAGGGCAGCAGGTTGTGGCTGAAGCTGAAAGCTACCGTGTCAAAGCCAGTGGGACTGGATGGAGCTGGAAGCCCTTGTGCTGGGGCTCACCCCTGTGCTCCAAGACTGACCCACTCCCACAGTGCCAGAAGGTTCACATCACCCCAGCACATAGCATGAGCCTGCTCAGCCTCAGATCCTATGCACGTACAGGGTACAGTGAGCTGGGGCTTCTGTGCCCCAAACAAGAGCCGTTCAGGGCAGGCCAAGAGAAACTTCCAGGAGGAAAGAGCCCCCCAGGCTCCGGCCCCCACAGGAGCCACCGTGCCGCGCGGGCTCTTGCTGGCCGCAGGTGCCACCGCAGCGGGAGTGGCGGCGAGTGCTGGGGCCAGGCACAAGGGGCGGCTGTGTTCCCGCAGCTCCGGCTGCCTTCCAAGAGCAATATTGTTGGCACCAGGCAGGCTCCCTGCACCGACAGCACATACATGGGCCTTTCATGAGAGGAGTGGGGATGATTTACTGCCTGGGGGATGGAGCAGGGGCGGGAGGATGGAGCCCCAGCATGCCGGCGCCCGGCCCCTTGTGCGTGCTCGCTGCCGCGGGGCCCCGCACATGTAAGCAAGGCCGAGGGTCTGGCCAGGGGGTCGTCTCTCCAAACGGGGCATGGGGTAAGAACGGGTCCCTCTGCCACATCTGCGGAGTTCTGGGAACACACTTCATCTCTGGGCACCCCACTGTGTCTGAGCTAAGCAACCACGGGTTGCACATCCCTTGTGGTGCCGCAGTGATGGGAGCAGCTCATGAGCTGGGTTAGACGGGGGCACCAGAGGAGGGTGCTGGGGCAGGGGTGCACCCACACCGCGGAGTGCTATGCTGGCACAATCCCCCCTTGTTGAGCTGCTGGCGTGGCAGAGGCCGTTGTGGTGCTGCCGGCAGCGGGTGGCAGGCGGTGGGGCTGGGCTGCTGTGAAGGGCTTTTTGTTTGCCGTCAGTTGCTGTTATAAATCAAGCCAGGCAGCCCAGCCCCGGCCCAGCACTGCCCCACGGCAGGAAGGTGACCAGTTCCCAGCTGTCTACAGCAGAGCCCCACCAAACCCTGGCCTGTGCCAGGCATTGCCCTGGCCAGTGGGAATGTTTAGTGTGACACTGGGCAAGGTGCCTGCACTGGTCTGCTTGCCCTTCTTCTGCTCAGCACCGGGGAACCCTGGGATACAGGGAATCTTTCCATGTTCATCCTAGGCTGTGGCTCCCACAGGCTCCCCAGAGTCCAAGCTCTCCCTGATGTTCCCAGTACTGGGAACATCCCCTTCTCTCTGGTTTTAATTTGGTTTTGGTTCGAATTGAGCTGAACCCAACATTTTTCTGTGCTTCCGGCACGCTGTGAACTCTGCAGGGGCGACCGCTGCTCCGTGAAATTGATGTTCTCGTCCGCTTCACGCATCAGCAGGAATGAACAGCTGCTGGGGGCTGCTGGCCCCAGGACTGCTCTGTGCACCCCTTCACCCCAAGGGGACACCAGCATGGAGAGCAGCACGGGCTGGGAGACTGTAGCATCAACCAGACCTCACAGTGAGACTGTGTCATGCTGGAAGTTGCTGGTTTGGCACAGTGGAGCAGCACGGACAAGGCTGTGCCCAGGACTCGCAGTGTGGCCCTACGGAATGAGGGGTGACAGTGACAGCGCGGCCACTCACACGGCCTCAAGATCCATGCCAGGCATGGGCAAGGCTGTGTGTCAGGCTCAGCACTGCCCTGGAAGGTCTTCCTGGGAAGCAGAAAGGTGGCAAAGCAGATGGCGAAACAGCAGAGGGAGAGCAGCTCTTAGGGCTGGACTCTGGCCATGTACTGGGGACACTGAACCCTCTTGATGGCAGGATAATGCTCAGGGGACATTTTTCCTTGGTACCACACCAGCTCAAGAGCGTCTGAAGCCAGGCTTCCCCCAGTGCCCAGGGGTCCTTCATGGGCCAGCGAGCAGCAAGGCCTGGGCCTGGTGGGGTCCGCCTGCCCCAGCACAGGCAATAGCATAGTGAAGGTGAGGGCGAAGTGTTTATGGGTCGGATTAGGCCACTCCAACGCTGGCTCGGAGCTTAGCCGCGTTTTATGACGCTCCATTATGGGCTCCTAATGAGGGTCACAGCCACTTTATGGCACCGAGAGCGATAACGCTACAACTAATTATGGCACAATTAGCGTGTGGGCTGCTGGGCATCCAGCGACGCTCAGCACCCAGCCCGGGCCACCGACACCTGCTTGGGGCTGGAGTGCCCCCACTCCCAGCAGCTGGGGGGAAACGGAGGTGGCCTTGCCCCCTGTCCCATCTGCTGCTCCCCACGCGTGGGGTCTGTCTGGGGGACGGCACAGGGGAGCAGCCCCGGGTGTTCTGCAGCCCCTGCATTCCCCACCCGCTAGGGGAGGCTGCAGCGGCGGGGCCGGGACGGAGGGGCCCGGGGGCCGCCTCTCGCTGCTGGGGGGAGGGCCGCTGTTGCTCCCCCCCACTTCCCCCGTCCAGCTCGGCGGCGGGTCGGTTTGCAGAGGTGCCGGCGGAGCGGGGCCGGTCCCCGTCCCCCCGCTCCCGCCTCCCCAGCGCTCCGGGCGGGGCCGCTGTAACCCGAGCGCGTCCCTACAAAGTGCCCGCGCCCCCGCGGCGGCGGCAGAGCGGGGCCGGAGCCAGCGCGGAGCGAGCCCCAGTCCTGCCCGTAGCCGGAGCCGTCCCGAGCCCGGAGTCGGAGCCGTGCCCGGCCCTGCCTCCATGAGGCCACGGTGTGGAGCACGGCGGCGCTGAGCCCGCTGCCCCCGGACTTTGCCCTGGCCCGCGCAGCGCAGGCGGCTCCGCCGCGGGAGCCCGTCACTGCCGGTAACCACGCCGACCGCGACCCTCGCCCGCGGGACTATTCAGGCCTCCCCCTCCCGGGACACTCTCCCCCTCCCTGGGATCCCCCGCGGTCCCCCGCTCCCGGCTGACCTCCCCCAGCGCCCTGACCAGGCTGCCGCAGGGGGGGGGTCGGGTTCCCGGCACCCAAACGGAGTGTTTCCCACTCTTCGTGCCCCCCTCCCATTCCTGCCCAGGGACCCCCGTGCTCTGCCTCCCGTCCATGCGCACCCGCCTTCGTGGTGACCTGGGGACCTCGCACCGCTTCTCCCCGGTGCCCCGGGAGAGGAGGGGGTGCCCGCCCAGATCAGCTCACCCGACCCTGCCTGTCCCGCAGGGTGGGACCCCCCGCGCCGGGGGGCCTGGAAGATGCGGCCCCTCTTGCAGGTCGTGGCGGGGCTGCTGCTGGCAGCGGCTGCACGGGGCAGGGCGATGGAGCCAGGTACGGCTGCGGGGAACGAAACGGGGCCGGGGGGCGGTGGGAGTGGGGTCGTGCTTTCTGAATACTTTCTCCGTCCCAGCTGGGCGGCGATCCCCGGGCTGGGATGCGGGTGCTTGCCCTGAGCACGCAGCCCCACCGCTCTGCCTGCAGGGCAGGGCTGGCGGGACCTGGGGACACGGCACAGGGACCAGCGTTTCCATCACTGACAGGAGCGGGGTGGCTCCAGCCAGGCTGTCCCTGTGCTGCGGGGGCTCGGCTCGCTCGGTGGACACACTTGGCAGAAAGGGGTGGCGAGACCGCTGTGGGCTGTGGCAGCTCTGTGTGGTTCCTGGCGCGTTGCGGGCAAGTCCGTGCCTCGCGGTGGTGGGTGCAGGAGAAGGATGTGTCCCTGGGGCCCAGAGACCAGCTACCCGACATCCCTCCTGTGCTGAGCATGCACTGAGCTGGAGACACACTTATGCCCTTCAGGCTCCTGCACGTGGGCAGTCGGGCTGCGGTGATATCGTTGTGCTGGCGGCCAGGTTGTTTCTGCCCTCCATGTGCACACGCTGCTGCTGGCCATTGGCAAGCTGGGCTCCACTGCCAGCCTGGGTATCGCCGGGGACAGACAGACTGTAGGGGTCCCAGCTATGCTTGGGGCATGTAGAGGAACAACGATGGGTGTCTGGGGGGGTTTGGTGCCCTCCTTCAGTAAGGCAGAACAGGCTGGAGCACCCTGAGCCGCTGGGAGTGGTGGAAGGATGGTGGCACGTGTGGCCTTGGACGGGGACATGCCACTGGGGAAACCATGTCCCCGTGCTTCAGGGCAGAGTCCAGCCCTTACCTGCTTCTGGGGTGGCAGAGCCAGGCACTGGGCTATGTCACACCACGTTGCTTTCCACACTAGGATGGGCATATGGTTCAGTCCTGCTGGCAGGGAGGGGTGAGCACTGGGGTGGGCACTTACCACATCTCTTCAGAGCTATTTGAGAGCCCCTTGCTGGAGTCAGAAGAAGAACATCTCCTGCTGGACCCAGGCAACACACTGAAGCTGTACTGTGATGCCAACCAGAGTGGTGCCAGTGTGGTCTGGTACAAGGAGTCCCGGCCACTCGTCTCGGGGGGACGCATCCGTCTCCGGCAGAGCCTGCTGGAGATCTCAGAGGTCACCTACGAGGACTCAGGGCTCTACATGTGCCGGGCACGGAGGACTGGGGAGGTCTTGCACAACTTCACCATCTCTGTCGTGGGTAGGAGCCCCGGCAGCACCACCCAGCTGCCCCAAGGGCAGCAAGGCAGCCACTGCCCGCCCAGCCCTGCAGGCAGGAATGTCCCTCTCAACTGGTTTCCCTTTGCAGACTCCCTGGCGTCAGGTGATGATGATGAAGATAGTGATGGGGACAGTCCCCACGGAGAGCGAAATGAGGAGTCAGTCTATGTGCACAGAGGTCAGTGCCACACTGGGGCACTGCAGGAAAGGGCAGCTGGGGCAGAACCGGGGGTATGGGGCACTGCTGCCTCCTGCTCCCAGCATAGGCCCCCTCTCACTGTACATCCTGCATGTCCCCAGCTCCGTACTGGACTCACCCACACCGGATGGACAAGAAGCTGTATGCAGTCCCTGCGGGGAACACGGTGAAGTTCCGCTGCCCAGCCTCAGGCAGCCCCAGCCCCAGCATCCGCTGGTTCAAGAATGGGCACGAGTTCCGAGGGGAGCACCGCATCGGGGGCATCCGGGTACAGGCCAGCTCCTCCCACTGCAGCTTCCCTCTCAGGATCCATCTCCCCCGTCTCACCTCACTGCCTTACCTTCCCCTCTGCAGCTCCGGCACCAGCACTGGAGCCTGGTGATGGAGAGCGTGGTGCCCTCTGACCGCGGCAACTACACTTGCCTGGTGGAAAACAGGTTTGGCAGCATCCGCTACAGCTACCTCCTGGATGTGCTGGGTGAGGGTTCCTCAGCATGATGCTAATCTGGGCTTCCCCATGCCTGGCAGGCTCAGGGAAAGGGGTGGAGAAGCCTCTGTTCATAGCCCATCCAGTGATGCAGCCCACATGTCCCTCACAGCCCAGGCACATGGGATGGAGACCAGGCTCAGGTTGCACTGGTCTATTGTAGGGCTGGGGAAGGGCTCTTTGTGGCTCCATGGTGGGTGGAGAAGGAGGGAGAAAGGGAGCTCATGCTCTTGGCCACCATGTCAGTGACCTCGCTCTGCTCCCTGTGCAGAGAGGTCCCCGCACAGGCCCATCTTGCAGGCTGGGCTGCCTGCCAACACCACAGCCCTGGTGGGCAGTGACGTGGAGTTCTTCTGCAAGGTCTACAGTGATGCCCAGCCCCACATCCAGTGGCTGAAGCACATTGAAGTGAATGGCAGCAACTACAGTCCTGACGGGATCCCCTATGTGCAAGTCCTCAAGGTAACAAGGGCTGGAAGCACCCAGGTCCCAGATACCCACCCTAAAGTGGTGATGGAGGTGCACAGAGCCCCCCGAGGAAGAGGGATACTGATCATCCTTCTCTGACAGACTGCAGATATCAACAGCTCCGAGGTGGAGGTGCTGTACCTGCGCAATGTGTCCGTGGAGGATGCTGGCGAGTACACCTGCCTGGCAGGGAACTCCATCGGCCTCTCCTACCAGTCTGCCTGGCTCACCGTCCTGCCAGGTAGGGGTGGGGTCCCGGTGTGGCGTCTGAGATCCCCAGCATGCAGAGGCCGTGTCTCAGGCCAACTCCCTCCCTGCAGAAGAGGAGCTGGTGCGGGAAGCTGAGGCCCCTGAGACCAAGTACACAGACATCATCATCTACACCTCGGGCTCACTGGCTGTGGCCATGGCCATTATCATTGTGGTGCTGTGCCGGATGCAGACTCAGTCCAGCAAGCAGCACCTGGAGCCTATGGCAGTCCACAAACTCTCCAAATTCCCACTCATCCGACAGGTGGGTGCTGAACTGGAGCCCTGGTAATTCAGGGACACCTTGGTGACCAAGGGGCTCCATGAACGCCCCTTTGTGCCCATCACACCTTACCCTGCTGCCAGCCTTGGGGCTGCCCTTCCCTCCTGTGGCTCTCTCACCCCACTGCTCCAAATGAGGGTCTCTTTGCTTTACTCTTGGGTCTTTGGCCCTGAAGCATGGGGTGGGATGGCTGAGGACCTGTGTCTCTGTCCACAGTTCTCCCTGGATTCCAGCTCCTCTGGGAAGTCCAGCACACCCCTGATGCGTGTCACCCGTCTCTCCTCCAGCTGTGCCCCAATGCTGGCTGGTGTCATGGAGCTGGACCTGCCCCTTGACGCTAAGTGGGAGTTCCCCCGAGACAAGTACGGTGCCACGCGGGGCAGGGACAAGGGCTGCTCTCCCCAGCTGCCCCAGGGACAGGAGCGTGCGGGCGATGGATGGGAAGGCCTCTGGTCACCATAAGGCCATCCCTGTGATCTGTCATGGTTTTGCTTGTCCCTGCCAGGCTGGTGCTGGGGAAGCCCCTGGGGGAAGGCTGCTTTGGCCAGGTGGTGCGGGCAGAGGCTTACGGCATCGACAGAGAGCGGCCAGACAGAGCTGTCACCGTGGCTGTCAAAATGCTGAAAGGTAACGGCTCCTGTGCCAGAGTCCTGGGAACAGAGGGAGCCAGGACAATCAGTGCCAGGCAGGAGTGCCACCCAGCTGGCACCATGACACAGCCCTCCTTCCCCAGACAACGCCACCGACAAGGACCTGGCTGACCTCATATCCGAGATGGAGATGATGAAGCTCATGGACAAACACAAGAACATCATCAACCTCCTGGGAGTCTGCACACAGGATGGTGAGGGGGCTGTGCAGGCAGGGCATGAGCACGGAGCAGAACTGGGGATGGGGACTGCTGGGGTCAGTGGCTAACTGGGAAGGGACAAGGCAGGGCAAGGGCTGAGCAAGTGGCCGCCCTTCCCAGGGCCGCTGTACGTGATTGTGGAGTTTGCCGCAAAGGGCAACCTGCGCGAGTACCTCCGTGCCCGCCGCCCCCCGACACCTGACTACGCTTTTGACGTCATGGTGATGCCCGAGGAGCAGCTCTCTTTCAAGGATCTGGTCTCCTGCGTCTACCAGGTGGCCCGTGGCATGGAGTACCTGGAGTCCAAACGGGTAGGGCTGGCATGGCCTGCATGGGCTACCTGTGCTGGGCATGGCTTGGGAGGGTATGGCGGTGACAGAGGAGCTGTGTGTCCCTGGTGAACCCACTGTCCCTGTGGAAAGGGAGCCCAGCCCATTCCCACAGGCTGTCCAGAACCTCCCAGCCCCATCCAGCAAAGCTCAAGGCAGTACTTCCCCAAAAATGTGGGACTCAAAGCCTGACCAACCTCCTGGGGAAGTGTTTATGGCCACTACTGTGGTTGTCACTGCAGCCAGACAGATGAGGGGATGGCCTCACCACTGCAGAGGTGCTGGGGGATTTGTGGGAGGGAAACAGTGATTTCAGTGTTTGAAGAAGGGGACATGTGGAGCTGGAGTCACCATCTCACACCCCTGTGGGTGATGCTTCCCCCTGGCAGTGCATCCACCGTGACCTGGCTGCCCGCAACGTGCTGGTGACAGCAGAGAGCGTGATGAAGATCGCTGACTTCGGCCTGGCCAGGGATGTTCATGACATCGACTACTACAAGAAAACCAGCAACGTGAGTGGGGATCCTGGGAGAGGGGCAGAGGGACCCCCAGCCAGGGCTGAGCTGAGCAGAGGGGGTTGCTCTCATAGGGTCGCCTGCCAGTGAAGTGGATGGCACCCGAGGCCCTGTTTGACCGTGTCTACACCCACCAGAGCGACGTGTGAGTCCTGAGGGGAATGAGGGTCTGTTGGGTGTGGGATGAGTGTCTGTTGGTGTGGGATAAGGCAGCACTGTGGGGTTATGCATGTACTGGAGGGCCCCCATGAGTAGGATGGGGGTAATCTGTGGGGACAGCGGGGCACGTATTCCCCAGGGGTGTTCCACTGTCTCCCATCCCTGCTCCCACAGCACTGCAGGGTGCAGTGGGTCAAGCTGGAGGAGAGCCCTAGGATATGTTTGACCCCCCCTTTCCCATGTGTGATCCTCCTAGGTGGTCCTTTGGCATCCTGATGTGGGAGATCTTCACGCTGGGGGGCTCCCCATACCCTGGCATCCCTGTGGAGGAACTGTTCAAGCTGCTGAAGGAGGGGCACCGCATGGACCGACCATCCAACTGCACCCACGAGCTGTGAGTACCAGCCAGGTGGGTGGGCAGGGGCACAGTGGGACCCCGCTAACACACCCCTGTCCCCAGGTACATGCTGATGAGGGAGTGCTGGCACGCTGTGCCCTCACAGCGCCCCACCTTCAAGCAGCTCGTGGAGGGGCTGGACAAGATCCTGGCGGCCGTTTCGGAGGAGGTGAGAGGTGGGGAGTCTGGTGGTCGAGGGCTGGGCAGTGTGGGCACTGACAGCACTGGTGGTCATGGCACCATCCCTCCTTGCAGTACCTGGACCTCTCCATGCCCTTCGAGCAGTACTCACCCTCCTGCGAGGACACTGCCAGCTCCTGCTCCTCTGACGACTCCGTCTTCACCCACGACCCACTGCCGCTGGCTCCCCACCTCTTCTCCTATCCCACCGTGAGGACTTAAGGGAGGGCAGGGAAGGGTGATGCCAAGGCCACCTCTGCCCTTGTGGGGAGGGGGTCCAGGTTCCCTCAAGGTCCCTGCTTTGTCCAGGCTGAGCAGTGGGTGGGCAGGACCCTAAGCCACAGCACCGGGGCAGGGTGTCCCTCTCTCCAGGCTCCTTTTGGGCACTGAGCCGTCAGTCCTGGCCGAGATCTGCCTGGTATTGTGGGGCAGCAGGAGCAAGAGCTTCTCCAGGCAAGCACTGGCTGGCATTCCCATGGCATTGCCCAGGGAGATGGGCTTTGGCCAGAGCTTCAGTGGAAGTGTCTCTGGGCAGGAGCCCTGCTCTGCTGGGCTCCTGCTGCATCTGTACATAGCCACAGAGATGAATATTTATGTACGTGAAATATCAATCTGATAAATTATTTTTTTGGAATACAGCCCGGTGCAGTTTCTGGGCTGCTCCTGGGGCACAAAGGGCTCACCTAAGTTTGGAAGGCAGGTCAGGGGTTGCCTCCTTGCTGCCTCCTTGCCCCAGCCAGCACAGGGTCCTGCAATCACTCCTGGGGGACACAGAGGCAGTGCCACAGGTGCAGGAAGCGATGTCCCCACTCCCATGCCTCCAGGCCCGCTCCAGCACAAAGCACCCTCGCATCTGTTCCCCATTAGCCTCTGCTGCACTAAGCCACCGTGAACTCCGCTACCAGCATCGCCCTGAAACCGATCCCCCGACTGCCATGGGCTCCCAGGCTGGGAAAGTGCTCTGGGGCCCAGCCCCACGCACTGGGGACCCCCCGCACCCTCCTGCCCAGGCCAGCCCGGCACTCCAGATAAAAGTGAGTTACGGGCTCTGCTCTGTCTCCCCAAAGCTCCTGGGAGCACAAGTTGGGGGTCTCCAGCCCCTGTCCCTGCTCTCTGGTGCCTGTTTTGTCCCCCCTTGCCCTGTGGTGCCCGGCAATGACGGCAGCGTGGGTAGGGAGGGCTGCAGCTGTCTCACCCCCTCCTGCCAGCCCGCTCCCTGGGTCTAGGGTTTCATCTAGGGCCAGGCTTTGCCGGCCGTTAGCCCCAGGATCTGGTTTCCTCCTTCAGCTCCCAGCTGCACTCACAGCCCCCCGCCTGGAAGCTGCGTCTTCCAGCATGGAAGCTGGCTCTCTGGCACAGCTTGCCCCAAAACAGCCCAAGGGAATGGGGGCTGGCAGGTGCTCTGGGGCAGGACCTGGGTCCAGGGCAGCTGGAAAGGGAGTCCCTCAATCCTGGCTGCTGCCGTGATGGTGCCGGGATCTGGGATCTCAAGATACACAGATCTTGGGTCTTGACTCAGCCACGGATGCTGTGCCTGTTGTGAACTGCATGTGCTGGGGAGCCCAGCAGCTTTCAGAGACATCCCGGTGTCCCCTCCTTGTCACAGCCCCCTGTAGGGCTGCTGGGGGGATCCCACTCCACAGGCATTCTTGCAGCCTCCATCCCCAGCCCAGCTCCCCTCTCAGTTGAGACGAGCCCCCCATTGCAGCACGGCAGGCAGAGGCAGACAGCCCACTGGCAGGTGTGAAACCTGCCTGTCCCGGCAGCCTGCCTGCCCGGGAAGGATCCCAGCTGTCCACTAATGTGCCAGAACCAATGCATTTCACACAGCCCTGAATGGGGCATTCACACGCTGAAGGGCAAATTGCCCAAGCTGCCCACAGGGGCTGCCCAGATCCCGGCCGGGACTGGGACTGAACATGAAGAGGGGCTGTGCCCAGCTTGCCCCCACCTCATTTCAGACTCTATGCCTGGGTCAGCACAGAGGGCAGGCAGTTCTTGCTCACCCTGCACTGCCCTTTCCCTGGAAAATGAGGCCACAGCCAATTTCACAGGGTGAGGCATAGGTGGGTTTGCTAATCCTTAATACCAAGGGGTTGGGGAGGGGAGTACATGGGGACATTGTGACCAGGGACCTGCCACAGCCTGACTCCATCCCCTAGCACACTTAAAAGCATTGCTGCAGGTGCAGGCAGTGCCTGCTGCTCCCAGCCCAACATCCCACACCAGTGCAGCCCAGGGATGCTTTCAGGGTTCTTGCAGTGCCCAGCATTGTGCCCACCCACCTGCTCCAGCTTGGGGAGATGGCTCTCAGCCCCTCCCTGGGCACCACTGCATCCCTCAGTGAACCCCACAAAGCTGCAGCAGTGGGTGGGTACATGGGCTGTGCCCGAGCCAGCTCTGCCAGGCACAGGGCAGCCGGGGCCATGGCTGGGCAGGGAAGCAGCCCGGGGCGTCCCGCAGCCCCACGACAACTGGAGGCAGTTTTTATTGTTTAACATTCCTGGTATTTTCTGTCAGGGCTGAACCAATTGTCCTTAATCCGCCAGGCTCTGCTGGCCAAACAAGTGTGGCTGAGCCACCAGCATCCTGTCCGCACGAACAGGCCCCTTTTGTGAGGGGGATTTAGCGTGTAGCCCAGTAAATCCTGCTGGTTTCCTGAGGCAGCGTTCCCACACACCCCCACCACCACAACCCCCCCTTGCCGCCCGCTCCCAGTCCCTGGGCCCTGGCACCACTCCCTGCCCTGCCATGCCCCGCGGGCATCCTGCCTGCCCAAGCTGTGGGGCCACGTACCTGCTGCCCCACCAGAATCTGCCTACTCCCCCTCAGGGCTGCCGATTCCCCCTTGCATGTTTCTGGGATATGTCTGTGAGTCCCTATGGGATGTGAGGTGTTGGTGAGGCTGAGAAGCTTCACAGCCACCCAACTGTGCTGCTGGTGTTTCATGGGATGCTGTGGTCCCTGGTGGGGAGTAATGTGGTTCTGGAGGGATGCTGTAGTCCTGGAGTAGGTGCTATGGTCCTCGGAGGAATGCTGAGCCCTAGGGAATGTGGCTCTGGTCTGGGGTGGGAGAGGGGTTGTGTGGGGAAGATGCTGAGTCTTGGGGGAGCTGCACCAGTCCTTGGGGGAATGCTGAGTCCTGATGGATATGGTTCTGGTCCTGGGAGGAATGCTGAGCCCTGGGGGAGACAGGCACCCCAGGGGCCAGGACACCAGCTGGTTCCTCATTCCAGCTCCGGGATGTGGCTCCGAGCCCCCGCCCGGAGATGCCTTTGCTTAACGACTCTGTTGTTTGGCCGGGAGCTGATGTTGTCTTTTCTCCACAAAACAAAGGCGACAGGATTTTATCTCGGGGGAGAATCTGGTTTCTGTGAGATGCAGAAAGCCTCTGCCCCCGGGCAGGAGAGGATGAGGCTGGCGGGGCGCAAAGGCACCAGGCTGCTGTCTGCCCCGCTGGTAGGGGGAGCTGGCACTGCTCCTTTGGCTGCTCCTGCCTGCCACAGCCCCTCTGTTCCACGACCTGCCTGTCACTGTCCCATGTTTGTGCCCCACGTGCCCAGACAGCGAAGAGAGGGAAGAGCCCCCATGGGCAAGCGGGCAGAGAAAAGGGGCCCGTGAGCACCCATAGAGGCTGAGGCAGAGGGTCCATCTCTCCTGTGGAGGAACACAAACATTGGATTCCGCCACACTACCTGCATCCAGGGACACCTCACACACTGATGCAGCACACACAGAGATGCAGGCATGCACCCAACCCCCTCCCCCCCACGTCTGCAGCTCCTATCCATGTACACACACGTGTCCCTGTGTGCACTCGCACCAGCCTGCACACATACCCCAGGCACACCCTCCAAGAACATCCCCCCCCGCATGCATCCACCTCCAGCCAAGCACACGCACTACATCCCCCACAAAACCCCCATGTGCCCTCATACACCCCCACGCTCCCCCTTCCACGCACACACATCCTTACACCACCATCCCTATCCACACACACACACACATCTCTGCACCTCCCTGCACGCATCCCCTCTCTCCCCAGCGGCGGAGCCGAGACTCCAGCCCCAGCGCTACTGCGGACCCCCAGCCCCAGTCGGACAGGCCAAGCTGGGAGTGCCAGCGAGGGCGGTGGTCTCGGGCTGCGGATCCCTTGCCCGTAGCCCCCCGCCCGCCCGGCAGACCCGGCGGTGCTGCGGGAAGCCGCGGACTCTCAGCCCCATCTCCCGGCCGGCGGCAGCAGCTGCGCAGGGCGGGCAGAAGGGAGCGGGCGGGCAGCTCCCCCGCTGCACACCCTCAGCCTTTAGGCTGGTGACAGTGGCCTTCGCGGCAGGACAGCCACGGGACTGTGTTGGAAGGATGACAAACGCGACTGGGAAAAACGGTCTGTGGCGTGGGGATGTATCCTGGCTCTGCTCTCCATCACCCACACGGATGGATGGGGCTGGGAGTGGAGCAGGGCAGGGGACTGGGCTGCAGAGCTGCACTGTATCCCAATGTGCATCCCGTTTGTATTCCTCCGGGTGACAGGACCAGTGTGGGAAGGACACCCCATGGGCACTGGAGCCTGGTGAACCTGGCTCTACCTTGGGTGGATGGAGCAAAGCCCAGCGTGGGCTCAGCCTCGTTGCCCAGAGCTGGGAGCCCTGTACACCCCCTGAGTTGGGGATGGGGGGCAACCTGAGGGCTGGGGAAGCAGAGCGGTCCCCGAGAGCAGCTGCAGCACCCAGACGGGCACCCTGGACCTCGGTCCCTCGGGATTATCCCCATGCTGCATATGGCTGCTGCAGAGATCGGCCTCCAGGTGACAGTGCAGCGATAGCTCTCCCGCGCCGGGCAGATTTGCTCAGCAGTGATGGTTCTTGTCCACTGCAGCTCGTGGCAGGGGTCCCACCCGCACCCACCTCCCTTGTGTGTCCCTGGGCTGCCCCCCGCAAGGTTTCGGGGGACCATGGGAGCACCACGGCAGCGCGACTGCGAGGTGAGGGACCGGGGAAGCCGAGGTCACCCCGGCAGGAGGAGCAGCCCCGGCGCCAGGCACAACGGCCCGATCCAGCCACGCCTGCGGGCTCGAAGCCGGGCTGAGCCCCACCCTCCGCCCCGGCTCCCGCCGTTCCATCCCTGCGGTTTTTCAAGCCCCGCAAGCCGCTTCCTGGGGGAAAGGGGGCCCCCGGCAAACAGTCCGGGCAGGATGCTCTCCGCTCCTCTCCTCTCCTCCTCTGCTTCCTTCCTCTCCCCCGACCGGGCCAGCCCTCCCCCTGCCCGCCGGGACTCCTTAACCCTTTCGCCCACGCTCCCGACCGTGATCCAGCCCCACGGCCATAGCTTCCAGCCGCCGCCCCCGGCCCTTTGTGCAGGATCCCGGTGCTGCTCCCGGGGTCCGCGCTCCCCCCGGGCCCCGCCCCGTTGAACGTCCGCCGCCGGAGGCGACTCGCAGCCAGCCCATCCTGCCCACGACTCCCGCGGGACCCGCGTGGGCCACAGCTCCCTCCGCGCTGGGCTCTGGGGCTCCCCGCCGGCCGGCCGTGACGCCCTCATCCCCCTCGGGGGGAGCGGGCGGGAGCCCCCGGTGCGGGGCCGCGGTCCCTTCGGCATCATCGCGGCGGCGGGGAGCGGCCATGGCGGGAGCCGGGGATGCGCATTCCCGCCGGGAGCGGGGGCACCGGGCCGTTCCCGTGGGGGCACCGAACGGGCCGTGCACGGGCACCGGGGCCTGCAGAGGGAGCCCGCAGTGCCGGGCGGCTCCGTGGCCACCGACCGCAGAGCCCCTGCGTGCACTGGGAGCCGGGCTGGGCTGGGGGTGAGCGCGATTGCGGAGTGGGGGGCTCAGGGCGAACCCCGCAGCGGGGAGGCCGCAGCCGCCCGCGCTCCCCGCTGCAGCCCGCAGACAAAGCGCTGCGGCGGCACGGCCGGCCACGCTGCCCGCCGTGCCGCACATCCGGGCGGGAGCGGGAGGCAGTGGCTGGGATGCCATTTCCCTGTTCCTCTGCCGGAAGAGACGGGCCGGAGCAGGGCCCTTCCTGCGGGCGCTGGCCATGGCACGGGCAGAGGTGACACAGCAGATGGGAAGTGCGTCTGAGGGCATCCTTCCACCACTGCCCTGCTCCTCCCTGCGCCAGTACCCACGCAGCTGCAGGTGGATCGCTGCGGGGCCCCACTGGGACAGAGCGATGTGGACATGACTTGGGGTGCCCAGAGCTGCCTGGGCATCGCTGCCCAAGTGGCAGAGCCCCTGCACACCAGTGTCCCGTTGGGATGTGCTATGCCATGTGCCCATGGACCAAGGGCTCTCAGGGGGCAACCAGGCTGGGACATGTCCAGCCATGATGGTGGCCCCGGCTCTCCCGGGTCAGCCTAAGAGCGGGCACATCAGCAGAAGGAGTGCAGTTGGTGACAGTCAGGGCCCAGGATACAGTTCCCCTGCTTGGAAACAGCTCTAAACACCTTCCCAGGTCGCTCACTGGGCCTCAGACAGCAGGCTCTGTGAAGACACCAGGCGTTCCCGCCCTGCGCAGGGCCCTGCCCGCCCCTGGTGGGGTATAAATAAACCATTTGCTTTATTTTGGGAACGTGGCAGAAACGTGCATGGCAGGTTGCTCCAATGAGAAAGGAGGAAAGTTGTCTGCTGGGCGCTCTCCCGGGTGTGCCAGGCTGTGGCTACCAGAGCTGGAGTCAATCCTGGAGAGACAGATAATGTATTTCCCCCACTCAAGTGAAAACCAAGGGACCTGGGCATGCTGGGTGATGACCCAGCTCTGCGTGGGTGGGGAGAACTGTGTGGATACTGGAACTCGGTGCCAAGTTCATTCAGCACTGGGTACAGCATGGCCCCAGCTCCCACATGTCACCATGGCACGTGAGCATGGGGAGAAAGGGCCTAAAATAGGTCAGGTGCCACCAGCTGAGCCCTGGGCTGGGACCTCGGAGGTACAAACATGACACGAGCAAAACTTCCTGCCGAGTCACCCCACCCTCCGTGGGTGTGCTGGAGTGGCATGAGCTGAACATGGCAGTATCTCTGTGGTGACAGCACACGCCAGTGGGGTGACAATGGGTCGGGAACCTTGGGGTGGCTCATCAGGAGCAGATGCTGAGAGAAATGGTTGCTCCACTGCCAGCCACAGACAGGGCAGAGGGAGCGCTTGGGCAAGACCATAGAGGCACCAGGGAGCCAGGTGCTCTCAGTGGGGCTGCCAAGGTGCGCAGGCAGGGCGGAGGCAAGTCCTCAGTGCCCCACTAAGGTGCCAGCCCGCAGCCACTCCAGGACAGCGTTTCAACGGGGAAAAATTGCGCCTGCAGGGCAGCGAGGCCCGGGCAGCGGGTGCTCCCTGTCTGGGTGTGCAGAGCGGCTGCTCCGGGGCCCAGCCCGGCGGGGGGAGCGCGGCGCCAGCACGGCCGGGGGCT
>VXAC01002803.1:5108-72204 GCA_013399225.1 Rhipidura dahli | reverse complement strand
CCGGCTGTGCCGAGCCGAGCCGGGGTGGCCGGGCCGCGGCCTGGGGCCTGTAGTGCGGCGGTGGCGGAGCGGGGCCGGCGGAGCCCAACGCGGCCCCCGGGTGCGGCTGCCATTTTGCGGTGCGGGCCGGGCTGACCCCATTGTGCTGTGCCCGCAGGTGGATGCCCGCCGCCCGGCATGGAGCAGGCCTGCGAAGTGAGCCGCCGCAGCTGCCTCGTCCCCTTCGGCACCTCGCTGTCAGCCGCCGAGCCCAAGGGCGGCCCCTTCGGCGAGGCCCGCGGCCCCGAGCCGCCCGCCATGCAGCTGGCGGCCGCCAAGCCCGGCTACGGCCAGGACCCGTCGTCCTGCTACATCCCGCTGCGCCGGCTGCAGGACTTGGCTTCCATGATCAACGCCGAGTACCTCGGCGGTGCCGCCGACGGCGCTGAGGCCCTGCCTGACCCTGGCTCGCCGGTCCCCCGCCTGCCCGCGGCGCAGGACTCTGCGGCCGAGGTGCCCCGCAGGGCCCGGGCCTTCCCCCTGCTCCTGCGGGACGGCGGAGAGGAGGCGCCGGAGGAGGAGGAGGAGGGCGCCGAGACTCCGGAGGAGGAGGAGGACGACGACGACGACGACGACTACGACGACGACGACTACGAGGAAGAGGAGGAGGACGACGACGACGACGAGGAGGAGGTGACAGAGCCCGGCCCGCGGAGCCGCGGCCGCTCCACTCCGCAGCGGGGCCCCGACAGCCGCCTGCAGCCGGCCGAGTCCGTGCCGGACGGCGGCCCCGGGGAAAACCCTGATTCCTCGGCGGCCCTGCAACTCGTAAGCACCGCCGGGGCGCGGGCGGGGGGGCCGGGGCCGCTGCCATTTTGCGGTGCGGCAGGGCCGGGCCGGGCCGGCCGCGCTGCCTCCCTCGCCCCGGCACCCCGGAGGATGGGAGCCATCTTACCGAGCGAGGGGGCCCCGCCGGGGCCAGCGCGGGCTGTCACCGCGCTCCCTCCGCACCTGTGTCCCGGCGCGGCCGCCCGCGCTCCCCCCGCCGCTTTTTCTCTCGTCAGGAATAAGAGGCACCATCCCTCTGCCCAGCAACTGGCTGCTGAGTTCGGTGGAGTTTTTTCCCCGTTGGAAGGGGGTTTTTTTTTGAGCGCAGTGCAGATGAGGAGGGCAGGAGGGAGCGTTCCCCATCTCCTGCCGCTCCGGCTGAACGCTGTCAGAGGCTCTTTGTCTGGCCAGGCCTGAGGTTCCCGAGCTGTGAGACCTTGGCGGTGGCCGGGGAGAGGCCGTGCCGTGGCCTGTCAGACCTCACGGGCAGCAAATCTTGCCTCTTNGCTTCCATGATCAACGCCGAGTACCTCGGCGGTGCCGCCGACGGCGCTGAGGCCCTGCCTGACCCTGGCTCGCCGGTCCCCCGCCTGCCCGCGGCGCAGGACTCTGCGGCCGAGGTGCCCCGCAGGGCCCGGGCCTTCCCCCTGCTCCTGCGGGACGGCGGAGAGGAGGCGCCGGAGGAGGAGGAGGAGGGCGCCGAGACTCCGGAGGAGGAGGAGGAGGACGACGACGACGACGACGACGACTACGAGGAAGAGGAGGACGACGACGACGACGAGGAGGAGGTGACAGAGCCCGGCCCGCGGAGCCGCGGCCGCTCCACTCCGCAGCGGGGCCCCGACAGCCGCCTGCAGCCGGCCGAGTCCGTGCCGGACGGCGGCCCCGGGGAAAACCCTGATTCCTCGGCGGCCCTGCAACTCGTAAGCACCGCCGGGGCGCGGGCGGGNTTTTTTTTTTTTTAATTTCTCTCTACACTTAAATTCCTTTAATTATAATATAATTAATAAGAAGCAAACTGATGGAACTTTGGGAGTTCTGAAAGGAGATAGATGCATTTAATAATTTTTTGGTGCAATTTGCTTTTGAATCCAAGTATAAGAGATGTTTCTCAGTGTAACCTTTTATTTGCAGCCATATATGTGTATTTCCTGCAGTTTTTCGGTATTTTTTGTGTATTTCTTCAATATGTTTTTGCAGCCTCAAGGTTCTTTGCTGGAGCATACTCTGGGCTTTAAGCACTGATGTGGGGTTTGAAGATTAGCTCATTTGACAGAACTAATACCAAAAACCATCTTACTGTCTTTAGTTTCAGTAGAGCCACCGATGCCGGATAGATCGTGCTGGTGCGTGCAGTGCTTGGGAGGCAGGATTGTGTTCCTTTGGGAACGCTCACTGTTCCTGGTGCATGCTCCGAGGAGGTGGGGAGCACTTGTCACAGGGTGCCCATGGAAGGGGCGATTTCAGGAAGGCGTTGACAGCAGCTTAATTTGTTTGTGGAACAGTTCAAGCTTGTAGATGCTCTTCAGCGTTCCTTGGGAAGAATCCCTCGGTCTTTGGTGGTGAGAGACTTGCTGTGGGTCTGAGGTTTGTGCATCTCCTGAGCTTTGTTTTGCAGGGCAAAGCGGGGATCTCTCGCAGACATGTGCTCGGTGATGCGGTTGTGGGAGGGTCTCACTTTGTAAACAGAAGCTCGCAGAGGTACTTTCACAACACTTGCCTTTACAATGTGCTCCACAGAACTGCAGCTGGTACGGTGACAAAACAGTCCTAGTGATGGAGCCTGTTATTTGAATATGCAACGAGGGCTGACTTTTCAGTAAAACTGCCTTACCTGTGTGCTGTAGTTAGTCTTACTAGGTTGTTCTGGTGACTTGAAAGCATAGCTGCATTCCTAAAAAGAAAATGCAAATAAGAAAAGCATTTTTTAGGCAGCCTGGGGTTGTGCTTTCCCTAAGTCGTGCATTCTTTCTTCAGTAAGTAAATGCTTGTTGTCTGAGTGGTCCTTCATTTTAGTCCCACTGCCTGTGGAATGGGAAGAGACAGGGATTTTCCTCTGTGCCAAGTTACCACTGAGACAGTTAAAATCTTTTAATGGTTGAACAGGACATAGTAGATAGAAATAACCAGGTTTGCTCCTCAGGTCATGTATTCATTTAGGCATTTAATTCCAGTCTCATCTGTGTTTGGTAACTGGAATCAACTTTTTTTTTGAGAACCTGCTAAAAATTAAAACCAAAACCCACCCCCAAAAAAACACCAGGAATCCCTGGGAGTTCCACGCAGCTGTTTGTCATAGCTGGGCTACTCTTACAGACATCAGCTTTATGCTGCCTGTTGATGGGGCTCCTCCACCTTACAGCAAGACTGTCTCGGAGCTTTTATTTTTGAAGCTCGTGGCTCTGAGTGTGCCACTGCTGCTCAAACTTCCTGTTTTGCCAAGAGGGAAGTGTGTATCTCCGATGTCTGTGTGTCTGCCCCTTGCAAGATTTTAATTTTTCGATAGATGCTTGCTTTGAGAAGGCTGATTTCCGAAATGTCAAGAGTGCTTGCAGCAGAAGGGCCAGAATTTGGTTTAGTCTTAAGTGGGATGTAAAGTCCAGCATTTAAGTAATGCCTCTGGGCAGGAGGGGTGGTGGCAGGTATTGTTTTGCATGGGGATTTGTTAATAGCCCTGGCACCTGCTGCTCTCAAACATTGTCCCAAACAGGGGAGGTTGCTCAGGTACCATTCAGTTGTAAAGAGAAATGTGCATATTCTGAAGTAAAGCTATTTTAAGTGCCAACTTAATCTTCCCTTAAGGGTGTCTGAAGTTCCCATCAGCTCCTGACAAATTTTGTTTTGTGGAGAAGGAAATGATAGCAGTGGTTCTTGGGTCTTGTTCTCCAGAGGGGGTGATACAGTGACTGCTGGCAGCTGTTGGCTTGCTGCCTTGTACACATGTTGGGCTATGGCCATTTAAATTTAAGTGGGTGGCTGTTCTTGAATATCTCTGTTCTTTACCATGTTGATGTGAGTTTGTCTGTATTGCTCCTGGCCTTTCCAAGTTGCATAGGCCCTGGACAGCATTATATTGAGTTGGAGGGTGAAGTGAGTCCAGACTCCAGTGCTGGGGAGGGTGGGTACAGCCACAGAAGGTCTGAGTGCCACAGATACTGCTTGAATTTAAATGCTGAGGAGTTGGAGCAGGTAGACCTCTTTCTTGCAGAACACATATGTGGAAATTTTGCTCTTTTAATGTAACTTTTGATGCCTTATTACTTCACTTCGTTGGCTTGTTGGTTTTTAGTTACTATGCACAAAGTGTGTTTGGGTCATTTGATTTGCAGAGTTGAGCGTTCAAGAAAGCAGAGAGTTCTTGGATTCAGGTACATCTGGGCCACTCCTACTGTGTGTACATTCTGCATTCACAAGCTGTTTTCTCCATAGGACCCTGATGGTTTCAGACTTCAGGGTGTGCAGAGGCTTGCAAAAGGCTCAGTGTGGGTTTGCATTATTATTACCTTGTTGTTCATTCCTATGATGCAGGAGTGTGGTGTTCAGGTAATGACAGTGAGGAACAGGGTACAGGAAATCAAGAGCCAGATCTTTCATCCCAAAGAATGTCTGCTTCTAGGGGCTGGTTGTGAGGAATGAGTGGGGCATGTGTGTAAGGCTCCTGGAAGGTTTTTGCTTTACCAGAATCACACTGTTTGCACTGTGTTAAAAGTACTGAAGGCCAGCAGAGTCCTCTTGAGAATTAATCCGTGATGAGCTTGAGTTCCAATCTGCAGCTGTGGGAGGGTCCTCTGGTTTATAAAGTGTTGGTGTTGCCTGTGTGAGAGTTGCTCCGGTGCTTGGTTTATTAACTGACGCGTCTGGTGCCATTTCTCTCTCTGCTAAAAATAAAATGAAGGAACCAAAGCCACATGATCCTCGCTACTCCTGTAAACATTTCTGAAAGAATCTCCTACTACAGACTGTTGATTCGAGGTGTAACTAACTACTGATAACAGTATATCCCTGAGATACAATAGGCATGGCAGTGGTTTGTTTTAGCAGGGAACATAAATTTCCTTGGTCAGTTGACGTCTTCCTGGTGAGGAGATGAATTCTGTTCGGCTGTCAGTGGTTCCTGTGGGCATCATTTCCCGCTCCATGCACCTGGAGAGAACAGGCTCTTTGTGTGCAACTGTCCCCATGCCTCTGATCTTGCAGACATTCCTTTTTGCTACTAGGATTGACACCTTTTGGAAGATGGTATTATTTCACAGAAAGGAGCATCTAGCTGGAATTTGCCTTGCTGTGCAGCCTGCTGGCACCCACCAGGCCTTGTACTCAAGGGCATTCCTATCTCAAATAGCTCTAAACTTACCTATAAGGGACTTCAGCCATGGTGGGCATCCAGAAGAATGGGAATTTCTACAGTGAGGGCCCTCTCCGGGCCTGTGTTACTGTTTGTCCATTAATTTTTGAGGTCCTTAATGACTTCATGCTTTCACGGTGTGATGATGCTACATTGCCTCTTGATCGTGGTGGAGGTGTAAGTGGGTGGGTGTTAGGAGCTGTCACAGCAGGACCTGTTGTGTGTGAGGGTGTGAGAGCTGCTCATTCTGAGGGTTTTGAACAGTCTGTAGGATCCAGAGCTCTCATGCACAGCAGGTTGGATCCTATCCTAGAAGCGTTTTATCATAGCATTTGGCTGAGATTGCCCTTCCTCTCCTTGTTTCATTGTATTTATTCTCTGATTGCTGATTAGGTGTGAAATATCTGTTTGTGTACATTGTGTTACAGGAAATGACTTGGTTTCTCTAGAAAATACCTGGTGTGCTATGTGAAATTTGAATGGCTGATGCCTTCGTGTTTCATGTTCTGAAGCCGAATGTGTGTGTTTGTAAATAGCAAAAACAGAGGTATTTTCTTGCAGATTGGACAGTTTTGAACATGATGTTTTACTGGATATAATGGCAGAAACCTCTGTGTAATTTCTGCTTTCTAGATTTAAAACTTATTTTTAAAACTTGAGGGAGAGAGAGGTTGTTCAAGCAATGTCCTGGTTAATGTACTGTTTGCAGTTGCAAGTCTGGCAACAGTAGCAACAAAATTGGCTTTTACAGGTGCTTCTTTGGGCTGGATGCTGCCTTTCAGGCTCTGCTGGCTCTGCTAAATGACTATATGTGCTGGTGATTTCTTTTGGAAAAGTGTATCTCCCACAACTTGAGCCTTTTTTTCCTAACAAATGTTAGGTTATTGAGGGTACAGCAATTCAAGTTTTGCTGCTACAGCTTCTTCTTGAGCCTTGGTAAAATCAATGATAGTGGCTCAGTTTGATGCTGTAGCCGTAACCTTTGAATTCAGAGCAGCATATTCTGCATGAAGTCATGAATTTGTTGATTGCCTGTCCCAGTGTAGCAGCTTCTTGTTGCACCTCATTACACCCTGTTCCTAGAAGTGGGGTTAAACAGTGTGATGTGCAACAGTTATTAAATTGGGGTTTTTTTAAATTTCTCCAAGGTAACTGAACAAACCTGTAGCTCACTGAAGAGGTGAACTCCAAATACATTAACAAGCTACTTGAGCCCCAAGAAAAAAGTAGTCTCTAAGATCTAATTGAGATGGTATTTCTTAAAAATACATTCGTAACTCAGAACTTGGTGTTATGCATGATGGTCAATTTTCAGTGCAACTGCTTAGAATATATTTCTGCTTTTCTTGCCTTTGACTGACAGCTTGTGTGTAGTAATTTAGATTGCTTTTTAATTATTTGCTCTGGCATTTAGAAAGCCACAGGGAATAAAAACATCTGAAGGAAGAAATCTTAGCAAGCAGGGGGTTGTCCTTGTAGTTAAAAGACTCAACAGTTTAAGTGAATGCCACTTCTAATACAAAAAAACTATAACCTATGTTTTGTTCTGTCTGCACAGAGCCATCTGGTGCAGAATGGTAACACGAGGGAGTTTGGCATGGCTGCAGAGCTGTGGTGACATGCTGAGGAGAACTGTGAGGTGGAAAGTTTTGGAGCCCCACTGGTTCAGTCATGGGTAGGAGCACAAGCATTGCTTTGACTGATCTGAGTGGGTGTTCCTGACCACAGTGCCCAACAGAGGAGAGGATGCTGCCCTGTGTTGGAGTAGGTGTCAGCTGAAGTTCTCTGTTCAATTTCTTGTTAAATTAGAAATCTGGGTCCAATGTGGTTGCTCACAGTGGCTCTGCAGCAGTGATTAAATGTGCGACAGAGATTAAGATGGCCTGGGTGTGCATCCATCTCTTTTGTGTCCAAAAGCATTGATGAGGCCAGGAGGAATTTCAGCAGCGTGTCTTGCCTCTACTGAAAGATGGTAGAGCACTTGTTAAAATTGACATGCTGACTCTTTGTGGTTATCATTGAGATTTATTTCACACGGTTCTTTAAAAAAATAGCAAAAAGAAGTTGGGAGAAAAGTCACCTTGTGTATCAGTTCTTTCTCTCTCAAAGGCAGGCTGGTCCTGGCTGAGTGCCTTCACTGCTGTCTCTAGCACAGCCCGAGTAGAAGGGTCATGCTAAGCTGTCCCAACTCATTGCCTGGACTGGTTGCAGCCTTGGCAGGGATGGAGCTGCATGATCCACATGATCCACAAGGTGAATGAACAGCTTTTCCAGCCGCCAGTGCCATCCCCTGCTGCCTCTGTGGTGCTGAGGTGCTGCAAGGGCTCTGGGTGAAGAGCAAGGTTGCAGGTGGAAGGAGGTATGTGTGGCATCAGGAAAGGGAGTGTTTTGGGAGCACTGCTGGTGGCTGAATCACAGGGCATGGCTGGGTCCCAGGGCAGCATATCTCTAATCCTGGAGGCTTCCCCATGTGATTTCCCATCCTCCTCATCGTGGAGTGGAGCACTGGGGTAGGAAAGGTTGACAGGAAAAGCTCTGAGTTCTTGATAATACTCATCAGAAATTGCACTGGGGACTCCTTTTGGCTTTTCAGACATTGATTTTTGCATGTGAGACAGCAGAAGCGTTGAGTTGCATGGAGCAATCCAAGTGTTGCATCCAAGCCAACAGATGGGGCGCCTTTTGGTGTGGTATTCTTCAGGAAAAAGTGAAGAGTGAATTTCCTGTACAGTAGTATCTCAGCACACTGGAAACTTCCAGTTTCTTTTTCAGCTCCTGCAGTGCTGAGTGTGCAGTGAGGCTCTTGCTCTCAGCCCTGCTTGAAGCTTCCATGTTCCACTTGTTTTGGAGGAGTGTGTTCATGCTTTTCCCTCCCACTGTTGGTGGGAAGATAGAAACCTGCTGTTACCTAATTCAAGAAGGGTGAGGAGCAGAGTGGTTATCACCCTTTTAATAGTTCCTCCCCTTGCCCTGATGTTACTTGGTTGTTTGGTTTTCCCAAGCACCTGTTCAGACTTCCTACTGTTCTGGTTAATGTGATGACTGCCCGCAGATTTCTAAATAACAGCAGTAAAACAAGTCAGATTCCTCTTGACTGTAGCTGGCTGTCCTCTCACAGTGGGTTCACAATGTTTAGGAAGCTGCATTCACCACAGAAAGGTTTGGAAGCCTCTCAGAAGCATAAGTTTGTAGTACCTGGTGCCTGAAGCATGAACTTTCCTAAGGTCATGGCTTTGAGTGTGCATATCAAGAAATAAATAAGCACAAGGTAAAAGTATTGCCCTGTTAGTGTTCAAAAATTCTGATTTCAGTTTTAGTAGGGATTTAGAAAAAGCAGTCGAAATTTTAAGTGCAAATTAAAACTTAATTTTATATTAATAGAATAGAATTTTTATTTCTTTTGGAAATACGGTGCAGTTGGGTCAGAGGACTTACATCCCGAATGCCACCTCATTTTCAGGAGGTTATGGTTTTGTCTAAGAGGCATCTTTTTATTTGGACTAGCAAAGTGGGATTATCCCTTCCTCTCCTTTGGGTAAATTAAAACTAATGCAGAAGATGAGATTTATAAGACCCCCTTAACTATTTGTTGCTTTCAAAGAATCCCACGGATTCAAAAAAAACCCAAACAACATCATCAGCCAAACCAAAACAAGCAACAAACCAGTTAATTTCATTTAATTCAACCCAAACTCACTTTTTAGCTGTGAAAGTTCTAATACAGTATTCACTCTGCACTGTACGTGTTGTTGTTCTCTAGTTCCGCTTCATTCTGGTTACACCTTAAGCTGTAATGAACAGAGCATACATATAAAAATTAGCCAAGTTTCATTTTGCATAGTTTGAATCTGTTTTTCATTTCATGGGTTTAGAAACTTCATGTCTGAGAAATGAACACTGTGTTTATCAGATGTCTTGCTTATGAGCAATTTGTTTGATAATACATAAAGGAGCAGAAAAATAAGGCTGAAAAGGGGACAGATCTGATGACCTGGTTTCAGTTTGGGGTTTTTTTGCTCATACTCTGACATAAGGAGATATTTTTGTGGGTATTTGTTCTTGTGAGAATTCGCAAAGTTCTGGTAATGCCAGCAATTCCTCTCTCACTGAAACAATTAGTACTGATTAAAAGAGCCAGATGTAAAGAGAATGTGGTTTATCATTTAAAATGTGTGCAGATAAGCAAGTGTGAGAGTCTGTCCTCTGCTTCAGGCTCCTGGCTGTGGTCTGGAAACTTGTGTGTGTTTGTGGATTTCTCTCCACAGGGGATCTGGGTGAGATCTTAGCCCCTTCTCTCCCACTTCTTCCTCCTGCCTCTCTCAAACCTTGCTGTCAGGTGCATTTTTGATAGTTAGGATGCTGAAGTACCAAAGCTTTCTCTTGCACTGCTCTTCCATCCAGTCCTTAAGGAAAATTGTCTCCATTGAGTGAAACAGGGATCCTGTTAGCCAGTTATCTTGGAGACTGAGACTTGGTGTTCTCTTGTTAGTACATTCTTTATTCAAAATCTGTATGTTGATAACTCCTGACCTTGATAGAAATGCTTCAGGGTAGGGAATTTCTCAAAGTAGTCGAATCTGTTCTCTTGATTTTAACCTTTCAGAGTAGTTAATATGTACATATGGACCCTGAAAAACTTTAGTACCCTGGAAAAGGGTACTAAAAACTGGCCAAAGACAACAAATACCCACAAGCATGTTGATAACAGAAGTTTGGTCTGTATAATAATCTCTGCTGTATTTTTTGCTAGTGAATATTTAATTAGTGAATATTTAACACTTCTGAGGGATAATGGTCCTGGATAAGAGGTAGTGTGCTTTTTCAGACATGAATGTAGGTCAGGTGCCCGTTCGCTTTTTGCTGCAGTGCTGAAGCTGAAGGAAGACTGGAGTAGTTGGTACAAGGGGCATGTCCCCAGGTCCCCAGCAGCACAGGCTGCCCGTGGGCTTCCAGCAGACTTCTCCAGCTGCTTTGTTTGATTTGAAGCTTGCCATAAAGTGCCAGTGTGATTAGTACTCTGGTTCCTTCAGATATGCCATTGTGTGCCGTGGTTTGGGTGGGGGTTTTGTCCATATGGGCTCCAGTTGGGCTTACCCCTTTCCCTGTGCAGGGATTGAGTCCTGTAAGTTTTGTCACAGTGAATGTAGGCCTCTTTGCAGCTTCTCTTTGTAAAGGCTTAAATAAGTTCCTGTGCTTGGGGATAGTACTTTGTATGGAGGAAACTTTGGTGACCTCTGTTTGCTTAGCTTCAAATATTTCTTAGCTATCAAGCAGATATAATTTAATTTTCTTTCCATTTTGGGGGGGTTCTTTGGTTTTCTTTTGACTGATTTGGTTTTGATTTCAGAATAGCTTCTTTAAAACATGAATATTTGCTAATGAGAATTAATTTTTGGCTTCCTTCACAAGCAGTTACTAATTTTGCTTCGTTGTTGTTCTTAGTCACTTCTCCTTTTTACCTTTCCATGCAGCATTCCCAAGCAAAGGTTATTTCCCAATTCCTCTCTTTCCTTCTCTCTGTGTCTGTTCATTTCTCTGTGCACAAGTGTTGAGGCTGAGTGAAGTAATGAACCGTGGATCACTCAGACTTCTTGCCATCCTCCCTTCATTAAGAGCAGTACAGAGGTAGGAGTTGACCTTTTAACTATCTGTCAGCAGCAGCCACTGTATGGGAACTACATCCATTGCTGCTTCATTTCTATGACCAGAGTTAAAGGATCTGGATCCCCTGGGACAGGAGCTGTATGGACAGGGGAATAATCCTGAGTGCTGAGGTTAAAACTGCTCTGCTTTGTCTTAAACTCAGCTAACTCAATGAGGTTGTGCTGTAGCTGGAGGGAAGTTCCATCTCCTAAAGACTTTTGGGGTAGCTTTAGCAATTCCCTTGTTCTGGGAGTATTTTAATTGGGAGAACTTGCCCCAGTTGTTGCCTCTCCTTTGTGAGGGCAGAGGGTGAATAACCCCTTCCACTGAAATGGCAGGAGATGGGACTGGCCTGTCCTAGGCACAGGGCACCTGTGACACCAACTGTGGGGTTGGTTGTGTTAGTGAACAGCTTCTTTATAGAATCACAGAATGGTTTGGGTTGGAAGGGGCTTTAAAGACAATCTAGTTCCAATGCCCTGCCATGGGCAGGGACACCTTCTATTAGATGAGATTGATCACAGCTCCATCTAACGTGGCCTCAAACACTCCCAGGGATCCAAGGGCATCCACAGCATCTCTGGGCAACCTGTGCCAGGGCCTCACTATCTTTACAGGGAAGAATTTCTTCCCCACATTTAATCTAAACCTATTCACGGATTATGGCCATTTCCCCTTGTCCTGTCACTCTGTGCCCTGGTAAGAAATCCCTCTCCAGCAGACTGTTTGGCCCAGGACTATCCAGGTGCCTTCAAATGTCATCATTCCCTCAAGTTTGTTTTGGTAGGGGTTTTTTTTCTGGTAAGAAGGCTGTTGATCTTCAGCCAGTGCAGCTATATTTGGGGTTAGTGGCTCGTAGGAATTAGATGAACTTTTGGTCATCTTGTCCTGTTAGGAAAAAAATAATGATCACCAAACTTTAAGGAATAAAAGGTAGTGGTGGGGGCAGGCTGTGGGCTGATCTTCAGCAAGCTTCCAGTTCTAATTAATAAGAAGTAGATATTGGGAATAGCTGTATCATGGGCGTAGATGGAATGCAGGGAGAAGCATTAGAATTGCTGTCCTGGAAATGAGAAGGTTTGAAGAGAGCACTGGAAGTTGATGGGGCAGAGTTGTTGCTGCTTCTGCCCCTGGCAGTGATGTTTGGGCTGGTTCATGTGTGGGGTGTGATTTACCTGGCAGCTACCAGTGTGGTGAGATCTGCTCAGGAGATATCCCTCACCCGTGTTGCTGCTGCAGGGCCCTGGGCAGGTATCTGCTGTACACTCAGAGGAAAAGACTATTAGTGTCATTGTTTATACTGTATTAGTTAATTATGCTTTGGATGTGGCCTCCTCCTTTTATTTTCATCCTTGGCTTTGATTCTGTCCAGTTTGTGCCTGAACCAGGCTTGTCAGGATCTTCCTCCATTATTTTTGGGCAGTCAGTGGCTTCTTTCTTGCTTGTCTTCATCCTCGTTGCACACAGTCTCTTTTGCTGCCTACCCCAGCCTTTCTGCAAAACATATTCTGTCCCTGGCTTCATTGGGTAACACTGTTTATAATTAAGTCAGGAATAAACTGTAATAGGGGTTTCTTGGCCAAGTATTTCCATGATGGCTTTCCAAAGCAGGTCTGAATTGGGAGTGTGCAGAGATACAATGACTGCAGATCAGTGCTTCATCTCTGGACAGATGTCTCTTTGGGTTTATGAAATTGAAAATTTGAAATTGCCTGTAACAGCAGATATATCTCTGCCCCTTTGTATGCAGTTCAGTCTTGCTGTGGCTCTGCCAAGATGGTCACATCCGTGGTCACGCTGTTGGGGCACGTGGGGTGTCTGCAGCTGTGCCTCCAGCTGCACTGGAGGGGCTGGTGCTGCTCTGATTTCTATTCAGAGATGTCCAGTGCTGCAGGAAAGGTGCACCCTGTGGCTGTCAGCATTGCCTGTGTTTGTGGGCTTCTGCTTTGTGCCACTTCTTCCAGCAAGATTAATGGATGGAAGAACAGCTTCCAGTGACAGAGCCAAGAGTGGTTACTGGATAAGGGCTATTTTTTCCAGTTTTTAACGGTGTGGTTATTTTCAAGGGAGAAACATTGTTGACAGACAGTTGAGGACTGCCAGTATGTTTACCGTAATAAAACCACTTGAAAATTTAAGCTTTCTTTGATTGATATGTTTCATTATTTGCTGTATAGTGAGAATTTCAGGAGGGTAAAGATACCTGGCTTTCTAATAGAAAGCCTCCTTCTCATGGAGCTGAGCCCCAGTGTTTGGTATTTCACTTAGTGAATTGCGGTCTGGTGTGTTTGGGTGGCGTAGTACAAATTCAAGAGGTGACTTTGCAGGTGGTGTTTGTGTCATCCTGCTGCTGAGGAAGAGTGACCCCTTCCACAGTGATCATTTGGAGCCTTTGGTGGAGAGGGTTTGATTCAAAACATCTGCAAGGTACAGTCTTGTTTTGTCCAGAAACAGCACAGAGTGATCTAAAATGCTGCATATCACCTCAAGTTTAGGCTGTAGCTTGTCTTGTCTGAACCACAAATTAATACCAAACATTTGATAACAGAGTACACAGTACCGACTCCCTGGAGGAGAACATCAAACAGTGCAAAACCATGATGTTCCTTATCAGTGGAGAAGGCCCTGTCCTTTCCTTCGTCACTAACTAAGGCTCTTACCTGGTTTAATTTCTTCATTGCATCTCCACTGGAGTTACAGTGTGGTGCTTACCCGATCTGCAGTGGCTCACAGATTTTGTTGTTATTTAAATACTTGAATGTTTCCTTGCTCTGAAGGTGATCAGTGCTGTGGTCAGATGTCGGGGACTACATCTGAAGTTTATTTTTTAAAAAACTTGGGCTTTCCCTAGCTCACAGAAAAGTCACTTGTTACTGCAGGGCTGAGGTTTTGGCCATCAGGATATATCAGCAGTTTGATCTTGGCATAGTAAATGCTAATTTTAATAGGAGTGAAATTAGTTGTATTCTGACATAAGAAATATATGCTTTGGGGCTATAATTTTTCTATCATGCAGCAGAGTTTAAAGTAAGAGACTTAACTGTGCCTGGAAAGGACAACATCTGCTGCTTTTGCTCCTCTGCTGTTGGTTTTTCAGTGTTACACGTTTTGAAAGTCCCTGGCAGATTTTTTTTTTTTAAATTCTGTGTAAAGGAAGAAAAAAAAAATGTAAAGGCATCTCTGGCAGGTTGGTGGGATTTAGGGAGAGGAGAGAGGAAAAGTATGCAAGACAGTGAGCTGCTGCAGTGCATCCTGTCACAAGGCTTTCCCTTAGGGCATGGTGCTTCTTGATTTGCCTCTCTGACCCACTGATGGTGGTGGGTGATGGTGAGTCCAACACCTGACTGCTAATGCCGGGAAATGAGAGAGGAAACTGGGCAGGAATGAGAATAGCTGCTGACTTCTTGGAAAGAGGTTTAGGCATTGTCTGAATAGTTTCTTGAAAGCCACCTTTTCACCCAGCTGGGGTGTTGGAGGTTGACAAAGAATTGATTTAAATGCAGACTTGCCTAAGGGCAGGGGTTGTGGGTGTCCTTCAGGTGGATCAATGTGAATGGCTCTGGCAAATCTCCAGTGAGGTTTTACTGCTCCATCCAGTGACCCTGCTCAGGTTACAGTTTTCAGTAAGATGCACATCCATTGTATGTGTATGCACAGCGTTGGACATAATCAGCTGGGATATACCTGTGCCACTCAAAGCCCAGGCTGGAAATCTGTGTAAAAAAAAATTTGAGGCCAAAGTCACATTTGCAAGAACACAAGTAGAAAATGGACTTAAACAAGAGAGGGTTTGCATCTGAAAGTGCATCTGCATTTTAAAAGCAACAGCCAGGGCAGCATCTCTGGTTCCTGTGCTCACAGATACATCTGGAGACACGGAGGCTACAGCAAGACAGTGGCAGAGAGAGAGGCTGCAGCCCCCTGCCCAGTGCTGTTCACATTCCCTGTTCCTGAACTCCTGCTCAGCAATAAGTTATTGTGTGGCTTTTGATGAGTGAGTGAGAAGAATTTCAACAATGTAGTCTGTAACATCATTACGTGCCTTTTTTTAATGTGACATGGTTTATTCTTTTGTGTTTTCTTTAACCACATGAAGAAGACCCATAAAACTCAATGAGAAACGGAATATACCTTTTATTAGAGAGGTCTGTTGTGTTTTAGTTGCTGGGATGTTGAACTGGGTATGGCAAGAGACGTGCCTCAAGCAGGGTGGGTAACAGGATGCAGAAGTGAAGCAGAAAGGTGTGTGTTTGTGCTGTAACAGCTTTAATGAAGAGCATATTGCTTGTGCTTATTGGCAGGAAAAATTCCTAGAGTGCTTCTTGGAGCTCATAAAATGCTGAACCCACCTGGGACATGTTGGTGGGTGCTGCTAAACAGGCAGGATACCTCAGAGCTGGGTACAGGGACTCTTGTGTCCTGTGAAAACCTATTGTACCTCGTCTTGGCTCGATTATTCACAGCACTAAAGCTCCTGGATCCTCTCCTTGGCAGAGGTCCTGCTGGTAGAGCACATCTAGCCAGAGAGGCCGCGTGCTTCGCAAACAACCCAGGATCTGCTCTCAGCTCTTGGGCAGTGGCACTGAAAGGGCATTAAACAGCTTTAGGGTTTGTGTATTGAAAGATTTCGGTGTTCTTGTGGCTGCTGCCCAGCCTGAGAGGTTGAGGGGATTTGGGTGATGGTGTCTGCAGAGTTGATAATTGTGAGTGGGTTTTGGAGACAGGCAAGGTCAGTGTGTCTGTGTCCTAGAGGGGGGTGATGCTGTTATGCTCCCTTTCTGCTCCATAGTTTTGGGGCAAAGCAACACCAGTTCTGCTCATACAAGCAGTATAGAATTTTTTTTTTGTGATTGTACCTGTCTTTGGTTTCAAATATTTTCTGGTGAAGCTTTTTCCTGAGCACATCTGGGAAGCAGGGAAATTACTAACTTGTAGATACCAACTTTTTTTTTCCTCCCCCAATTGATAAACACTTAATTTGCTGTTCTTATCACGTTTTAGCCAGGAAAATTTCACTGTCTCTTGCTACTACTTTTTCTGCATGTTGCAGCCTTTGAAATGAACAAACTGGTGTCAGTGAAATAATGGGATCTGGTAGTGACTCCAAATATTTACCTGTTCAAATGTGTGAAGTTTGAGTGCAGTCAGTTTACCAGAGGTCATGTTCCTTACTAAAAAAATAACAAAAACCTTCTCAAGTCCTCTTATTGTTTTGTTCTTTCAGAAGAATGGGAAAACCATTGTGTTCTGTAGGAGCCACTAAGTAAAATCAGGACTTGCATTTTAATGTAAATGTCTCTGCTGTCCCATGTAATCTGCACACAGGGGGGGAGGCAAATCTCTTCAAAAGCATCTGGAGCTTTAGTGATTTCTTGTGTTCTGGTTTTTCCCCAAAGATCCGAGCCAAGAAGAAACCTACTCCAGTGAAGTATGAAGTTGGGGATCTTGTTTGGGCCAAGTTCAACAGACGCCCATGGTGGCCATGCACAATTTGTCATGACCCAGTGCTGGACTGTCACTCAAAAATGAAAGGTACTGTATCTACTGAGACCACAAAGCGGAGGTGTTGTGTATGGCAGGATGCTGCAGTTTTTAATTAGTTTTAAAAGCATTTCTGGCCATTGAAAGGTGTGAAAAAATAGACTCTGCTGTGGAAAATAAGACCTGGATCCATAAAGTAGAGCTAAACAAGGGAGGTGGCAGAAGGAAGAGGGGCTGGGGGTGGTGAATTGGCAGAAATAGCTGTTGGACACTTAGGCAGTTCTTCCCAGAGTATTGGAAGGACGAGTAGTTGGGCTAAACTCAGGGCAATGCAGAAAAAAGAGCAGCCTCTAAAAAATGAGGAAAAAAGGAGGTGGATTGGAGAGGTGCAACGAGGTGAAGAAGCAGAGCTGGGAAGACTGGAGTGCGTGAGGACACAGAGAGTTGTTTTTGAAGAATGGGAGGCAGGAGAGGCTGAGAAGTGGAGTGTGGGGTAGTGCACACTGGAGTGTAGCTGCTAAATGCCTGAAGGTGTGATGGGACCGGGTGCATGGAAGTGAAGTTTTTGGGTCTTGTTTGGCACAAGAAAGCAAGGGGCTCTTGATAGGGAAAGTTTGGAAAAACCTAGAGATGGAGCCACATATGTGAATGTTTAGGGTGTAGTGTGAGCAAGCTGAGTGTGAGGAGGAGAGATGGGCAAATATGAGAGAGCTGTGTGTGCTTGACCGCAGGAGAGAGCCAGGAAGGGAGAAAGAGAGTCTTAAAAGATCAAGACAGAGGTAGGTGAGTGATGAATTGTTTGCTTTTAGGATCATACCAGATGCCATGGGGAGACTGCCACCAACAGAAAGGCTTATTTATCCCTGGTTTCCCCTTCTGATTGTTTTTTTTTTTTTCTGTGGGCAAGTGGAAACCCCTTGAACTGGTGCCCTCTGCCACTGATAGCTCTAGACTGGTGAGATTGCCACTCACTGCTGTATTTCTCTCCAGGTTTTGTGCTCCTTGCCAGCCTAAGCACAACAAGTGCTGGGCACAAGTGGAGTTCTTTTTGAGTGGCCATCAGCTCAGAGACACTGCTGTTTCTCTAGAGACATGAAGTAGCTTTTCCTACATGGTGCTTGTATCATCCCCAAGCCTGGTTGCTGAAGTCTTCTTTCTTCACCTCCCCCTTCATCCTTTGGGAGGCATTTATCCTGATAGTAGAGAATACTGAGTGTGCTTTTTTAAATAGTCTCTTTCCAGCTCTCAAATTCCTGTCAGAGATGTTTCCAGAGGATATGCTGACATATATTCTCCCCCCACATCCCTCCTCATGAAGTTTTGGGCAGGATTTAATGTATATAGCTGTCCAGTATTTCCCTCTCAGCCTGTGCACGAGGATTTGTAAACAAGGAATTCAGCAGGGAGGAAATGTTCTGTTAGCAGAGTCCAGGAAGGCCTGATCTCCAGCCACATGAAGGACTCTCCCATCATTGTTTTATCTGTGTTCAAACCAGTGGAGCTCAGGGGAAAACTGTATTTTCCAGTTGTGGCTTTATGTAATCTGCTTGTCTCCCCAATGCCAAGGTGGCAAAGAAGGTGGATCTGAACTCTGGCACTTTTGGGCAAGAAGAGCTGCTGGGCTCTGTGTGCATTGTGGGTAGCACAGTACTCCTGCCTTGGCTCTCCTGTTGCCAAGGGAACAAGCCCTTCAAAACAAGGCAGGTCTCTTCAACCTCATCACTTGTGCTGAAACCTCTTCTCTTGGATTTGAGGAATGGTGTTTAGTTTAGGGACCTTTTCTCAGCAAGCTCTTGACTTGGAAGATTTTTGGAGCTGGCAGGTGTAAGCTCAGTAGCTCGAGTCCCAGAATGTTGAATGGAGTGGATGAAGCCTGTCATCTTTGCACTTGGTTTGATGTTGTTGTGGTTGTTGTTTGTCACAGTCTCGGTGGTCTTGGTCAGAATCTCAATTTCAGCATCACTTAAGGCCAGGCTGCTACACTGTGCTGGCAACCTGGAAGAGGCAGCACAAACCAAATGGGCTGGAAGTGTAATCTGCCTGTTCAGAGAAGGTGTTTCCAGGAGAAGGTTAATACATTGCAGCAAACTGCAGGGAGAAGTTTATCCCCCTTGTTTTCAAGTCTTGTTTGCTCTGTTCTAATGCTTGTGACCTGCCCTTTTTTACCAGCACACCCAGTACTGATTCAGTTCTTATTTGTACCATGTGTTAACATTCTTGCACAGAAAGTACCTTTAAAGAATCTTAGAATGTGCCTTTATGATTGAGTTTCTTCTCTTTCTCTGCACCTTCGTGCCTGAAGTATGGAGAGACTCATTGCAACTAATGTGTTATGTTGCACCTAATCTTCTCAGTGTGTGTGCATGTGTTTGCTTCAATGCTGCTGTTAATGTTTTCTGTCCTAAATAAGACTTCATTTGGTATTAAAACATTGAACAAGATGGGATATATTGTGATGGGGGAGGCTCCACCTGTGTGAGTAAATCCTATCCGGAAGGATGTCAGTTCTGGGTGTTGCCAGCGCTGTTGTGTTTTCCCAACGGTCAAGTGCTCTGTACTGTTTAATCATTAATCAGGGAGTAGCAGAAAAGAAATGTTCTGCCTGGTATGTTGTGTCTCTCGAGGAAAAAATATTTAGATATTTTTGCCTTATTTTTTTTGCAAATAATCTTTGCTGTAGGAAGATGACCAATCGTAGGCCTGTTAAACAATTGTTTGTAAGAAAAAAAGCCCAAACAACTTAAAAATAGAGAGTAGCAATGTAGAATATAGACAGCAGTAATCAAAGGGTCTCCCTTAGACTTGAGTAGAAATCCCCAGAACTGACATTTATGTGGGAATGTTGTTAAGCAAAATGTAGTTGAAAATTACCTGTCAAATTGTTACCTCTTTCTGTGTCTCTTTTTGTGTCTTCATTCTATTACATACGAGGGGTTAATTCTGTTAAATTTCTCAAAATAGTTTCCGGTCAGAGACCGTACCGAGAGTACTATGTGGATGCCTTAGGAGAACCTTCAGAGAAGACCTGGGTTGCTGGGAAAGCTATTGTCCTCTTTGAAGGGAGACACCAGTTTGAAGAGCTGCCTGTTCTCCGGAAAAGAGGAAAGCAAAAGGAAAAAAGCTACAAACATAAGGTGAAAGATCTGTTTTCTGTAATATGTTTTTATTTGTTTGAATCTGCACAGTAAAAAATATTCCTTTATGCCTGGAATTGTCAACAGCTTCTGTGAGTCTGACTGCAGCAAGGCAGCCAGGGAAGGGATTCTTTTCGTCCTTACAGCAGCATAGTTTATAAACTGCCAGGAGTTTGCAGGCTCTCTTCTATGCTGGGGTGTGGCCTGATGCTTCTATTGCCCTGGACAGCTCTGGGAGGCAGAGGAATCGGGGCTCTGTTGAAGTGGGATCTGTTCAGCAGCACAGCCCTCTCCTGATGTGGATTGCAGCACTGCTAAAAAACTTCTGTGCTCTCTGGCAGCCTCCTTTGGCTGGTCTGAATCAGAGGTGGAGTTGCACGCTTCACTAGATTACTGGCTGAGATAAAGCAGTGGGGTTTTTAGCACTGCTTCAGTAATTCTCTTTATAGAAACCTGTTAGGACTTATAATTTGACTTGGAAAATGCTTTGTCAGTGAGCCTGTGGGAATGAGTTTTGTGGCTCATCGCACCATCTCCGTTTCCAAACATAGCAGCCCTGAGCAGTTGTAGCCAGTTAATGTAATGTGACACAGGGGTCTGGTCTATGTCTTTAGGAAGGTGACTATAGAAATTAACTCGTTAGAATTGCTGAAGTGAAGAACTGCAGAGGCTACTTTGTTACTGTAAGAGAGCAAATAGTTCTACTAGGCAATGGTACCTGGCTTTTCTTTTTCTCTTACACTAAAGCTTTATAACCTAGGTTAGTGCAGAAACATTAGACTGAATGTGCTCTTGCAGACATGAGTCCCTGGGGGCAATGGCCTCATCTGGTTTTCCTTTTCCAAGGGCATGTTGAGTATCTTCTTTAAGGACTTCCCTCCTTGTGCTCCCAGCCCTCCAACAACTGGTGACAATACTGCCAAGTATCTTCTCTGGTCCTAGAAGTGCTGCGTGGTTGGAATCTCATTCTGTATGTAAATGGAGTGCCAGCATGCCTGTGGTAGAGGGAATCAAATGGTTGTTGCTCACATAAATGTCCAGGTTTGCACCCCTGGAAGCCAAACTTGATGCAAAGCTGAGAGTATTTGGCTAGATTGCTATCAGGCTTCATAAAACCTCTTGAGTCTGCTGAGATGAGACTTTGTTGGTTTGAGTTTTTCTTTAAAAGAAAAGTATCAGCACTGTGAGTTGTTCTCCTGCCTTGGAATTGGTTTTGGTTTTAGGAGCAGTTGTGAAGCCTTTGATTTGCTGTTATGCAGCCAAAAACTACACATGCAGATAAGATACAAGTTCCTTGTTGATTTTGAGTATTAGCAGGGATTCCTGGTAAGTATGCAGAGAGCTTTCTGTTTTTTCTAAAGGTACAGAGTTAAACTGGGAGTCTTCTCAGGAATGGACATTGTGAACTTGATAGAGCACATCTTAAATGTGTGTGGATCTCATGTTTGTCCCAAGGTGAGTTGATGGAGAGGGCAGATCATGCTCTGAATTCAAGGGATGCAGGAAGAATCGACAGTGAGCACAGCAAACAGGTCTGCTCAGATATTTTGAGGAAAACAATGCTGCATTTGCCTTGAGAGGCTTGTTGGCTGTAGCTTTGCATTTCAGTGCCAGGGATCCATACCATATGCATTGCCCTTTACAGACTGTTGTGTTGAGGATGTGTTGGGATGCCAAGACATCTGGTTTCTCAGAGACCTGTACTTGCCAGGGACCTTTTTACTGTTCTGGGAATACACAGGGCTCAGCTGGAATGCAGGGTGCTTACCCAGGAGCAGTACTTCCTGTGTCTGCCAGACACAGTCTCAGGGGGAATCCATGTGATTGTCTTAAAGATGCAAAATGCAGGAATGTCACTGCGGTCTGTGCCTTGTGCTCCTCACTTTTATCTCATTGGTTACCTACTCAAATTTTGTCTTTCTCTATTTTTGTCTCCAACTTTTAAGGTTCCGCAAAGATTTATGGCTAAATGGGAAGTCAGTGTTGGACAGGCAGAAGACATTCTTCTTGGGGGGGCAGAGGATCAGAAGTGCAGCCAGAACTCCAGCGAGCCAGACAGCGAGAAAGACGTGCAGCTGGAATACTACACCAATGGCCCTGGAGCAGAAAGGGACACACAACTGAATGGCTGCTTTAAATCCTTGGCCTTTGACTCCAGACACATGGACAGCGAAAAAGGAAAATTGCTCATCAAGCCACACGTGAAAAAAACCTCTGAAAGCAGAAAAAGGACTAGAGTAAAAAAGAGTGGTGCAAGAGGGGAAGCATCGAGGGGAGAAATCAAAGACAAAACACCAGAGAGCATAGTTAGGAACGTGATTGTTGGGGACCTGCCAGAGAAACACGCGTCTCACGAGCTTCGCCGGATTGCCAACAGCCTGACAGCATCCAGCAGCACCAGGGAAAACCATTTGCTTTCCTCCTTTGGGGAAAGACGTTTTGAAAAGACACCTTTGAAACCGGACTATGAGAATCGTAAAAGTGATGCTCTGAAAAACACCCTCCAAGGGGATTTGTTTTCCAGCCCATCTTTTGAGAGAGAGAAGAGCTCCCTGGGCATTTTGTGCAGTTCCAAGTTACAAATACACTATTCTGCATCCGATGCTGGTGTTGAGAAAAAACAAACTGAATCAGATTCATCCTCTTCCCTCTCTGATGGTGGGAACAGTGATGTAGATACCATGGACCAAAGTTCAGAGAGAGCCTCTAGTGCTCTTGAAGTTAGTGATTCTTCAGATAAAGTGGAGAAGGAATTTCCTATGACATCAAGTGGAAACATTAAACTTTCCATGTATCTTTCTGAGAAGAGCAGCAGAAGGGCCAGGAAGAAGTCCTACAGAGATCGCAAACCTCTGGGAGGTTCAGTAACCAACAGACTTGATGCTGAATTTGCGGATGGGGAGCTTGAAGTAGGTTTCTCTGATGCTGAGATGTCACTGACACCTCTTGAATGCTCTTCGGATGTGAGAAATGACAATCTTTCCCTAGCAAACAAGCACACTACCCCCCAAAGTGTTTCCAAGGACAGCTCCTGGCCTGCTGTTACAAATCAAGCAATCTTGAAACCGAAAAGCGTGAAATTACCCCGAATCAGGAGTATAAAATGTAAACATAAAGAAAAGGTTGCTGGGTTGGAGCCTTCTCTTGCAGAAGAGGAGGGTGGTGTGAATCGCTGCTCTTCAGATACCAAAGGTTTCTCTGGCCTTCAGAGAGATTCTCTTCAGAGAAGTGGAAAAGTTGATGGTCAGAAACTGTTAAACAACGTGCATGAGAAACCCAGGGATTCTGCTGAAATCGAAACGGCCGTGGTGAAGCACGTTCTGTCAGAGCTGAAGGAACTGTCCTATCGCTCCATGAGTGAGGATGCCGGTGACTCTGGCACTCCAAAGGCCACAGTACCTTTACTTTTCTCTTCTGCCTCTGGTCACGGTCGTTTGCCTATTGAACCAGATTACAAATTCAGCACCTTGTTAATGATGTTGAAGGATATGCATGACAGTAAGACAAAGGAGCAGCAACTGATGACTGGTCAAAATATAGTCCCATTTCGAAATACCAGCACAGGTGATGGTTCTGGAAGCAATTCTGCGAGTGGTCTCAAGTCTTTATCTATTGTAGGTCCCCCGTATAAAATAGAAAAAAATGGAGATTGTGTCCAAGAAACAGTAACTCCGAACTCCGCTATAAGCAACTCCTCATTTTCACGCAATCCTCCAACCAAGTTGACAGGGATTGGTACTGGTAAAAGGGAGCCTGCAAGTGCTGCTGTTTCTGGGACAAATGGCACAAATTGCATGTCCAAACGCAACTGTTCAAAATCTAAGCAGTCATCAAAGCTTGGAGATAAAACAGTTTCAAACAGAAAGGACTTAAAACCAGGAGGGCCAAGTAAGTTGCTAAGTCGGTTACCCAGAGATTCAGGAGAACATGCATTCCGTGTGCACGGTTCAGTTACCAGTCCTCTAGGGAATGAGGCAGAAGATACTGAGAGGAAAGAGTCTATTGATTTAACAGAGCATTCAACTGATGAAGAGTCTGCCTGTTTATCTGATGACAATTTAGGTCGTATTGGAAGGAGACCTGAAGCTGGTAGAAATAATGAGAGCTGCAATTCTGCTGCAAATGGGGAGAGTCCAGACTTGGATTCAGAGGCAAATAGTGAGAGCTCTCTTGGTGATGAGTCTAATGATATAAATCACGTAGCACCCAAAAAACGATGGCAGCGTTTTAACCAAAGCAGTGCTAGATCTAATAAGCACATCAGTAGATCTAGGGAACAAGGAAACTTGGAGAGTGCCTTTGGCCTGAATTCTCGTGGCTTTTCACTGAAGGGAAATGAGTGCTTGGGACGTAGGCATTCCCCTCATTCAAAGGTGCTTGAGGGAGACCTGGCAGTTCAGGACTTTGAGAATCGTTTAGACTTAGTTGATAAACGTTTGAATGTATGTGGTAAGCCAAACACCAGTGTGATGGACTCAGAAACAGAGCTTGGCAACTTTGCTCCCCAGTCTGAATTCTCTGCACAAGGTAAGGGAGCTGGACTTGCGCCAGAGTGTGTATTTGTATCCGTTTGACACTTTTTCATTTAAAGGATAAGTTACAGGACTTGTGGCTGTCTGACAATGTGAAGATGTCTACGTCTGAGCAGAAGAAAGTGTGGGTCCTTGGTTTGAGTTCTCTGTAAGCATGGAGAACAGAGGAGGCAGAGTAATTATGAGCTTATACTCAGGTTATTGGTCAGAAAATGTTACGCACATTAAAAATCTTCCACAGTGAAAGGTAAAATAAGGATCCTTCTGAGCCTGGGATTTTTTTTTAAACTTGCACCTCCATAATGTGTTCCTTAGAGCCACAAGCTTGGTGTTAGTGGGATAGGTCAGTGCTAGAAGGTTCCAGGGAACTGAGCCTCAATGGCTGCTCTGTTTTTTATCTTTTGTAGTGCTGTTTGACATAGTTTGTCTTTGGTTTCTTCTGTGAGATTTCCTCAACACGATGTGTTGGGTGTTTTAGTGTGGAATTTTATTAGCTGCTCATAATGAATTGTGGAGCCCCACAGATTTCCTAGTTTCCTAATTTCCAGTTCTGGTGTGGCTGCCTGATGGGTGAAAGAGAGAACAGAAGAGAAGGAAGCTTCCAGGGAGGCTGGGCTGGAGGTGGGTCTGGAATATGGCAGACAGAAGTCAGGCAGCAGCATTGGAAGGGAAATGACTTAAGAAGGAGGAGGCTTCTGAGAACCAAAAGGCCAGGGAGCCCTGCCTCTCCCACAGAGGTGGGGACATTTGGTTAAAGCCAGAGGAGGAAATAAAAGGGTGTGTGTGGAAGGAATGGGGCCAACAGAACCATATTCAACACGTGCCATCCTCAGGCTTCTGCAGGGAAGCTGGGGAAACACACCTTAACAAAAACAATAAAATTAAGTTTTTGCATAGGTTTCACCAAACTAAATTGCTCTAATCTAATTATGATATCATAAAATAATGTAACTCATTAGAATCTTGAGCCTGTGTGCATTCTGTCACTTACATGTTCCCTCAGTGCACATTTTGATGTTTGTATTTAACTTTTTATGGTTGCTGGAGGCTGCCTGCACCTCTGTTTCGGTTGTGGCAAAGGCAGCTCCCGGCTTGGTGGTTGTGGGACCTGCCCAAGGCAAGTTGCAGCAGGCACAGAAAACAAGCCAATAGGGTGTAACACATGGGGTAAAAGTTCTGGTTTTAAGTCATGACCAGCTTAATCATTCACTGACTCCTCTGGCTGGGTCTCTGTGGTTTTGAGGACTGAAATCTCTACAGAGCAGGTGAGAGGATGCACGTTCTGGGCTGTGCTGCAGGTTCCTCCTTCACACTGAGATCCAGGCAGGTTGTTAAGGCTTCACGGTAGTTTGACAGTTGAAGCATCCCTGCAGTGATGCTGTGTGAGGTGAAGATAAAGATCTGCAGAGACCTAGGGAAGAGGAGGTGCTGAGAGGCAGTGAAGTTAGGAGGGTAGTGGCAGAGGAAGACAGCAGGCTCCAGGCGAGGTGGCCGTAGTAGAGAGGAGTGTACATGGTCCTGGTGCTGCACACGGGGATGCAGCAGCAGCAGTCAGGGCCTGGGTTTGCTGGCAAAAGTGCCAGATCAGCAGCTGCAGTGTAAACTAACTCCCCTGCCCTGTATAGCACATGAGCTCTGTGCACACCCACCCCCTTTTGTACAGATGTGCCCTGGGGAGGCACCAGAGCCGCTCTCGGGGCTGCTGTAACAGCCCCAGTGCTGGTGGGACTGAGGAAACCCCTCATGCTATGAAAAGACCATTCCTTTATGTTGGGCAAGACCTAGGAAAAAGGTCAAAGCTGGGCTGACTGCAGTGCTTTGAGAAGATGAGAGCCATCCTTGCCCACAGCAGGCAGATTTTCAGTGTAAAGATCACAACAGATTGCAGTCACAACTGTGCCATTTCCACTGAGCTCAGACTACATAAAGTCTTCATAGTTAAATGTCATCATTGGGTATAATTTTGCTACAAACCTTGTACAGTGAATAAGAGCAAATAAGGCAAAAGTGAATATTGTTGGAATTGGCTGATGTAAACCAATTTTATAAATCATAGTTTTATCAGGTATGTGATTTGCCACTGCCAGTCAGACTGCATTTGGGATTCTTGTATGGGATTGCCTTTAGGAACAAAAAGCAGTTAAGCCAGACCTTCTGCAAGGCTTTGGGGCTCTAAATAGTTGCCTGGTGAGGATACTCATTCCATAACTGCTTATGTGCTGAAATGTGTTTCACTCAGACACCTGTGCAGTGTTAATAGAGGCTGAAAATAGCTGTGTTTGAGAAAGTTGTTTCTTTTTTCTCTTTTGGCCAAGTTTAACATTTTCATGCTTGTTTAACCACAAAGCCACAATAAAATGTAGCAGTCTTGTCCAGCATCCCTGTTCTGAAGTGTTACATTGAAATGCTTTGTTATAAAATGCTTCTGTTTTAAAGAAAGAAAAAGTCACATCCTCAAATGCAATGAAGCAAAGAGAATATTTACTGTTTGTTCCAAAAATTCCAGGAGATCGCAGGTGTTTTCATGACTAGGGGAAGTCTTTGGGCAATATTACTTAATGATTTTGAAAGTTAAAAAAGGAGCAAAGTCAGAGGTATTCTGGGAAGTGAGAAAAAAGACATGAATGTGCATCACCTTGCTTTTGCAGCTTGCTCAGAAGAGATGTTACAGAGTGTCAGCGTTCAGTTCTTTGGAGCTTGCCATGCGTTGGTGTGTTGAGGTGGTGTAGCACGGGTGGTTAGGGTTGTGGTGAGGAAACACCTTTTACCTTGCAATGGTACCACACTGTGCAAACACAAGAAGTGTCACAGTCACTGGCTCCCTGATCTCATTGTAGAACAAACAAAGCAATAAATGGGCTCACGGTAGCAGATGGGGAATTTAGAGTGTATAAAAAAATGCCAAGGAGGAGAGGAAGGGAAGGAATTAAGCTTATGTGTTCCTAGTGAAAGTAGAGACTGAACTGTGTTATGGGAAAACAGTGTTTTCCTGTGCCCATGCACCAAAACCAAAAGAGTTTGGGTAAACAGCAAAAAAGTCCTGAGTTGCTAAAGGCCTTTGGTTCTGGTAAAAGTACTGCAGGAAAGTTAGATGTAGCTTGGAGAGACATGTTGGGTGAAATTTCAGGAGCCTCTCAGTCTAATGTGTTTTTATTTCTTACCTGAACTGATTAAAGTCATTAAAAGTCCCCCCTGTTAAGTTGTGATTTTGGAAAATAGGAAATTCAGAAATTCTAAGGCTGTCTCAAAGAGAAAGAATTATCAGCTCTTCCCACATGGAACCTCTGGAAGAGAAGGCAGGAGCAAGTATTATCCACAGATGATGAGGACAGTTTTGTCTTGTGATCATCTCAGAAACACAGTCTTGAAGCTGCTTTCCTTTTTCTTAGCACATTCAGAGAGGAAGCGCCTTAGAAAGCCAAGTAAACGGCTTCTGGAATATGCAGAAGAATATGATCACTTGTTTGCACCCAAGAAAAAATCAAAGAAGGGCCAGGAGCAATTGCAAAAGGTTGGTGAAGGCCAGTGTGCTCTTTGTGGTTATTACTCTGGGGCTCTGGTCTCTGTGTGTTTTTGTTCTTGGTGGCTGAGTGTTCTTGCTGTGTGCAGTGCCATGCAGGATGAATGTTTTCACCAACTTATTTCACCATGCCAGGTGAATTCCGTGGCGAGGTCTGAATTTGAAGGACGCGTTCCTGCACAAAGCAGTCCTGACAGAGATACCCAGCAGGGGCCAAGTTCTTTGGTTTCAACTCCATCTTCAACCAAAGAGTCTCCTCCCGTCCTTGAAGCAGAGTGTTCCTTCTCAGAACTAGGATCCCACTCCACTGATCCCCCTAATCAAGTTCCAGGAGGATCTTCAGATTTTCCAGAAGTGGTGCTGTCTTCCTCAGATGTTTCTGAAGTTTCCGCTTCTCCAGATGCAGAAGAGGGATTCCTGAAATCGGGTAAGTGGGAGGTTGTGTGACGCTGCTTTTGTAAGTGAAAGTGACACAAATTCGGTGGAAAATGAATGCTTGGGGCAGCATGAAAAGGTCAGTGGCTGTTGGTCTGTTTGTTCTTGCTTTCCTTCACTCACTGACTGTTACTGGTGTTGAGAAGGGAGAGAGGTCAGGTGCAGGGATGTTCAGTGACCTGTTACTGTTGACTTTCTGTAGACTGTGGTGGTCCTCTTCAGGTCCTGGCACAGAATGTCCCTTTTGTCCAGATGAAGGTGGCCACAAGTCCTTTACTAGGTCCTTGCTGCCCATGCTTCCAAACAGTGACATTCCTTTAGCTTGGTGGTCTCTTGCTGCTGTAGTAAACCCCTTTGGATGAACATTGCTGTGCTGAGGGTGAGGGTGATGCACAAAGTCTAAGCTTCATTCCTCATGGAGTGATTTTTTGCTCTCCTAGTGAGCTCAGGGAGCTGTAGCACAAAATTCCCTCTGGAAAAGCTTTCTCCTTAAGAGATTCTAAGCATCTGTCAAAATTTTTGTAGACTTGTGTGAGCTGCAAGCCAGGACCTTGGCTTTCAGTCAGGCACAAGGTAGAAAGAGTGTGATCTGAGGGGCCTTTTCCCTTTCCAGCAGTGTCAGTCTCAGGGTCTCCTTTCAGTATGTTTATTCTCTGATAGCATCTAAAGACATGTTCAGAGTTAAGGCCCTGATGTTTTGGCTGTGGTAACTTGGAGGGAACACTGTTCCTGTCCTGAAGGACTTGTGGTCAAAAAAAATAAACCAGGCAGGCAGAGTTATGGTCAGTGGGAGGTCACTTAGCCTGTCGTGTGAGGGAAGAGGGATTTCCTCTGGAGACTTGTGGATGTCATAAGAAAGTGGAAAGTTGGATAGGATTAAAGGAGGAAAAAGTGAGGATGTGAACCCAAGATTGGAGGTGCAGGAGAACAGAACAGGCTGCAGCAGTGGGAGCGAACATCAGGTGTGCAGAGGTTGCGTATCTCTTTCCCCTCATTTCCCCTCACCTCTTGCTGAAGCATGTGGAGTGGGCAGAAGCTTGTCTGGAGGGTTGGGAGTGTGATGGATGAGCTCTGCCTACAGAGGAGTCAAAGGGCACAGCTGAGACTGTCGAAGCCAGCGGACGAAGGGGGTGGGATGGGTAACAGGCTGTGTCTGTGAAGTGTCTGCACTCAGCATCAGCATTTCCTGGTTCTAAGTTTATACTGTTGCCAAAATTAGTGTGAATGAGCCCAGCTCTAGCAACTTGCTACTTCCCGAGGGTCAGCATAAAGCTTGAGTAGGAAATAGTGTAGGTTATACCTAGCTTTTTTGGGGTGTCTTTTCTCCAGTAGGTTTGACCAGGATTGTGATCATCAGCCTGTTTACTACAGCAGCATGAATGCTGGTGTGGGAGTGTAGGCAGGGTTCTGTCAGTGGTAGGACTGGCTTGTGTGGATCAAAGTGTTTGGGAAATTATGATCTGAATTGTTTTGCCAGCATGTGTTACCTGCTGGCAGTGAGTTCAGAGTCTCTCTTCCGTGGGTGGATTTTTATATTACATGTTGAGGTGAACCTGAAGGTCATGGCAGACTGAGGTCTGTTTTTATTGAAGTTGTACAGAAGCAGGTAATTGGCATCTCTGCCCTAGGAGCTTATGATCCCAAAGACAGGGTGAAGCAGATTGTTTTGAACTGCTGGCTGATATTTACTTACTGGTCTTAATCTGATTGAAGACAAGAAAACCCCTGTTTATCTGATGTGAAGGGTTCCATTGCAGGAAACTTCGAAAGCAAGCGTCAAAGGAAGCCCACTAAAAAGCTCTTGGAATCCAATGACTTGGACACTGCCTTTATGCCAAAGAAGGAGGAGTGGACTCCCCAAAAGAAGGTACTTTCCTTCCAGCTCTTTTGAAAACCAGATAGAAAACAAGCCTAGACAGCAGATCCTGCTGAGCAAGACACAGTGCAGTGGGATGTGGTTTTTTATTGGCTGTGGCCCAGGAGCAAAGGTCCACCCTTCCCAAAGGTGCTGGTTGCTGTGTTATGATGAAATAATTCACTGTTCCACACCCCTCCCCACTTGTAATGGGGATTGGGTAGTTTTGGCTTAAAATCTCCTTTTTTATTGATTTATATGGAAAAGTAGTCATCTGGATGCTGGCTGGGAAGGTATGAGCAGAAGTCTTCTGTGCAGAGGCTTTCTGTCATGTTGCAGTGTAGCTTGAACTTGAACCTAAGGCTTTGTCCTTTTCCATCAGATTTCCTCTGAGCAGTGTTTTCTTTGTTACCTTCCCAAGTGAGCTGGCGGATGCATGTAAGTGCAGAGCTTGAAGCAGGGTGGAGGCCTGAGGCGAAGCACATGTAGGATACTGTGCTTGGTTCAGATTTTTAAAGAAAATGTTGCTCTTCTCCACTGAATACTCAATATTCAGTGACATGGTTTGGAGAAAAGCAGCTTGTATTTAGTTCAGGTCATGTACCTGCACAAGACTTGCTGCCACTGTTCCTAAAGTTGAGTAACAACACTTCTTTCCTTTTTCTTTCCTTGTGTGACACAGTCTTGGTACAGTTATCACTGTTGCAGTAATGTAGAGGCCAGTGTATTTCAGTCTTAAGGTCTGTAAAAGTGTAAACTCAGAAGAGAATGTCTTTTCCCAACACCTTCGAGAGTATTTGCAGCCTTTTTGGGAGAGCACAGGAAGCAGTGAATGGTGCTGATGAGTACAAGACACATCAGACTCTTTATTTATTCCTCCCTGCCCAGAGACAGACTTTTACATGTGTGATTTATCACACACACACAAACCAAATGTTTTCTTGTAAAATCTCTAATGACTGATGAATTCTTGACCTGGATGGTAAATTAGGTGTTGCAGTCATTCCAAGAGGTTGCATGGGTGAAGAAGGTGTGCCTCTGTTTTCATCTGGTGACTTGACTCTCTCTCCTGTGTGTTTGTAGGGTACTGGCCCTTCAGAGAGTGACAGCTCTGAGCTCTACTCACCAGCCCACTTCCAGGACCTGGGAGAAGGTAAGTGAAGGCAGGGATAGCAGGGCAGGCTGTTGGTGACATTTGGATCAGTGCCTGTGGTACTCTGTGTGTGTGTGTGTGTGTGTGTACGGGCTTGGTGTTTTGTGTTCAGCAGCTCAGCAAAAGTTGCTTAAACCAGTGTGAATTGGCTGCAGGGCAGAGGGCCGAGTGCCTGCAGCCTGGTATTGCCCCAGCCCTTAGGCCCTCAAAAAATGTAGGACCCAGCCTGAAGCTCTCAGAGAAGCTGCAGAACTTGCTGGTGTCACCTGCAGCAAGGGAATTATTTCTTCATTTTCCTTGAATGGTCTTTCTGTTTCATCCCAGCTTCTGAAAAGCTCTTGGAGAAACAGCGAAAGCGGAAGAGACAGCGCCATACGTCTGCTGCTGTCCATTCCAAGAAGGAGAAAAATGAGGAGGGACTGGGGGAGACCCCACACTCTGAGGTATTATTGGGTCTTCCTACATGCTCTCATCCGTGTAATCTGTTTGCTACTTCCCAGGGCACTTGGCAGAGCCTAAACCAGAGGCATCTTTTGGCCTGTCATTTGGGAATTTGTTCCACTGATGCAGCTGCGTGAGCTGGAGTTAGGCTGAAGATAACTCCTTGATGTAGTAACTGTTTTATAGTGATGCTTAACTCAGGCTCTGTTTTCAAACTGCTACTCAGCTAATTCTCTGTGAGAGATGCAGTTCTGAACTCAAGGAACCAGGTTTTGCCTGGCATCTTGCTTTGCACCTCAGAAAATCAAACTGCTGTAAAAGGTCTTCTCTGGAGGTGGGACTCTTGTCCTGTCACACACCGGTAAGAAGCACAAGCACTAAACTGGACTTCAGCCCCTTCTGCTTGCACCTGCACACCAGGGTGAGCCGAGAACCCCATTGGAGGGGTTGGGGGGGACTGTCTGTGACTGCTCACAAGAGCCTCTGATTGCATTCTGCCATCCAGCAGAAAGTGATAATTGGGGCATTTCCCTCAACTATGAATCAGCAGGGTCAGTGTACAAATATCTCTGACAAGCACATTTTGCCTTTTAGGAATGAGCCAGTTATCAGCAAGTGTAGGGGAAGCAAGACTTCTGGGAGAGGCAGGACACCTCTGGGCCTCTTGCCATCACCTCTCGCTTCCAGTGGCTCAGGTTCAGCAGCAGGCAGGATAGTCAGTATGTATTTCAGGAGCCAATTATAGATAAATATTGTTATATTTGTTGCTGTTACACAGTTTCCAGGTGAGCTCAAACCTCACACCACTTCAAACCGTTCCAGCCATCCCTGCTGGGTTTTGGAAAGGGCATTTCTGATGAAGTTGATAAATAGGGGTAATACCCCTGGTCCATGTAAGCTTTCCTGTGCTGGTGTTGGTGTTCTTACTGAAATGTGCTCAGCTGGAATAGTTTTTAAAACAGCCTTTACAAGTACTTTTGCCAGTGCTGGGCAGGGTCAGTTAACACTGTCTGGTGTACCCACTAAGAGACAGCAAATTCTCTGTGAAAAGAGGGTCAGTTCAGAGCAGCAAAGATCTAGGCCATGGCTCTGAATCCTGCACCCACCACTCACTGCAGAGGAAACCCAGTCTTAATTGCCTCCAGACATTAAGAGTCTTAATTGCCTCCAGCCTTAGACATCTGCGTTGAGTACCAGAAATCAGGTATGGTGTCAACCATGCCAAAAAAAGAGTCAGTGCTTGGCACCTTTGCCAGCATCCATTTCTGTGTGATTGTGTCTGTTTAGCTGCTGTGGTTGGTGTTCATCCCCTGGCTTAGGTGAGTGCTTGGAGTGAGTATTGGGGTGCTATGGAGATGCAGCTGTTCTTTACTGTGGAATTGAGACCATGCTGGTCCCTCAGTAGCTGTACATACACACTGGGCAAGGAATTCCACTTTGCTAGAAAAAAATAGATGATCTGATGATACAGCACAATGAAGCCTTGGATCCAGCAGCATTCCAAGGAAAAGAGGGCAGAGAAAAGCTTGTCAGTCTGGGTTGAGCTAAGCAGCTTTCTCTGACCTTGCCTGTCTGTGGAGCCAGGAGTGCAAATTTACAATATCAGGGCAGCAACAGACTGAGGGAACGGGATGGAAAACGCTGTTGAAATGGTTGTCAAGGTTGTGAGCCAAGGTCAGGCTGTGCCAAAGAACAGGTCAGGCCTTGGGATTGTGCCAGACACAGCAGCAGGGGTAGTTCTGGAAGAAGACCTGGGATGAGCCCTTCTTTCTGGAGGAGGTATGTAGTGTTGCAGTGCTTGTACTGGGCAGAGGAAGGAGGGGGAGCAGTGACAGGTCCTTGAGTGTTGGCCTTGGGTGGTGATGCCCTTTTCTGTGTTCACAGTGGCCCATCCTGCCTAGCTCTGACATCCCTTCCCTGTGCAGTGTTAGACAAGGCTGTACTCTGTAAGGTGTGTTGGACTGGCAGTAGTCTGTAGTTGGGACTTGGCCTTTTTTCTTTTGGTTTTTTTTTCTCTCAGTAGTTAGTTTATACCATTCATCTTTGTATTGTGTACTGCAATATACCTTCAGTGCATCTGTGCATCATTGCTCCACAGAAGGCATATGGCTTTAAAGTGTCCCCAAATAAAATCATACTGCTGCATTCAGGGAATAGGGGAAATAAACAACAGTTCCAGGCAAAGAAAGCATCATTTTCAGAGCAGAATACTAGCTCCAGGTTCTTCCAGCTTTAAACTTTAGAAGGTCTTTATGTCCTTGTTTTGCCCAGACTTGTAATGTGTTCAAAAGGCATTCAATTCAGCTATTCAGCTTACAAGCTTTAGTAGCAGCACAGATGAGCCTTTCCCATACAGAAAGTGGTGCAAAGCTCCCTCTCGTGATTGTTAGTTGGACACCTTGCACCAAGCAGGCCTCGAGGTGTGGGAGTGATGGCTGCTGCTTCTGCCAGCAGTTGGAATTGCTCACAAGGTCTCTCAGGTGTAGTATTTGTGTCTGAGTGTACATTGGCTACAGCTTGGTGACCCAGGGAGGAACTGGCAGCTGTGCACTGAGATCACTCAGCTACCTGCAGTGAGCTGGCATATTAAAAAGTGGCAGAGTCCTTAAAATGTTCTGGCTCAAAGCACTTAGCTAAAGGCATCACTTTGGTGCTGCATTAATGGCCCTTAAATTGTACCTATTCTGGCATGGCAGCTGGGGCTGGTGAGGCCACTGAAGTGTTCCCTAGACATCCCAAGTGAGCTGGAAGCTGGCAGGATGGTGTTTCCTAGCTCTTAGTTGCCTGCCCTGACAAAATCTGTTTCATTGCTGCCAAGTGTAGCTGCAGGACAGCTGTATTGTGTGGTAGAAATGAGTGTTTTTGGGATACCTGCTGTTCTTCCCTCTTAACAGTACCTGGGCAGGTCTCATGGACACTGTGGGAAGCCTCATGGCAGGATCTCTGACTTGGCCTATGAGTGTGTGGTTGGGCCTTGATAATTTGGAATCTCCCCAGGATGCTCTTTCACCAGTAGATGTTATGGGCAGCACTATACACTCATACAGGACAGTAGGAGACTCCACATCTCAGTCAGGATGGGGTGTAAATGCCCTGTTGTGCTGCTCATTTTGGGGCTGGCTGACCTCTTCATGCTGACATGGGCCTTGGGTACCTTTGTGACTGTATTTTACATGGGCTGAGATGAATGTAGGGGAAAAGTGTCATTCATTGTGTGTGACAGGTGCTATGAAGATGGAGGTTTTTGATTTGTGTTTCCAGTGCAAGTAGATCCTGGGATGCTTCTGACTTTAGCTTACCTGGTTTGTTTCCATTCAGGGCTGTCTCCTTGCTCAGAGGGGTTATGCACAAGAAGATAATTGTGTTGAGTGTAGTAAACTTTCCTTTCCTTTCCTGTAAATCTTTTGGTTGATTTTGGATGGGGGGTGTTCTCTCCAGGGTGGGTAACACACAAATTAACTGCCAAACCCATTAAGTGCTTAGTGGCCAAATTTGTAGTATCCAAGTCAGGACAGGAGCTAGTGACAGTCCTAATTGTGGTTTTCTCTTTAAAGGGGGAGACATCGGTTCATGGGACTGCTGCAAGCCCCAAAGAGGGTCATGAGGAGGGGTCAGAGAATGACCATGGAGTGCCTTCGTCCAAAAAGATACAGGGGGAGCGTGGAGGAGGAGCAGCCCTCAAGGAGAATGTGTGTCAGGTAGTGTTCTAGAAGAAATCTCTATGAAACAATCCTACTGTAAAGTGTTTTTGTGTAAGTTCTGGGACACACTGGTACTCCAGGTAGCTTCCCAATTGCTTATTGGAGAATTAACCAGCTTTTTGTGCTCTGTGTCAAGCATTTCCCCTGTAATAGCCTTTCTTCTTAAAGTTCAAAGAGGTTAGGGAGAGGTGACCAGTGTGAGATACATTTTAGCCAATGTAGGGTATCAGGGAGTCGATGGTGAATGGCAGTGGTTATACACAAACTACCTGAATTAACTGACACAAGGAAAATGTAGCATTTTACCCCAGGGGGTCTCTGCTGGTATTTCGGGCCAGCACGGGGATTGCTGCTGTCTGAGATGCCGCAGGGAAGGAAATTGCTCCAGCTGATACTGTGTTTCTTTCCTCACAGATCTGTGAGAAGCCAGGGGAGTTGTTGCTGTGTGAGGCTCAGTGCTGTGGTGCTTTCCACCTGCAGTGCCTTGGGCTCTCCGAGATGCCAAAGGGCAAATTCATCTGCAATGAGTGTTCTACAGGTAGGGCAGCTTCTGTAAGTGCTGTGGGCTTACCTGGTGCTTCCTTGACTGGAGTGATGAGCCTGCTGTAGGGCTGCTAACTAGCTCTCAGTCCTCAGATTATTGGTTTGATATCTGATAATGACTTTCTAAGTAGAATCACAGACTGATTTGGGTTGGAAGGGACCTTAAAAATCATCAAATTCCACCCCTCTGCCATGGGCAGGGCACCTTCCACTAGACCAGTTTGCTCCAAGCCCTGTCCAACCTGGGATGGGGCAGCCACAGCTTCTCTGGACAGCCTGTGCCAGAGCATCACCAACCTCACAGGAAAGAATTTTTTCCTAATGTTTAATGTAAACCTACTATTTTTCAGTGTGAAGCCATTAATAATGGATTTAAATATTAACTGGCCTTACTATTGATTCAGACAAATGAAGTGCAAAGAAGTGATTTCCAGGATCTGATGGGAATGAGGAGCAAATTCTTATCTGGGACTAGGGAAAGGGGGCTGGTGGGGAGGATGAGTCTGATGCTAGCTGAAAAGGGGGAGATGTCAAAGTAGGAGGGGGTTTTTATTATTTTCTTTTTTCCCTGACCTGAAGTCCCAGCTATAATATTTACTTTGATCTGGAATTCTACTGCAGCTTCAGGCAAGACTAGCCTGGTGCCGAGACCTGTGCTCTGGGATGAGTGCAGCAGGCTGGGAAGTTGTGCTGTGCTATTAGGCAGCCTGGTGACAGCATCAGGTCCTCATTTAGCCCCTCCTGTGTGACCTGTCCGTTGCTCTTTCTCCAGGGGTCCACACCTGCTTTGTGTGCAAGAGCTGCGGGGAGGATGTGAAGCGGTGCTTGCTGCCCCTCTGTGGGAAGTATTACCACGAAGCCTGCATACAGAAATACCCACCCACAGTCATGCAGAACAAGGGCTTCCGCTGCTCCCTGCACATCTGCATGACCTGCCATGCTGCTAACCCGGCAAACATCTCCGCCTCTAAAGGTACCCACGTCCTCCAGGGTGGTCTGGGGGGTGCAGTCACTTGATTTTTCTTTGTTTCATGTCCACTGTGCATTTACCTGGTTCACCAGTTCTTTGTGTTGTTGCCTTTGTGACACAGCGCTGGCTGTGTTTGCTGAGGAACAGCTGCTCCCAGGGGAGTGGAAGGGGTGGTGTCAGAGTGTGAGGCTCGGCAGCACTCCCCATGGTCAGACATGGCAGCTGGAATGTTCTCAGGCTGTCCAGAGGCTCAGATTCCTGCACGCCCAGCCTTGCCTCAGGCCTCAGTGGGTTTCTGAGTAAATCTCTGGAGCTGTACAGACACGCTCGTGTTTCTCCCACCTGCTCCTCACCGTGCCAGTGCTGCAGATGGTGCCTTGCTTAGCAGCACGGGCTGTCAGCACAGAGACATCTAGAGCAGCACAGGGCAAACTTATGATATTGTTCTACTTAACCTTTTATTTCTATGTAAACGCTCATCTTGTAGTGGAGACACCCTTGGGCTAAGCTTCCCAGGCAAACATTTGTTTAAGCTGTTTGCAGCAATACCTTGACCTTTATCTCACATGATCAGACTTAAAACTTTTGTGATTGCTGTGTGTGTTTGCTTCTAAAGCTGCCTTTCTTTAAATCCTTGGTATCTTAAAACAAGTAACAATAAGACCAGCTCTATTTTTATCCTCAGGGTCTGTGTTAAAGTTGGCTTTTTTTGCCCCCCTGTATCAGTATTTGGTGCAGAAAACAGCACCAAGGCCTAAAGCCCACAGCCCACAGCCAGCCACTTCCCCACTGAACATTTGTTGACTGGCTGCTGCTTCGCAGTGGTCACATTTACCCCTTTTCTCTCACCTCTTCTTCCTGTTTATAGTCTGCTATGAGGAACTGAAAATGGGCTCTCAGAAACCTCACATAAACTAGGCCTGTAGGGAAGTCTGAATTGCCTGGAAGTTCTGGAATTTCAGGGTAAAATCTGATAAATAAGAGGCAAGTGCTGGCGTTTTCAGAAGCTACATGGATTGATTTTATTATGTACAGCTAAGCACTTGGAACACCCCCTCTGTAATTACTGTCTGAGCTGATTTAGTAATTATATGTGTATGATAGGAAGCAGTCCCAGTCTGTGAACTCTTGAACTGTTTCTGCACAGCATGCAGGAGATTTTTCACTTCTAAATAACACAATTTTATCTATGGTATATGTATTATAGATTTTATAATTCTATATATATTTAGCTATATTAAATAACTTAATAGGAACCCAGCAAGTATATCATGGGTGGTCTATAAAAATTAGAGGTCAGCTTCCTTCTCCAAAGCTCATTTTGAGTTTAGGTATGAGCAGAGCCTAGTTTTATTAGGGAAGAGCCGTGGTCCTGCAGAGGCTCACAGTGTTGTGGCTGTTGCCAGGTCGGCTGATGCGCTGTGTGCGGTGTCCGGTCGCGTATCACTCCAACGACTTCTGCCTCGCTGCCGGCTCCGTGGTCCTGGCCTCCAACAGCATTATCTGCCCCAACCACTTCACTGCGCGCCGGGGCTGCCGCAACCACGAGCACGTCAACGTCAGCTGGTGCTTTGTCTGCTCAGAAGGTGAGATGGTCAGCACTGGGTCCCCTGGCACCAGGGAACGCCGTGGCAGGAGTTCATTACAAAGGGCAGAAGCTTTTCCCATCCAGAATGTCCCAGTGGGAACTGCAGAGAACAGACTGCTTTCCTGTCTTTCTACATATAAGTCCCAACTTCAGGCTAGGATCTGTTCTGGATCCTTAGAAGGGTTCTTCTTTCACCATGAGTAAGGCCCAGCTTTTGAAAAGGGCTTGCAGGAGACCATCATTGCCTTTTTCCAGCTCTGTCTGCAGGGCTTCTGCACAGTGACTGATAAATTCTTCTTCCTTCTCTTTGCAGGGGGCAGCCTTTTATGCTGTGAGTCGTGCCCGGCTGCGTTTCACCGTGAGTGTCTAAACATTGAGATGCCAGAGGGAAGCTGGTATTGTAATGATTGCAAGGCAGGCAAAAAGCCACACTACAAAGAAGTAGTCTGGGTGAAAGTTGGGCGCTACAGGTAGGTGAAGATAGAACAGACTTGTCCCCATCCCTTCTTCATGCAGTGCTCATGGTGACTGAGGTGAGAAGCTGCTCCTCTCTGCAGGGTTCAGTGCAGCAGCCTCTGGCTTTTTTGCATGCACATAGCTTGCAAAAAACGGTAAAATGTGAGTTTTCCTCCTCCAGTAGCCTCTTTTCTCCCCACCAACCTTGCTGGTAGCCCTCATACACTTTTTCCCATGTCTCCATGCAGTAGCATATTTTTGAGGTGGCTAGAAGTGGGGAAACCAGAGGTTTTCCATCTGCCCTTCCCTGTGTTGCAGGTGGTGGCCAGCTGAGATTTGCCATCCTAGGACAATTCCTGTCAACATCCAGAAAATGAAACATGACATCGGTGAGTTCCCTGTGCTGTTCTTCGGCTCCAAGGACTACCTGTGGACCCACCAGGCTCGTGTGTTCCCTTACATGGAAGGTGATGTCAGCAGCAAAGACAAGATGGGGAAGGGCGTGGATGGCATATACAAGAAAGGTAACTTGTCTTCATGCAGGGAAGTATGTGCTCCTTCCCTCTTTATTCCTGTTTGGAAAAATATCTTCTTACAACTGAAGTGTAACTGAATTTGTAGAATGAGCTGCTGCTTTTGTATCATCCAGCATGTTCAGAGTGTTTGACTCCCAGAGAGGGAGAAGGGTGTGCAGATTGCAAATGCTTCTCCAGCTCTAACATGACCTCTCGAAGTCCAAGTGAGCTGCTGCCTTATCAGCTTCCCTCTGTGTGATACTGTCATTATCTTGATAAAAAAGTGCACTTAAGAGTTGTGAATGCGGCTGCCTGGCATCTCTACCCAAGAGGGCAGGCAAAGATAGCCAACAGATGGGATGCTTCATCACCCATGGGCAGGCCCCTGACTGTAATTTCTGCACTTCCCTGTTGCATTGGCCTTTTCTTCACCCTCCTCTGTTGAACCTTGTGAGCACTGGGTGGACACTGGCTGCCCAGCTCTGTGTGAGCAGAGGGAGTTCCTCATAACACAGCCTGTTCTCTCACTTAGCTCTTCAGGAAGCTGCTGTGAGATTTGAAGAGTTGAAGGCACAGAAAGAGCTGAGACAACTTCAGGAAGATAAAAAGAACGACAAGAAACCTCCTCCCTACAAACACATCAAGGTGAGGGGAGGTGGTGGGGGGCAGGTGCGGAAGACAAGTCTTGAGCTGTCGGTGCAGGTGATTTACAGGTATACAGAAACATTTCTGATGTTTGGGTGTCTGGCTGTTCCTGAAGGTTTCTTTGATCCTCTTTCCATCCTCAGCAAACTGGGCAGCAGTAACAGAGGTGCTCTGATTTACTGGAACAGATCTGGTCATGTCTGTGCTGTCCATGTCAGTTGTGTGCTCTGAAGGAAGTATCTGTCTGCCTTGAGAAATCAGGGGAGAGGGCTGGTAATGCTCAGTGTGGTCAAATGCTCCGTGCTGCTGATGGCAAGGTGGGCAAACCAGGTGATGCAGGACAGGAGGTGGTCAGGGTGCAGTGCAGCAGGGCTGTGTGGAGGGTGGTAACCCACAGTATTGTATATCATCTCTGCTATTTCTCTGTATCACTGTGATCATCTATTTTATATCTCTGTATCACTTGGTGGCTGAACAGAAATACTGAAGCAGGTGTACAGGCTGCAATGGCAGCCCTTTCCCTCAGTTTTGGGGAAGTATTCATGTTAAGAGCTGTTAGTTATTATTATTAAGTTAGAATTGGAGCAGCACTAGAAGTCCTACAGGATGGAGGTGACTGGAAACTGACCGGAAACCCACTGACTCAGGGACTGTGTTCTTTTTTTATTGCTTCTGTCTGCTCCTTCCTTTTTTAAATGGCAAATTATGAAAGCTTAACTGACTTCTGGCACTTTTTGTATCGAGCTAGGATTTCTAGGCAGGCAGGTATATCCTGCATGAGTTACTGTGCGGTGTAAAGAGCACAACTGAATGCTGTAGCAGCAGTATGGGCCAGGCAGCTTCAGTGGAGGAAGTAGTTTCTCATTATAGCTATTTTTAGGCCTCTCTGGCCACAACGTGAAGGAACTTTGGAAGCAGTTTAGAGCCTTTGAAATACCCTTTTATATAAATAATGACGGTTGTGGTCATTAGTCATGGCAGCTCTTCTGAGGTCTGGGTGCAAGCTGTTTGTCTCTCTGAGAGCAAAACAGTTTGCAGGAGCAGATGGTGAACTAGAGAAGGCTTCAGGGTGGAATGCTGAAGCTGGTTATGTCCACTCCTTCTAAGGAAATCAGCACCTCGAGGTCCATCCCAAAAAACACCCACATGAGAAGAGAAGCTGCTGCAAAATACACTTGGGATCCTTCATCATGTCAGGCTTGTGACTAGTCAAAGCACTGCCCTGTTTTGGTTTTGTTCCAGCAGTGCCTCAGAGAGTAGGGCAGGTGTGCTGGGCATGTGTGGTGCAGAGTGGCAGTGCCAGAGCAGTGCCAGTGACAGACTGACCTAATCCTGGGAGTCTTGCCACTCTTAATGAGGTGATGAGTCTTGGTAAGAGATGGGAGGCAGCAGACGAGAACCTGAGTGACAAGGAACGTTGGGGGAGGAACACAGTTCTAGAAGGCAGGTGGGGGAGACGGTGTTGAAGAGATTAACGAGGGATTTCTGCAAGGTTTGTGTTTAAACAAAGGGGGATCAGGACTGGGCCAGCCTCAGGCAGGCTGTCAATGTGGAAACCGTGGGTGGGACCTGGTAACTTACATGGGGGCTGGAATAGTTTTGCTCAAATCCCTTCCTTTCATTTTCTGAGAGAGGAAAGTGAGACAGTGGCTCACCAAGGGAAAGAGCAGCAAGGAGCTTTTCTTCAGTGTCTCTCTCCAAAGTCCTGACTCTCTGTTGCCTGCTTTTCAGTGTTCGCTGCATTTAACCAAACCCCAAGGACCCAGCTCATGCCACAGACACGCCAGTCGCTTCTCCACCTGGTGCTGCACTCTTCTTCCTTCTGGGGCGGTTTTTAGAGAGCTCCTTGGCTTAACTCTGAGCTCCTCTTTGGGCCTTCCAACCCCAGCCTTGTCTGGTTTGGCTTCCATTTACATCTGCAGGACAGTTGGGTAGGGAGGTAACTGCATGGTAGGCCTTCTGTCACAGGTGTGACAGCTGAGAGCACAAACCAGCTTGAAGGTAACATTGAAAAAGCAGGGCAGTAAGGGAAAGCTGAGGAAAAGCACCTGACACTCAGACTGGGAAAGGGGCAGTTTGATGCAGAAAGTGGTTTGGTGCTGGTCACAGGGGTGGTGTGTGCCCAGCAAGAGCACTGGGTCAGCCACCTGAGCTGGATGTGGGCACAGTGATAATGGGAGGGGAACACACTTGGCAGCCTCTCACCCTTCCAGGGTCACAAAATACACACTGCACCAGGTGATGCTAATGGGGAACCTGCATCCTCCTGAGCTCTTTCCTCTAACCTTCTGCCTCTCAAAATAGCATTCCCAGAAGTACAGCTGTGCCTGTACTTGTGTCCTTGTGCCCCTCACTGTCACTAAGTCACCGCAGCCCATCAGCTCGTAGGCCAGGGTGGAGTATAGAAGTGCCTGTCAGGGTAACCTGTAGTTCCCAAGAGCTCACGTCCCTCATGTGCATTGAAGGTGAACCGGCCGGTGGGAAAGGTGCAGATCTTCACAGCAGACCTGTCCGAGATTCCGCGGTGCAACTGCAAACCCACGGACGAGAACCCCTGTGGCCTGGACTCGGAGTGCATCAACCGCATGCTGCTCTACGAGTGCCACCCCCTGGTGTGTCCCGCTGGCGAGCGCTGCCAGAACCAGTGCTTCTCCAAGCGCCAGTATCCCGAGGTGCAGATCTTCCGCACGTTGGCACGAGGCTGGGGCTTGCAGGCCAAAACAGACATCAGGAAGGTACGTCCGCCCTTTCCGAGTCACTTTCTGTCATTGCCACCTCTCTGCTGATCGCTTGTTGGTTTCAAAACTGAATTTGAAGAAGACTTCTTGCTGGAGAATGCTGTTTAGAAAAAAAAAAAAAAAAAAAAGATGAATTTTAATCTTTCCAGTCTTGATAAGAGTGTTTTGGCTCAGCTGACCAAGAAAATGGTTTGTGTGTTGTTATGCCACAGGGTAAGATTGCTTGGTCAGTCTGCTTGTAAGAACGATGGGATGGTACAGAGGATTTCCAGATGGGGAGCAGTGATTATTCCTTCCCCCCTATTCTTGACTAGCCAGTCTTTTCCAGCATGATAATCTTGTGTTAGAAACAGAAAGCTGGGCTTGTATCTTACAAAAGGGCAGTGTTTTTGAAACGGTTGTTATTACTGCTGAAACTGATTATCTCCACCTAAAACACTTGTATGTATTTTTTCAATGCAAAGAATATAAGTCTTTGGACACACATCTGTGCTGAACAAAGGAGGGATGTTAAAGGCAAAAGAACCCCAAAGCTAATAAAGGATGAAGTGAAACAGAGAGCTATTAGCGTAGTAGGAAAAGAATATCTGCAAAAGGAGTAGGGATGGTATGATAAGAGGGAGGTCTTGATAGAAGAGGTAAAATGTGAGTCTGTCCTGTTGAGAACTTTGTTGCCTGCTGTGCCATAAGTTAAAGGATTTTTCTGCCGTTCCATGTGCTTGTTTCACTTTCAGCAGTCTGGAAACAGAAACAGTTATTTAGTGGGGGGACCTATTAGCCCCACTGTAGCAGAGCTGGGGTTCTCTTTAATGGCTGGAGCATGATCTCTGCAGTACTTCACCACAGGAGAACTCCATGGATTCACTGCAGGAGCAGGTGCCCCAGGTGCATCCTGCTGCTCCATGTGGTTGGTCCCCAAAGGGATTTTGTTTCCAGCTGGAATGCAATTAGGGCAGTGCTTTGAGCTTTGCAGCAAAGTGCTGTTGTTGTGGTTAACTTCTGTGCTGTCCCTGGATGCTAATTCTTTTCTTGGCACAAAGAACAACCTGATGAATGTAGTTCTTAATTTAATTTATTTTGAGTTATCTGAACATGTGAAACGGATGTATGGTTCAGGGCTCTTGGTGAAGGTTATAGGTCAAACTGGCTGCAAAGCACAGGGAGAGATTTTTAGGAAGGAAACAGGAGCTAAATTCTAGCACAAAGGTGGACATCCCTCCATCCTGCAGATCATTTGTCTTGTCTTATCAGCTTGTTCTTTTCTCTCTGGCAGGGGGAATTTGTTAATGAGTATGTTGGGGAGCTGATTGACGAAGAGGAGTGCCGAGCCCGAATCCGCTATGCTCAGGAGCATGACATTACCAATTTCTACATGTTGACACTGGATAAGGTATGTGGAAAGAATCTCTTGGCCAGGGTCCTAGACAGAAGTAAAAAGATGGGAAGGAAAGCGTGAAAATTCCATCTAGTAAAAAGGTGCTAAGCATTGCTGATGAGCTGGTCTGCATTTCCTCTGAAATGACTAAATGAATTAACATGTAGTAGAGGAGCTTCAGGTTGGATATTAGGATTAGGAGGAAAGTCTGAGCAGATGTCGTTGGAGTTTGTTCAGAAGAGGTGAGGACAATTGTCTGGGGACCTTAGATCCCGCTTCAGCATAACAGGGTAAATTTGGGAACACTGGGATCCTTCCCAGCAGCTGAACCTTGGAGAGCCCAGAATGGGGCTGGTGTGTGCCAGAAGAGGCATCAGCCCTCAGACATGTGAAAGTTATAGGCACAAGATCTTCATCGAAGTTCAGATCTCAGGTTTTGCTGTTCTCAGTAGAGTGATGGAGTTCCTTACACCCACAGGCTCCCCAGTGGGTCCTGCAGGCCAGGTTGTTGCTATGAGCTCCTGATTTTCAGAGGTTTAAAGTGGTTTTGTCAGCTGCTTTCCACACTTTGTCACTCAGCCATGGAAAAATGAGAAGGAAACAGTGAAAGCAGATATGTCAAGTGTGGGACAGGATAAGAGTGACTGCTTTATGTTTTTCCCCTCATCCTGCTGCAGGTTCACACTGACCATATCTTGTTCTCCTTGTCTGGCTGATGGGGCAGACCAAGTGTTCACATCTCCCTCCTTACTAGGAAAGCAAATCTCAGTTGCAGCTTCCCTCTCCTCTCCAGCTTAGTAACAAGCTGTGCACAAGTGTACCTTACCTTACACACTCTTCCTATTTTCCCTCTATACACTGACATGCAAGAAATAGGAACTGCTGTTTCGCTTTTAAGCAGAAGTTGGGGCCTGGAACCACAACATTTCCTTGAAAGTGTGCTGGGGTGGTGTTTATCCAGTACTGATGCCATAGGGAGACCTTGTTTCCCAGAAAGCAGCAGTGGCACTGTCCTGGCTGTTTGGGAGCCGTGTGTCTTTGAAGAGGAAGATGACGTGCGGGAGGTTGTACTGCCACGTGGTCTGCCAGTGGTGGCCAGAGGCATCGGAGCTGGTTGATTACAGTTGATTGAAATGTGGTTTTCTGGGTTTTTTTTGCAATTCCAGGATCGAATCATTGATGCTGGGCCAAAGGGCAACTACGCTCGGTTCATGAACCATTGCTGCCAGCCCAACTGTGAGACTCAGAAATGGTGTGTGAACGGCGACACTCGGGTCGGGCTCTTCGCACTTGTAAATATCAAAGCTGGTAAGGAACACACTGTCAGTGCCTGCAGTAGCCTCTGGGGGTTCTATAAGGAAAACTGAGGGTTTGTAGCTCCCTGGGAAAGGATTTAATTTTTGTTTTCATATGGGCATTCATGAGATTTAATAACAGTACTAACATAAAGCACAGCTGTAGTACCAGTGGAAGTTGATGCAAGACCCTGCTACAGGGTCGATGCCTTTTTTTAGTTGTAAAATGTGGTATGAATGAGGGGTTGCCCTGAATTTTCACTCCACACAGATCTGTGGGCATCTACGGTGTCCTTGTGTAGTGGTGGCAGTCATTTGTGACAGTATATTTAAAAAGTGCTTTTACTTCAGCAGTAAAACATTCCGCCCTGTAATTCATTAACAACTTGCTTGGTTTTGATCTGCTTTTGTGCCAGGGACTGAGCTGACTTTCAACTACAATCTGGAGTGTTTGGGAAATGGGAAGACCGTTTGTAAATGTGGTGCCCCAAACTGCAGTGGCTTCCTAGGAGTAAGGCCAAAGGTATGATGCATCCTTTAAGCTTTTGTTCTTCCAAATCATCTCTTTGCATAGATGTGTATCATTCATTGGTTGCAGAGGTTTCAGGTTGAAGAGATTATCGTTTCAGTGTGGCCATGGGAACAGTGCTTGAAATGAGTTAAATATTCGAGTTTTCATTCTGAGAGAACAAGTCTTCAGTTATCAGAGTTGCTATAAATAATGACAGGAAGTTTTCTTTTACACTGAAAGAATAAAAGAAAGATTTTTTTTTTTTTCCACTTTTTAAAAAATTTTTCTATTCTTATCATGGCAATTTCCATAGCACTAGAGGAGCAAAGGACAGGCATGGGAAAGACTTCATCAGATAACCAAAAAAATACAACTCAGTCCATTTCCCAAAGTAAAGGCTTGAGCAAATTGTGAGCATGCATGGAAGGCCAGCAAACTCACATTCCTTCAGACTGAAGTTGCTTTAGAGCCAGAAGGCTGCTATCTCACCATCTATTCTGCAGTGAAGTTCTTGGTTTTATTCTGCTTTCAATGAAGTGACCCATTTTTTCACATCAGACAGACACAAGATATTTGCCATATCTGTAGTAGAAAAACCACCAGCTTTTAGAACTCAGTGACTTTTTGAGGGCTTCGATTTGTAACTGTAATGTTGCAGTAACAGGAATTGATTTCAATTACCTCCTTGTGTGAGCTGGTTCTCACTGGGAAAAGGAAATAACAGGAGCAGTTGGCCGAGTTCCCAGCTGTCACCCGCTAAATCTATGTCTCAGCTGTTGGTTTGTTAAAAGTGCTTCACCAAATCAGTCTGTAATCCCTTTGCTCTGGCATGTGGATCTTGCCGTGTCCACAGTTAAGGGTTAAAAATCTCCAGCAACACAGTTGTTCAGCCCCATCAATATGTAGGGAAGGTTTCATGAATTCTCCAGAGATTAGTTCTGCAGAAAAAGTAACTTATAAAATTAAAAAATAGATGCCTTCAGAAGTTGACAGATGAAGTGAATTGCACATCTGATGTATTTAGTTCTTTTTCGGGTTGCGAGTTAAAGTTCAATTGATTTTGTGCTGCCCCTGTGTTCTACATGGCTTGACTGTCATTTTTGCCTTGAAATTGCAGGTTGCACAATGGAAATCAGAGAAAGGTGCCCTTTAGTTGGCATTCACGTTCCATTGTGATATCTGAGGCGACCCATTCCATCTTGATGAGATGGGCTAAGAAACAATACCGAGAAAACAGTACCTTGGGGTGCTTTTATTTTAAATTCTTCTCGCCATAGATGCATTTTTAAGCTTGCTGAGGATACAGCAAGACAAACCTGATTATACTCAAGTTCACTCTAAAAAGTGCCGTCTAACTGGGAGTGTTGAAGAATGTTTGGGAGTCTATTGTACTGCAGGGAGCAAGTGGGAATCGCTTAGTCCAGCTGTTAGACCTCTCTTAGACATTCAAATTAGCTGTGAAGGGATTTTCTTGTTCTCTTTGTAATTAGATGGCTGAGGAACTAGGCGCCAGAATCGGTGGCATAGTTTAGGTGGAGGCATTTCAGTGCCTGCATCTTCAGTGATAAGAAAGGCCTGGCTTGTCCCCATTGTCAGGGGGAATGATGGCATGAAAGCAGAAAAATCCACGTGTGAAGGGGAAGGAAACAATCAAGAGATGTAATTCCTTGGTGACAGGAAAGCTGGATAGCCAACCGTAGAGTTCTGAAATTGTAGGTCTGGATATCAAGTTTTTAAATGTTTTGCTGATGAAAACATGCACTATATTTATGCAGAATAAAGGATGTAAAAATTGCTTTATAGGCATTGTCTCAGCACACACAGATGTCCTGCTTGGAGAACGCATACTTAAACACAAAGAGATGTAGAGAATGTCACAGAATTTAGCTCATGTCTCCTTAGATAAACTAATCTGATAGTGCTTTGATAAGGTCAGGACTGGGGGCAAGAAGCATCATCTTTGTGGAGCTGAGTGTTTGACACAATGGGAGGCTCAGCCTGGCTTGGAGGGGGAGCTGGAAGAGCAGGGGTGGAGAAAGCCTTAGGCCAGAGAAGAGAGCTCTGAAACCATTTAGTTGCCTGAGTCCAGCTGCAGTTATTTCACTACACAGATAATTTAACTGCACTGATGACACAGAGGTCATTGTTGTCATTGGTGTGGGAGAGTGAGAGGACAGGGCAGTTGCAAAGGAATAACTGATTATAGGGGGAATGGAGATTGGATATTCCACAGCACACACCTGGAGGGTAACAGCAGAAACAAATCCACCATGAGAAGGTCATAGCTGGGCAGTCGTGGTGGAGAAAGAGCCACTGTGCAGCTCAGCTGCCACAGGACTGAGCTGTGGTGTGACACAGGTGTGGAAAAGGCAAATGGGAGCAGTGCTTTGGGGGAATTTCCTGTTCTTTTGGCGAAGTGTTGACGTCACTGTGTGTGGCCTGTGAGGTGTTATCTGAGATAGCGTGTGTAATTCTGTAACTTTCATTAGGGATGAATATACTCAATAAGGGCAGAGAAAATCCACTGGGAAAACTGAGTGTGCAGACTGTGAAAGTTTCAGTTTGCAAGCAGGAGAGTGTGTCCCAGGGGTTACTTCAGGGAGAGAGAAAAACTTCAAAGTTTGGATTTGATGATCTTGGAGGTCTTTTACAACCATAAGATTTTGTGATTCTGGTGGAAAAGAGCAGCACTGACACGAGAACAAATAGGTCTAAACTGATGACAGATAAATTCAGACTGAAAATGGAGAGAGAAGTGATGAATGTGAAAAAGTGCAGGAAGGCCCTGGACAGACTCCTTATGGGTTTTGTGTGCCAGGAGACGAGACTGCTTTGACCTGAAGAGTCTGTGAGAAGCAGCACGAAGTCAGTGACCCCAGGCAGCCCCAGCTCCTCATTCTGCTGTTGCTGGTTGGATATACCCCATGTTGAGCCAAGCTTTGGTGCAGGATTATTAGGCTCTTTCAAAAATAACCGGGAGCTATTTGCTGTAGTAAATTGGTCACCAAATACTGAGCAGCACTGGAGATGCTGTACAGGTCTCAGGTATAGCTGGCAGTGGGATTTCTGCTAGCAGGGTTTGCAGTTCTCTCCCGCAGCAGGAAGGGAGCAGGTGAACAGGGCAGAGCCCTGCATTAACCCACATTGTCTCACCCACAGAGCCAGCCCAGCCTCACCGAGGAGAAGTCCAAGAAGCTCAAGAGGCGGCCGCAGATGAAGCGCAGGTCGCAGGCAGAGGTGATGAAGGAGAGGGAGGACGAGTGTTTCAGCTGCGGGGACGGAGGGCAGCTGGTCTCTTGTAAGAAGTCAGGATGCCCCAAGGTGTACCACGCCGACTGCCTCAACCTGACCAAGAGACCTGCAGGTCAGTGCTCTGCACAGCTGGGCTCTGCTTGGGTCACAGTGTTGGCTCTGGGTGGCCTGGACACTGCTCATCAGCTTGCACTCTATTCACAGCATCTTAACATTTAGAGAAATCTTTCTCACTTGAGCAGACCTTGTTTCTCAGCCTTGGTTTGTACCCCAGTGTAACTGCAAAAAGGTGAACTAGTTTCTGAAGGGGAAGCTGGTCCTTGCCTAAGAGATGGTTCTTGTGAACTGACCCCATTCTTGAGGCCTGGCACAGCATAATCCCAACAATAGCTGAGGTGTTGGTCATCACACTGGCTGTTTTCTAAAAGTTGAAGACAGTTGAGTGAGTTGAATGGTGAGGAGAAGCTCTGCTGGAAAATAGGAGTTAGAAAATAATCTGTTAAATGTCTGAATAGCCATTAGTTCAATACTTAAGAGAACAGTACCAAAGCCTATTCTAGTTTGTGGTGAAATGAGGGCAAAATTTTGAAATTAAAAAAATACTCAAAAAGTACATTCCAGCCTCTTCCCCTGCTCCCCATTTGAGAAATTTACATTAACAGCCTGTCTTAACACAAAGGGTTGCCAGCTCTCTGATACACATTGTTTTATACAAACATAGCCTCAAGTCTTTTTCTTGATCTGCTCTGGACTGTGTCCCACTTGCCTACACATTTTTTTAAACTGGAAAGGAGTATTTTAAGAGCATTGCAGCTGAGGCTTTGCTTACTCTGACAGAAAAAAATAATTACATTTTGGTTTTTACATAAAATTTCTTGGGAAATTATATTATATGAAACTTAAATCTATGTGATGTTGATGGTTTGCTTTATCATTCTTGACTTTTCATCTTGATCCTTTTCTCATATTTATTTCTTCCTCTTGAAATCCTGTTTTGCACCTGTCTTTATTTAATTACACCTTGTTGGTGCAAGAACACCTGTCCAGTTTAAATTCTGAGCCTGTCCAACTGGATTTTTGCAGTCCTTCACAGCCTTGATGTTATCTACCTGCTTCTATAAGAGTATTTGTTGTTCTGCTTTCAGAAATTTAAATTGTTGTACAGATTACATCCTGCAGGTGTATATTTTAATTTGAAATGCCTCTTCAGTTTGCCACAAGATCATTAATAACTGTTTTTTGAGAATGATTTTCAGTCAGTTGTAGCAGTTTTACTCTTTTTACGCAGAGGCAGTGATTTTCGTAGCCTGCTCCTCAGAATATCATTCAGGACATGAAAGGTTCAGCACTTTCTACTTCAAATGTTTCCTCTGCCATGGGCTTTGCTGTCAAGTAATTGGAATTTCCTGCTTGTTTGCATGTTGCTAATTGTGTGATCTTACTTCCAGGAGCTCCAGGCTGTCCCTGGGGAAGGTGCTTATTCATTAGACCTTTTATCCTGTCAAAGACTATTAAGAGTGTTTGATAGGATTTATCCTTCCTGCAACAAACTAGCAGGTTTTGACTATTTTATTTTCCATCTGTACAAATTACCTCTATAAGGTTGGTCCCAGGGTCTTTCCAGTGGCCCAGCTTAGTGTTGAGTGGCTCTCTGGGATGCTGCTGGTGCAGGGGGAGCATCCAGCCTGTGCTGCAGCACCCTGAGCCAGGAACAGGGGAGACCATGGGAAGTGTTAAACATCCTTACTTGGAAAAAAATGCTGAAAGACTGGAAAAGACTCAGAAGGGCAGTGTGCATATTTTGAGACTGGAACAGAAGCCTTGGACTGGCTTCAAAGGAGGGGAAAAATTTGCTACGTGTTGCCTTCAACCCCAGGGGAAAAGCAGTGTGAGAGAGGGGAGTGGAGAGCTGCTGTTGCACAAGTGCAGGGAGCAATGCCCACAGTTTCTCAGTGCTGTGCTGCAGGAACCAGCCTCCCTGGAAAAGAGCTGCTTGCCACAGCTCTGTGGGTTTGGTTCAGGCAGTCTGGGAGGTGCTCTGGCCTGGCTGGTGTCTGTGGCGGCTCTCTGAGTCAGAGCTCTGTGCCAGGGTTGCTCCCCACAGCAAGGCAGGGAGCAGGGGAGCTGTGGGGTGCTGGGAGAGCACACAGGCAGGAGGTGTCTTTGGAAAGACACCTTGCTCGTACAGTGGTGAGAGGTCAGGCACTCAGCATGTGCCTGGTTGTGTCCATGAACTGGTGGGAAGTGTTTGGTAGAGACAACAACAGCCTTGGCTGAGGGAGCAGGAGGCTGATCCCGTGAGGTCATCCATCTACAAGTGAGAAAAGCAGCAATCTTTGAAGTGTAATGTTGTGTTTTTCCTTTGGTGGTGTTGGTATGATGGTCAATAAATTCACTGTGAAGATGGAGCTGCTGGGGGAGCAGCTTTGTTTTATCATGGCCATACATGGCCAGGGGTTAAGGATGTGCCTTTGGGTTCAGAGACAATAGAAACTTACCCCTTGTGATCACTGCTCTCTCACTTCTTCTTTCTGATAAACAGGAAGGGAAGTTCTTGACCCAGAATTAAAAGATTAATCTGAGACGTGTGCTTAAAAAGTCCTTTGGGTGTTGTGCACAGATAACCACTGCTGTTTTCTATGAAAATCAGAGCCAGAGTGCAAGCTGGGTGTGTCTGCTCCTCTCTAGACATCTCTGTTAGTGTTGTGCAGATGAGGTTTTGATCTGAGCTGATGTGGCTTGTGTTTGTCATGATTATCATTGCCCTTGCTGCTTCGGAGAATGCAGTTTGTGTTAACTGCCTGTCAAGCTAAGGCAGAAACTGAAGAGGACGTGCAGAATTGTATGTGGGTATTACAGCAGTGTTCCCACTTTCCCCTTAACTCCCTTTGTAGCAGGCCTTTGTCTCTTGCCCTTGTACTACTCCTAAGGGGTGTCTTTCCTCCCGTGTCTGTACTGCAGGAAAGTGGGAGTGCCCGTGGCATCAGTGTGACATGTGTGGTAAGGAAGCAGCTTCATTCTGCGAGATGTGCCCCAGATCCTTCTGCAAGCAGCACCGGGAAGGAATGCTCTTCATCTCCAAGCTGGATGGACGATTATGCTGTACAGAGCACGATCCTTGTGGGCCTCACCCTCTCGAGCCAGGAGAAATTCGTGAGTATGCACCTCCCATAGAAGGCCTGACTAACGGCGAGGACACCCAGCCACCAGAGCAGCTGCCTGCAGAAACAGAGGCAGACACAGACCAGAGTGTTCAGCCCCTCGACAGCCTACCTCAGTCTGTGGCCCTCAGACTGCAGTCACCAGAAAAGCCCCCTGCTACCCTAGCGTTGAGGCTGCCTTCTTCAGACAAGCCCCCCACCACCCTTGCCCTGAGGTTGCAGCCATCAAACAAGCCCCCCACCACCCTGGCCCTCAGGCTGCCTTCACCAGACAAACCACCTGCTACCCTGGCTCTGAGACTGCCACCGTCAAACAAACCCCCTGCCACCTTGTCGCTGAGGCTGAAGCCATCCAACAAACCCTCCACCACCCTCTCGCTCCGGCTTCAGCCTTCGGACAAACCTCCCACCACCCTGTCGCTCCGCCTGCAGCCGTCAGACAAGCCCCAGGCTGCCCTGTCCCTAAGGCTGCAGTCAGAGAAGCAGCCCATCATTGTAGCGCTGCGGCCTCAGCAGCCTGACAAACCTCCCAGCAACGCGGTGCTCTGGCCACTGGACGAGTCCTCCAGTGACGCCTCGCAGCCTCAGCTGCCGAGCAAATCTCCTCCGGGAACGCCACAGTCCCCGCTGGATGAGTCACTTGTTACTGCTGGTGACCTGCAGCTCCAGCTGTCAGATGAGACTCCTGATGCCCCCGAGGTTTTGGAGTTATCGGATAAGTCCCTCACTGACAGCAGGACCCAGCAGCCTGAGCTGCTGGACGAGTTCCCTGTGAAATGCCTCCATCCTCCACTGTCCGACAGACTCCTTGCCACAGTGGGGACGCTGCAGTCCCAGCCGGAGGATGAACCTCCTGACGCCGATCAGCTCCAGCCACTGGACGAGTCCTCTGCCCAGAGTCCGCAGCCGCAGGCTGTGGAAGAGGCTTCCAGCTCTGTGGTGCCTCAGGCCCCAGCATTGGAGATGGCTTCCAGTCCTGAGGTGCTGTGGTCTGTTCCCATTGAAAAAGTCCCTGACTCCCCAGTCTCACGGATCCTGCCCTCAGAGAAAGCTCCTGGATCAGCAGTATCACGATCCTTGCCTCTTGAAAAGGCTTCCTTCTCCGGGGCAGTGCGGGTCCCAGACACAGAGAAGTCTCTCAGCTCTGGGTCACCCTGTCCCCTGCCTCCAGAGAAGGCTGCTGGTTCGGGTGTGCCACGGATCCTGCCCACAGAAAAGGCTCCCAGCTCAGGGTCACCGTGGCCCCTGTCTCCGGAGAAGGCCCCTGGCTCCCAGTCACCGCACATCCTGCCCATGGAGAAGGCTCTCAGCTCGGGGGCCCTGCGGATCCCGCTCACACAGAAATCTCTCTCCCCCGGGGTGCTGCGACCCCTGCCTCCAGAGAAGGCTGCTGACTCCGGGGCCCTGCGGGTTCTGCCTTTGGAAAAGGCTCTCAGCTCTGGGGTGTCCCGGCCTCAGCTCTCAGAGAGGCCTCTTGCTCTTACAGCCCCGTGGCCTCAGGCGTCGGATAAGCTGGCTGCTGCCGTGGCTCCTCGGCCTCAAGCCTTGGACAAGCCTCTGGCTGCATCAGCTCCAAGGCTGTTGCTGTCGGAGAAGGCTCTGCGTCCCGTCGACCAGAACGCTCAGCCAAAGGAGAGAGGAGCCCCAGGCGTGGAGCTGAGTCCCCAGCAGAAAGAGCGGACCATGTTAGCTGGGGAGCAAATGTCCTGGTCTGCTGGGAAGGTGGCAGCGCACGTCGGACAAGTCCCTTGGCCAACGGAGAAACTACAGACGCACGAGCAAGGCCACTGGCCCACCGCGAAAGCCCTGACGCCCACAGAGCAGCCTTCCCGGACAGCAGAGAAACTACCAGAGCCAACCCTTCAGCCCAGCTGGGAAGTGGCCTCAGCCCCCACGGAGCAGAGCCCATGGACATCAGAGAGATTGTGTGCGTTCGAGCAGACCCCTCGGCCAGCCAGGGAAGCGCCGGTGCCCCCAGAGCAGATGCAGTGGCTTGTCACGAACATTCAGACAATTGATCAGATTTCTTGGCTGAGTGGAAAAGCACAGACTCCTCGGGGGCAGGACCCTTTGCCTGAACAAAACACAGCGCTAGCCCGTAACCAGGATTCTGTCTGTCATGAGTTGGCTGACTCAGAGCCAAAGTGAGGTTGGTGAATGTGGGAGGCAGGTTTCAGTCGTTTAATGTTTAGGGAGGGGGAATCTTTGTTTTGTTTTTTTTATTCACTTCCCTGAGCCCAGCCCCTAACCCATGCACATCCCATCCATATTCTCTTGTGACATGAGTGAGGACATTATCTTAAATCTGAGTCTGGCCCAGCCAAAGGGAGAGAGCATCCGTGACCTTTTCCTCTTCCTTTTACAAATGGTAAAGCTGAAATAAAGAGTCCACTCTGGGTAAAAATCTCCAATTCCATTGAAATGGTCACATTACTGATCCAGCGTGTTCAAGCTCCAGGTTTGATTCGTAGGTGGGTTCCCAGGTTCAGCCAGCAGCCTTGCTCTTGTTACTGCATTTAAAGAAAGTGGATCAGTCAGGCTGCCCTGGCACTGGAGATGTTTCAGGGGTCTCGTGGTGAGCAGTTGTGTGTGTGTCCTTGCCACACTCTAGAAGCAGGGAAGGGATTTTATATCACCTGCCCAGGTCTCGGTTCCCTGCAGGGCATTGGCTTTGTGAGGTTTGTCTGTGTATTCGCTGGGACATGCTGTGCGTGTGGTTTGCTGAAGGACAGGGATCGTCTCCAGTGAGACGGGAGAGGAGCTCCTGCACTCGCTCGGTGCAGTTTTCTTGAGCAATAGGCAGTATCCATTCAGGCTCCTTTTTTACAGAGCTGCGACTGGCCAAGCCCAAGAAGTGGGAAATCTGGAGGAAGTCAGGGAAAAGAGAGATCTTGGAAGAAGTTGTCTGGTAGTTTTTTCATTCTTGTGTCTTAATCCTTTAGCACAGGATACGCGGAATGTTTCCCTGCACTTGACAACGTAGTGACCCATACAGCAGCAATAGCGGAGCAGAGCAGAGCGGTTCCTGGAGGTGCTGAGCACTGCCCTGCCAGGGGAACAGTACTCCCCTTCAAATTTCCATCCAGTCTCTTCTAGACCTCTGTTGTCAGCGTGAGCCAGCGGACTGAGCAGTCCTTTCTCCCTTTGCCTCAGATGTGTTCAGAACGTGTTCCCTTCACACCTGGTGTTGCCAGCAGCAAGCCAAGCCTGTCCCGCTCGCTGCACAGGGCAGAGGCAAGGGTGCCATAGCTGGATCAGGACCCATCTCAACACCTTCCTCTTGCATAGCTTCTGGCTTAACTCTTCTACAACCAAAGGAGACTTGAATTAACTGGACTGTGTTGGTGTGCGTGTGTGTGCGCGCATGTGCGTCCATCCAACTGAATTGTAGTTCTCACACTGGAACACGGTGGGCTCCAGCAGCTGGCTGGCTTTCTTTTCTCCTCTTCTCCCTTTTACAGTGAAGGTGATGTTTAGTACCTGGTGGTCATCGGGCTGGTGTCCAGACTAAGCCTGCTGAGAGCCGTTCACTGAAGCGTTGAGGCAGAAGTTGGCTTGGCTGTGGTGCTCATGGGGCAGACAGTGGAGTCCCAGGGACCTGCAGCATCTTTCGACCACCGGCACCCTCGCAGGCAGGAGGAGGACAGACCTCCTCAGGTGGCACTGCCTGGCCTGGATAGGGTTGATGTCCTGCCAAGGAAACGCTGCTGACCAGCTTTTTCCCACTCTCACAACACATTACCTCTGTGGTTTGCCTGAGCTCCACCGATCTGGGGCCGCAGCCTCGGATCTCCATGCTGCCACCATACCCTTGAGCAGCTCCAGTGTGTGTATCCTTCTCCTTCCAGGCAGATCTGCAGGCCCCTCCCTCCCCAGGAAGGGAGAGTTCAGCCCCATGCTGACCCCCTTCCTCTGACAGAGGAGCAGGTCCTTGTTCCCACCTGGCTTGCGAGTGCCTGCTGCTCCCAGAGCAGTCATGAGCTTTGCATTTTCCTGTGAAGGGAGGCAGACAGCTGTACCAAGACAAATCCTGATCCGTTCCCCTTTCCTGATGTATATGCCCTGAGACAACGTCCTGCTGTAAAGGCCGGGTGTGCTGGGCACAAGGGGACATTACCAGTGCTGTGGTGCGTCTCTTCTCTAGTCCAAATCATTTCAGATCCTTTGTAGAATAGCTCACGACTTGGAAAAGCTTTATGGCTTATGGAAACTTATTTGTTTAATGTTGTTTTTTTGTTTTGTTTTTTTTTTTCCGGGAAGACTGGCAGGTCAGTTCCTGCTTGCTGCTGAAACTGGGGAAATGCAAGCAGCTTGCGTTTCTGCGTGACTCCTCCACAAAGGGAATCAGGACAACTCAGATCCATTGAGAGAGAAGATTACCTTAAGGGCATTCATTAACGTTTTTAAACAAAAATTTAAAAAAAAAAAAACACATAAAAAGATTATAACGTTCAGTATATTAAGTATTTATCATGTGTGAGAAGGAAAATAAATCTTGAATTTACATTTATAAGGCTTCCCCTGAGCTGGACTTAGTCATGTAGATTGTGTAAGTAGGGTTTCCTCAGTGCCAGCGCCCAGCCAGCTCCCACTGTAACCAGAGAGGTCTCTGCACTGCTCTGTCCACCTCCGCTTCGCATTGTCACGTGTGAACTAGTTACTTGTTTCATGAAAAAATAAACTGTGAATATTTTTGGTGCAGGCTTTTTTAAATCTGTAAAATGGAGAAGTTCTCAGTGAATTCTCACAAGAGCAGGTTTGAAAAAAAAATCACTTCTATAAATCGCGGGCTCTCGTAGCAGGGTGAGGCTCACGGCAGCAGCCGCCTTTCATGCAGCAGGTGCTTACCCAAAAGCTTGTTTGGAACAGTGACCGTGGATTAAACCATTGCATGGCCTTTCCCACAGCCTTCTTCATTGCAGCTACTGTACCTTGTCTCTCTTCTTGTCTCCCTTTTCCACGAGGATCCAGGTTTCTGGCTTGCAGCTGCTGTCGGAAAGTTGAATTCAGCATAGCTAGGAGGCTGCTTGGCAAAACTGGTGTTGAGGAACATCATTGCAGGAGGGAGCCAGGATGCTGCTCTTCCCTCTTTGCCCTTGCTGGGGCCCTGGGCGATGCTCTGTCAGATCAGGGGGACTTTTCAGAGGGAGTAGTGGTGCTTTTGGGAGTGTCTGGGCTGTGCTGGGTCACATAGAGAACACCTGACCAGGCGTAGAGAGAGGTCCCAGGCTGCCCTCATCAGGGACCATGAGCTGGGGAACAGCTTCAGGCAGCAAAACCCTTGTGAAGGAAATTGTGGGCATATTCTGTACTCAAGGTGACTCACTGTGGTGGCAGGTGGCAGGTTTGTTTGCTGTTGTTCATTGCTGCCTTCAGAGTTCAGCCAGTTTGAATCATGGGGCATTTTAAAAATAGAGGGTAGAGGCAAAGCAACCCATACCCCTGGCAGAGTCTGGGAGAGACACTGCTGCAGCCTCGTGCTGGGCTCAGACCTTTGCTGCAGCTCCATGCCAAGGCTTTGGTGCTCTTTTGCTGTGTTGGAAGGATCCAGTCACCTGGTCATGTAGTTCTGGGTCTGCCCTAATTGCACCCAAGGTGGGTGGGAGGTGACTCCTGTGTTGATTCACTGGTGTGGAGTGCTGTAGAAGCAAAACCAAGGGTGTAATTATCTCTGTCCCTTCCCTGGTATCCCACGCTGTCTGACAGGAATTTTCCAGACTCATACCTGGTTGGAATGGCTACCTCTTCCCATTTCTGAAGGGGATGAAGGCTCTGCTCCCATACAAATGCTTTGCTGGTCAGCATCTTTGCTGCCAGGATAACTGCTGCTCCTGCTTAGAGCTGTGGGCTGGGATCAGCAGCTGTGGCCTCCACCCCACAGCAGGACCCACTTTAGTGTTGGATTTCCACGGTGGGCAGGAGAGTCCTTGACCTTTGGTGAAGGAGGAGCTCGATGAGGGATAACAGCAGGGTCAGGGCCTTGTGCCCCGTCGGGAGGAGGGTTGCAGAGGAGGAGCCACCACAGGACCTGTGGGCTGTATGGGCAGGAGGGGAGCAGGCACAGGCAGCTGTCCTGTTTGGCTTGTCCCATCTTCCTCAGTGCCCACTGTCAGCCAGGGCTCTGGTGAATCTAGCAGGAGAATTATCACTGTAAGGAATAATAACCTCACCTCCTGCACGTCTCCAGATGCAAATTAGCTCATGGTAGCTTGCTTTATTGCTGTTCTCCAGTTAAACTTTTCCTATTTAACAAAAAAAACCCACAAGAACCAGAGTCACTTCAATACACAAAGCGTCTGGGTGGTACTGTGGGAGCACGTGTTAATTCAGGGTTAAACCCCTGCAGGCAGAGGCTCTGAAGGTGTGGCTGGTGTTAAAATTTGGGAGATAAGAGAGATGGTTGATTGTAAAGGACATTAAAGAACTAAGGTGAGAGAGTGCATTTGCTAGAAAAGCTTCAGCTTAGTTTCACACAAAAAAAAGAAAAAAAATTAAAAAAAAAAAAAGAAAAAGAGAAAGCAGCCCGAACCTTGATGCTCTTGGCAGTGTTTTAGCCCTGAGCACGCTGTGGATGCGCCCAGCTCCTATCTGGACACCACAGCCAGTGTTGTGACAGGGCAGGGGGAGTTTGAGAAACCTCAGACCTTCAACACCTTCTGTTTATTTTTAATTTCAGCCTTAACTTCTGATTTTGCTTGATGTTTGGAATAACCATAATTGTAACCTGCTTGTAATGTGCTTTGCCCTAAATTACTGATGAGGCTTTCGGCCTTTGCTAGCCAGTGAGTGTTAAAGCAAAGTGGCAAATCGTGCAGCTACTCTGAAAATATCGGTGGGGGGGGATGTTGTGTTTGATCTCCCAGGCTTTGCCCACGCTAATTACCCACTCTCCTGTGATAGTGATAACGCTGGTGGCAGCATTTGCAGCCGAGGCTGCTCCTCTTGGAGCAGCACGGCTGGGCTGATGGGTGCTTGGGGCTCCCAGGGCCTGGGACACGGGATACTGGAGCTTGGGGACTGCTCTGCCACGTGCTTGGCTTCAGCAGGAGTCTCACCTGTGGGGTGGCAGTGTCCTTGCTTAGCAGGAGATGGGAGAATGCAAGATTCCTGCTCCGGGTCCTGCAAAAGTGATGTAAGCAAAGTTTGGTGGTGCTGGGGGGACGGGACAGGTTGTGTGAGCTCGGGCTGGAGGAGCAGCAGTGACGGACAGTCCCTACAGCACTGAATCTACCTCCTAGGGAAATCTGAGAAATGGGTGTTGCTATGGCCTATTTCAAGGTAAAGTTTTAATCAAGTTTGCCCTTGGCAAAGCCCTCGGGCTACTGTGGTGCTATTGTAAACCGTCGGCAGCTTAGCACAGTAGGGCTGGACTCACGGCTCCTGGCCTGCGGGCTGGGGCTTCTTGGCCAGCTGATCCCATCCCCCTGGAGCTGGGGCCGGGCTTCAGCGTGTGTGACTGAAACAGAACAAGGAGTGACTCGGTTCCTTCAGTTTATGATGGTTTTGAGACTCAAACCAGTGTGCCACTGAGTCCCGTGGCGAGCCCGTGGAGCCACGTGAAGCAAGCAGGCATCCACTACTGCATGTTCTTCGTGTCCGTTTGGTACTGAGCTGGTTTCAGTTTTTGTTTCTTTTTCTGATGTTTCCGAGTTGTTGACTTCAAGGAACTGGGTTTTGTGTATTTTTTTAGACACTGGGAACTTGTTAAAAGGAAAAGCAGAGCAAGCACTGGGAGGCTCAAGGTGGAGCGTTGCTGGAGCTGAGGGTGGCTCCGGCCGGCGTGGGTGGGAGGTGAGATGTGCTGGCAGCAGCGGGAGCAGGCAGGGAGTGGCTCTCCCTGCGAGGGGCCATGGGAGCCTTTCAGCAGTGGTGCTCCCAGCCCTGCATCTCCGTGGGGCCGAGCTCACTGCCCCTCCAGTCTGCTCACCCCTGCCCCGAGACACTGAACGTGTTGGACACCGTGCCTCACTTCTAATGTCCCCTGCCACCCTCCAGCACTGTGTGCTCTCAGCTGGGGTCCTGGCTGCCAGCCAGCTGAGGGCCCTGGGGAGGGTGGCTGCCCACTGCCCCGGGACACGGTGGGGCACTCGTGGCAGCAGCACAGGTTGTGCTGGAGCCATGAGCGGGAGGTTTGCTTGTGGGGGGAACCTTGGTGTGGGCAGCCCCACGCTGCCTTCCTTCCCCTCTGAGGTCTGCTGCCCACAGGGTGGTGACGAATGGGGGTCCCCCACAGGGTCCTGTTCTGCAGGCTTAGCCAGAGGGAAATACATCAGGAATCAAGGATCCCAGCTGAGGCAGGGGCCAGCCGGAGCACTGCGGGGGGGACACGGGGGTGGCTCAGTCCTGGCCAGGACTCATCTGTCAGTTGTAAGCAGGAATGCCAGAGCAGGTGAGAGAAAACTACATATTTCCAGCATGTATATTATTTTTAGAAGAGGGAGAGGGGAGAGTCTTGGACCATTGATTACTTTCATTTTGCTCCCCTTAGACTGTTGGCTGTGTATGTGAAACTTATAATGAAAAGAGGGTTGCCCTGCCCAGGTGCTCCCAGAACATGTACTGTAATTCTTTGTATATAGAAGAAAAATTACTGTAAAGTAAAGTTTAACTTTACTCTCGATGTCCTCTTGTGGTTTGTCTTGCTGAGTGGGGGGAGAGAGAGAAGGGAGAGCCCTGACAGCCTCACGCGCAGGGGGACGGCTCAGACCACAATGCGTTTTATTTATATTGTACATCTCGAGAGAAGACGCTTAAATAAATCTGCAAAGACTCGAGCATCTCCGAGAGAATAAGTTACTGGCCACCTCTGGGCCACCACAGCTCCCACACACGCCACAGGTGGCAGGGAGGGGGTCCCCAGGGTGACAGTCCATGGATTCCCGGCACTGCACGGCAGCCCTGTGCCGCTCCGTGTGCCGGGACGAGAGCAGTCCGTAGGCTGTGCTGCGGACAGGCCCCAACAGCTAAAACACAGCAGGTAAAAAACCGGAGGAGTCCGGCACGCGCCAGCTGCCCGTCCAGCAGCAGCAATTCCCTTTTGGCACAGGGGGTCAGTGGTGGCAGCAGCTGTAGAAGTAGGGACTGTTCCTCTGGCCCAGGTTGACACCTTTGTCCTCTGGAAGAGAGCAGGAGTGGCAGGCTGCTGGCACATCCATGCCACCAAAGCTGCTGGTCCCAGGTGTGGGCCCCAGCAGGTCTCTTGGGGAGGGTTTGGTGCTCCATGGAGAAGTGGCGAGGTTCAGGGTCATGGCACAGCTCACGGCCATGGCACATCCCAGGGTAGGAGGCACATCCAGGCTGAGCATGCCTGGGCAGGGCTGGTGCAGAGCTGAGCCGGTCCTGCAGCCCAGCAAGGCTCCTGGATCCCAGCTGCCAAAGTCCACCATGACCCAGCTGGGTGGATGTGCTGAGCCTGGCCTGAGCAGGAACGAGGATGCTGTGATGGACCTCAAACTCCGTGAGACAATTCCTGGCACAGAGCCACAGCAGCCCCAGGGGAAGCCCTGCCAGACTCCCAGAGCTCATGCTCTGCACCCTACCTAGAGGCACAGGAGAGGGTGTCTGGGGAGGGACAAGTCCTGGCTACTCACCTGTCATCACCTGGAAGGTGGAGAAGTTGACGTAGTCCTCGGCCACCTTTTGGAACAGCTCATCTGGGGGAAGAGGAGGCACAGCAGGTGTGGGTGGGTCCCTGCCAGGCAGAGCCCCCAGCCCTGCTCAGCCAGGACACGGCCCCAGCGAGGAGCTACTCACCCACGCTCTGGCCCGTTTTACTGGACGTCTCAAAGAGGTCTGCTTTGATCTCTGAAATGAGGGCCCCAGGGTGACACTTGCTGTAGGTGCAAGATACGGCTCCACGGGCTTGTCTGCCCTCAGAGTCACCCCTTGGGCACAGCTGCTGGCAGCGGGCTGGCAGGGACCCAGGACAGGGCTCCTGACCCCTCGGCCCAGCTGGCCAAGTGCCTGCCCCTGTCAGGACATGCTGTGCCCAGGGAGGTCCCTGGCAGTGTTGGTGCCTCACCACACAGGGAGCCCTGGTGCCATTGGATCTGCCGTGGGCCACGGCAAGGGCACAGCTCCTCGTGTGGACGCAGCAGCTCAGTCCTCCCTCACTCCCCACCCACTCAATGCTGCGAGCCCAGGAAGGGCCAGCACCGGCCGTACCGTCAGCGTAGTCCTGCACATCGTGGAAGTCAACCCCCCGCTTCCTCCTGTCCTCCTCCAGCAGGTCGCTCTTGGTGCCGCACAGGTAGATCCGGCAGCCCTGCAGCAGGAAAAGGGGTGGGAGGGCTGTGCCCACGTCCCCACCACCAGCACCCCTTGCCCCGTAGTGAGGCTTCATGGCCCCCTTGACCCCCATACCTCCTCACAGTTCTGCAGCTCGTTCACCCAGAACTTGGCCCGCTGGAAACTGCCGCTGTCAGTGAGATCTGGGGAGAGCAATCAGGGTCTGCTGACACCGCTCCTCAGTGCCCGACCCACTGGTGCCACCACCACCCCGGCCCGGGACCTTCACAGCCGCCGGTTCCTTCCCCTTCCCCTGCTCCGTGCCCTCACCGTAGCAGACGATGGCAGCCCGGGCTCCCCGGTAGTAGATGCGGCTCATGGCCTCGTAGCGCTCCGAGCCCGCCGTGTCCTGGGGGCGACAGGGAAGCGCTCAGCAGCTGACAGGGGTCGAAGGGGTGAGCCGGGGATGTCAGCGGGGCGCTGGCACAGCCCTTGCACTTACCCAGATGCCCAGGGTCACTGTCTGCTCCCCCACGGACATCACCTTGGCCACAAAAGCGGCTCCAATCGTCTGGAAGCGAAGCGAGAGGAGTGGTGGGAACCGGCCCGGGCATGCGGGGGCATCTGGCCTGGGAACACGGTGGAAACCGGTGCAGGGAAACAGGGGAATTCACCCCGGGACGTGGGGAGGGAGGCGGAGGAAACGAGGGGACCGACCCGCGGGCGCGGGAGGGATGTGGCGGGTCCCAGCCCGGACACGGCGGGGGACAACACGAGGGGACGCCGTCCCAGAGACGGGGGTGGCAGCATCGCGGGGACACGGCGGGGAAACGCGGGGACCGCGGGCAGGATGCGGGGATGACGACACGCGAGGGGCTCATCCCGGGGAGGCGAGGGAGACACGGGGGCCGCTCCCCGGGGACGCGCCGCGGGGCCGGTGTGTCACTCACGTTCTGGTAGGGCCCGGCGCGGAAGCGGCCGTGGGCGCAGCGCTCCACGAGGCTGCTCTTGCCCACCCCCTCCTGCCCCAGCAGCACCACCTTGGCGTCCACCCGCCTCCCGCTCATCCTCGCGCCGCCGCCGCCGCCGCCGCGGGGCGGGGCCGCACCGGCCGGGGCGGGGCCNTGGGATTGGTGCCACCGCCCGGCCTCAGCCCAGCCCTTTCCCCGGGGGTCCCGCGGGCTCCAGCCTTCGCGGATGGGTGTCCCGCACCACCAGCGCCCAGCGGGAAGCTGGTTCTCCGCCCTCCCTTAATCCCTCAGTGCCTGATGATTCCCAGCCCCGGGGCAGAGTCGGTGAGGAGCCGGGCTTGATGTTTTCTTCCCCGTTTTAGCAAACATGTCCTGACAGAGGACATCGTGCACCGGGAGGTGACGCCGGACCACAAGCTGCTCTCTCGGCGGCTCCTGACCAAGACCAACCGGATGCCGCGCTGGGCAGAGCGCTTCTTCCCAGCCAATGTCGCCCACTCCGTCTACATCCTGGAGGACTCTATCGTGGACCCCAAGAACCGAACCATGACCACATTCACCTGGAACATCAACCACGCTCGTCTGATGGTAGGTGCTGCTGCTGGGCGAGTGCGTGGGGGCTGCAGGGGACCCGGCCGTGCTCACGGCCGGGCTGTGCCTCGTGCAGGTGGTGGAGGAGCGCTGCGAGTACCGGGTGAACCCCGAGAACAGCAACTGGACCGAGGTCAAGCGGGAGGCCTGGGTATCTTCCAGCCTATTCGGCGTCTCGCGGGCCATCCAGGTGAGCTCGGGCAGTAAAGCTGCTGCCGCCTCCTGCTCTGCCCTTTCCTTGTGCTGGTTTTTACACCCTTTCCTTTTGGTTCCCCCCTGTCCTCACGAGCTCTTGAGGCACCCAGAACCATCACTGTGAAAGTCACTGTGACTTTTCAAGCTGGGACAAAGCCCCAGGGGGCTGTGTGTGACAGGGCTCACACCTTCACTGACTTTTCCCTTGCAGGAGTTTGGTCTGGCCAGGTTCAAAAGCAACGTGACCAAGAGCACTAAGGGATTTGAATACGTGCTAGCAAGAATGCAAGGTGGGCACCAAGGGCAGGCTGGGGCTGACTGGGACGGGTCCCTTGGAGTTAGAGGTCACACTGGCTGGAACTCCAGCCCACGGGCAGGTTGTGGCTTGAATTAATCTGACTGTGAAATCCTCACCCCTTGCCTTTGCCCTGTGCCTTGGCACAGCCTGCTCTTCCTAAGTGGTTGCAGTGATTGCAGGGCTGGGCAAGGGTGGAGTGCAGGCAGGAGGGGGTGGAACATGGCAACAGTCACGTGCCTGTGGTTCCCCTTCGTGACGTGCCCTGACGTGCTGGGGTCAGGGATGCCGGGCTCATCTTCCTCCCTGCGTGGGGAAGTGCCTCGGTGGCAGGGCCGGTCTAGCCGGCACTCCTGTGGGGTTAATGGCTTCCATGTTATAGGAGAAACTCCATCCAAAACACTGGTGGAGACAGCCAAGGAAGCGACCGAGAAAGCCAAGGAAACAGCTCTGGCTGCTACGGAGAAAGCCAAGGACCTGGCGAGCAAGGCAGCCACCAAGAAGAAGCAGTACGTGTGAGGGGCCAGCTGCACCAGGACAGATAGGAGACTCCTTAGATTTTATATTTTTAAAGAAACTGTACAAGTCTGACAATCAGCTGCTGTTTGACCCTTTCTGAGATGTAATTATCATTAAAAAATCTACTCCCACCCATGATTTGGCTGAGGCTGGCCTGGCCACTCTGTGGGTCCAGCCCTCTGTAGGGAAGACACAGGCCAGGGTTTTACCAAGTGCCTTTACTGTAAAGTGTCAGGTCTGTACAAGAGAGCGGGGTGGCTGCGGGAGCACGAAGGCAGGTTGCTTAATGCACTTTTTTCCCCTTCCTGGCTCTCCAGGGGCAGGAGAGCCTTCCTGTAGTCGTGTCTGCAGTGGGCAGCACCACCCCATAGCCACGCCAGGCAGCCCCCAGACTGCCTGGGGGTGCACACGGGGAGGCAGGAGGATGTCCCCGTGACAGCCGAGCCTTCTTTCAGCACCTCTTCCAGTGCTTTGCAGTGCACAGCCGGTGCCACGGTGCAGTGCCAGCCCCATGCACCCAGTGCCACAGCCAGTGCTACCCAGCTGTGAGGGGTAAAGCCAAACTCTTGCCCCACCTGTGGCCCCTTACCCTGGCAGCTGTGCTGAGGCTGGCAGAGGCTGGGTTTCTGGCAGGAAGGAGGCAGGCAGGCAGTGCAGAGAAGCCAGCGGGCACCATCAGGATGTGGGGCTGTCGGGGCTGGAGTAGCTGTGGTCCCTCCCGGTGCCAAAGCCGGGCAGCAGGTCCCCGCTGAACACCACGCCATCCACCTCTACCTCGGCATCCTCTGTGCACCGGGGGGAGGCCGGGTCAGGCCCTTGGCTGCTTTCCCTCCCTGTCCACCCTCGTTCTTTCTACCCCCTCTCTTACCTCCCTCGGAGGGCTCTGAGAGCTGGGACGAGTCCAGGCTGTCGGCCCGTGCCCGTTCCCCATCGGTGGGCAAGAGCAGCAATTCCAGCCGCCGTTGAAGGCTCCGCTGCCGGTCCCGCAACCGGGCCTTGGCCTTTCGTGCCCTCAGCTCCTGCTCCTCCAGCCTCTGTGGGGACCCGGTGAGCCATGAGCGGGGGCCAAGCTGGGCGGCCCTGTTGCCACATAGGAGCCCCCGAGCGGTGCCGAGGCCACCACCCCCCTCTCACCTGGATGTGAAGCCGGGCGCGGTGCAGGAGGCTCAGCGTGGTGGGACGGGACGGTCCCGCGCCCACCGGCACCTGCTGCTTCAGCCGCTCCAGGCAGCACCGGAGCTGCGCTCTCCTGCGGCCGGGCAGGGAGGGAACGACACGGGGGTCAGCCAAGGGGCGGCACGGGCTCTACCACCCCCTGCCCTGCCGCTCTCCCGCCACGCCCCCGTACCTGTGCTTCTCCAGCGCGTTGTGCACCGACCTGCGGAAGACACCCCGGTGATCAGCACCGTCGCCACCGGTCGCCGCCATCCGTCCACCCACCCGCCCATCCATTCGCTCACCTGACGCTGCCCACGGCCCGGCGCGACGGCGCAGGGCAGAGCGCTGCGTAGCCGTGCTCGGCCTCGGCCAGGCCGAGCGGGTAGCGGTGCTCGCGGTGCTCGCGGTGCTCCAGGAACTCGGCCGCCTGCAGCAGCACCTGGATGCTGGTGGCCGCGGGCTCCATGGCGGGAGGCGGCGGGGGGGAACCGCGAGCCGCGCGCTCATTGGCTGCGGGGCACCCCGCGCCGCTGACGTCACTTCGGCGGGCAAACAAATTCAGGCGGGAAAGCGCGTGCTTCAAATTTGAATCGGCGGGAGGGGACTGCGCAGGCCACGCCCCCTATAGCCACGCCACGCCCACAACGGGACACGCCCTCGTCTGTGTTTAAGTAATTGTCGCCCGTTGGCCACGCCCCCCAAGCCACGCCTCCCCCGGGCAAGGTGCGCGCGCTCCCGTGCCCGCCCACGTGCGCGCCCGGATCGCCCGTGTCCGTCCATGCGAGCCGGGCGGGAGCGCGCACGCCCTGCTGGCCCCAGCCCCTCATTCCCCACCCTAGCGAGTCCACGGGTGTCCCCAGACCGGCTGCGCCCACNNCCCAGCCCCAGGGCACGACACGGCACGGGCGGCCCCAGGGCACCCGCTGTCATGTGAGGGCTGTTTGCACCTTCTCAGGCCAGGCTCCGGGGGGAGACTCTGCCCCCGACCCAACAGCAGCCAAAGTTCACCTGAAAAAAAACCACCACGAAGCACATTTCCAGCGG
>VXAC01002802.1:2018658-2196393 GCA_013399225.1 Rhipidura dahli | reverse complement strand
AAAGGGAAGAAGAGGGAAGGAAACAAAATTAATTCCCCTGCCTATTCTTCCCCTCCCTGCAACTGATGAACCAAAGAAGGAAATAATTGCTACTCTCTTTTAATAACACCACGTTTACAGAAATTTCCATAAAGATGATTCAGAAAGGAATGCATGGATTTCTTCTCTGTGGGGTGTCAAAAACGGTTTGCATTGTTCTGTAATGTAATGTTATTAGTGCTCCATCTAATTTATATTTGCATTTCCCTGTCTCCAGGGCAAATTTTTACAACTCACTTGCAAAGTACTAAATGAAGAAGTGCTGCAGTGATAAAGAACATTTTCTAGCAAGCTTTCAAGCCATTCATTAATTGCCAAGGGGCCAAAGCTGAAAGGTGATGAAGGACTCCAAAGAAACAGTGAGTTTTCTCCATGCTCATGTGCAGTGCAGAGCACACAACACTGCAGAAGTGTTTGATCATTACGGCTGGAACACGGAAAGTGGAAATGAACGGACTCTGTGTCTGCAGCCTGAATTTGCTGTAAATGGGATGGGTTGCCTCCCTACTTACCACTGGAAGGGAAGTTGAAAGTGGAACAGAGGCAGGTGAAAGGTGAGTGACAGCTGGAGAATCACCATTTTTCTGAGGTGTCTCATTGCTGGGGCATGTGTCACATCCACGTGTATGGCGGGATAGTTTAGGCAAACAAGCTTTTACCAATTGAATACTTACAAACTCTAAACTGTACAAATTCCAATTGTAGCAGAGTTTCTCCTGCCAGTTACTGTGTAGGCACAGGGCCTCTATCCCAACAGAGCAATTCAGGGAAGATAGGAAATAATATTAATGGTATTAATGGATTATTCTGAAGTAGCTGTAAACTCTCCTTTATATGCACTGGGAAACAGATGCAAAGAGATGTAAATAACTTGCTCAAAAGTCAGATGGGAAGTGAGTGGCAGTGGGGAGAAGGACATGAATCCCATGAATCTTAGTCACATTCTTTATGCTCAAATAATTTTCCACTTTTCAGATATCATCTGTATAAGGAGTATAAATATCTGTACATAAAAACCCCTTCATAAATTAAACACCACCAAGTGTATTCTTAATTCTGAGAAGTGTGTGGTATTTCAAGGATTTGCCCAGCACCTCAAGTCAAGCTAATTTGGGTATAACAGCAAAAGCCACAGACATGCCTGAATAGTCACCAAGGGACAATGGTTACTTTCTTCTTCCTGAAAAGAGCTCAGGCTTCACAGCCCATGGAAGAAAAAAATGTACTAAAAATCACCAGGGCTGGGAGAGAAAGAAACATAATATGAGGTTTCTGCTGTAAATACCTGATCAAAAGGCAAGAAAAGAACAAAGCAGCAGCTTCCTAACCTTTCTGGGCAGCAGAAAATCGTGATGATTTCTGTGCCTGTGATGCCAGTGTGGCTGCTTTTCTTTCTAACAAGAGAGTATTATAGTCCAATTAAAACAGGATAAGCTTGTTCCACCTGTTCTTTAATGTCAATAACTCAAGACTGCAGTTTATGGCAAACTCCATCCACATAATGGGGAAGCTGCACCTGCTTAAACATCAGGTCTTAATTTGGATAAGAATCTTTATGGATGCACCTCAGATTTTGTTTCATTAAGATGACTCTGCATGCTTCACTGGGTGCTAACCTTTCAGATATATTTGCAAAGCAGAAAAGTGTAGTATTTCAAGACTTAACCATGTGTCTTACTTAGGAAGTCAAGCTTTATGTTCCGATATTTTAAGAAAGCCCTTAAATTTATTAAAGGTAAGGAGTCAGAATCATGTAATTTTTTCTTAATAGGGATTCAAAGAATTCATCCACCTGTTCAAAACAGAGGATGAGCCAAAATTTCATGTTGGAGTAACAATTATGTCTGTCAAAGAAAAAAAGATTTTTCCACTCCCCCTTTTATTTGGCCCATCCTTTCTGTTCTGGAGTGAGGGTGTAATCTGTAGAACCAGTCTTCAGCAAATCCAGCAAGTATCATATCATTTGCAAAAATCATGCCAAGTTAAAAACAGAGACTAATTTCCGCTTCAGCAGCTTGAAGTTTAGGTCAGAGGTGAAGCAATGCAGACACTTTTGTTTATAATTATTACTGAGCTCTAACACATAATGAAAGTTGTATTTTAAAACTGAGATAAACACTGGTCAAAGGAATGTCCTGTTATGTAACTGTTTGGACTCCAAAAATAATGAGAATGGCTTTCACAACGGAAGAGAACATCCATCTCAGGGTTGGCCTCTCTGTTTTCTCACTCCTCCACAGATCCACCTCTTTCTGTTCCTCTGGCTTTGGTAGTCAGCAAGCAATTTTGTCTTTGGCAGGAGGGTTTCTGCATGCTGGTGATAAACATCTTGCCACTCAGAACAGTGAGATTCTTCATAAGGAAGAATAATCTTATACAGCATCCTCCTAAATGATGTTTCTATATACTGGTATCCTAAGGGCAATGGAGACTGTGTATGGCTTATAACACTTAGGACCGAGTTGCTGAGATAAGAATTTAATAGCTGGGCCATGCTTTCAAGAGGAAGACCAGAAACTCACAGTAAAGCATCGAAAATGACCTTCAGCTCAATATTTGCTGTTTCTGCAAGCTGGGTACCTGCAGGCTTTGATTATGACTTTCAGTTGACCCAAATTCTGGCTCTGAGTGAAGTGAGTGCCTAAATGAATTCCTGAGGATCATGTACATGGCAAAACCAAGGACCATGTGCACCTCTTCTGATTCACCTCCCTGGCTGCATGTGTGTCCCCTGTGTTCTTTGAGGGCTTTCTTTTCTCCAGTATTTGCTCCAGGTACAAACCTGCAGTTCTGCCTCAGAAAAGACCCTCACCAAGGTCTCTTTTTGCTAAGCTGATCAAACAGACACCACACAAAGAACTTTTTCCTGGTTGAGTCATGCAGAGGTTTCCATGCTCTTCCTCTGCCTCAGTGCAGTATCTGCTGGCTTAGTTTGGACCAGATTAGCAGTACCTTGACCTAATGCTACACTCAGAGGGAGAAAAACCCCTTGATTTGATGCTTTCAGCTGCATAGGAACAAGGAACTGGTGTCTGGCAGTAATACCCAGTGCCCTCACAGCCACTGCTTCAGTGGCTGACCAGGGCCATGGACACCTGGGACAGAGTAGATAGATCAAACCAGTATTTGTTACAGGCGTTCTGCCTTAAAAGTGCCCGAATTTTCACACAGGTTAGAAAGGGTGAGCAAACATTTGCAAATGAATCCCCTACAGACCCTAGTCTAGACAAAGCCAGTGAATGGGTGTTTAAGTTGGATTTGGAGGATTTGGCAACCAGCCAGGCCACTTCTTCCCTGTTTGTAGCAAGCTGTTAAAAATAGGATAAAGTTCAGAAGGCTCAGATCTGCCCTTCAAAAAAATCCATATAATTGAGGAGTTTCTCTCACTGACACGTTTCTATTTCTGTTGTCAAAAGGAAAGAAAAACTAATAATATTGGGGTTTAATAACAGAATATCCCTGACATACAGAAGGTCTTTAGATTTTGATTGGGAGATTACAAGGTAGGCTGCTGTTACCTGTGCGTAGTAAACGGTGCAGAGTGAAATCATAACTGAAGGGCTGAGGTGCAGGTCACACATGCCACAAATAAAAACATAAAAGAGGGAGAGAGCTATAATATCTTTCATTTCTCTTTCACCCTGCAGGGATTTAGGAACAGTAATAAGTAAATAGGTTTACAGCTGTCCACAGCTGAGGGGTTTTTGAACACCAATATTTTACAGACATGACAAGTTTAGGACCAGGGTTTTTTAATGATCACGACTGGTCCAAATTTCAGCCTTAGTATCTCAACAGAAGTTCACAATTGCTGTCTAAAACACCAACAAGAATGAAAGAGGTAAAATACTCATTACAGGATTTGATTTGCTGCCTTGCATCCTTATTATTGGTGGCAGGCAAAAACAAAAAAGTACCCATCTTAAAATGGAAGCTCAGTGCTATAAATAACCATTCCCTGTGAGATTTTTGAAAGATATGCATTCAGTTTACTGAAAAAAACCTCCATATTTTTCTTTCTGTCACCAATGTAGAGACAATATAGCTACACATGAACATACTGCATTCTGACTCAAACACTTCCCTGGAGAATTTTCAGTTAAGTTTTTACTTCACAATTTTTATAGTCAGCAATGATACTTAAAGCACAGAAATAACACAGTTTAACTTGAAGTTATCAGGCTGAATTTCCACTCTTGATCAAAAAATCCTGAATTGACTTTAAAAATGAGTGAATTCATATGGCATTTATGGTGCAGGAATATGTAGAGAGTGTTTGGATGTCATTTTTATAAGGACACTTCTTATAGTAACTGAAGCTGCTATAAATTGAGTTATGGAATATGAAAGTCCTTAGCGTTTATGGCAGAGTTTGTGACTGCTGAAATGAAGACAAAGAACTCGAGGTAACAGGTGTGTCAGCAGTGCAGAGGCTAAATATGATTCATTTTGTTGTAAAATTAAAACACAGTATTTTCTGCAAATATTTGAATTCCATTCTGGTGAGTAAATACTGGTTTTCTATTAATTCATACTGAAAGACATACTGTGCCTCTGATGTTGAATAGACTACATTGCACTATAAAGTTTTAGTGCTGTTATTTCTTTTACCACTAATACTTTTACAGTTTCACAGCTATTACACTGCCATGCTCCTTGGACTTGAAAATATGTTCTGTGCACTGATCCCACAGAATCTGTTTATGCATTTCACTCTCCCAGGTTTGTTCATTAGAGCAGTAATTACTTGCAGGAGCAGAGCTTGCCTTTTCAGGTCCTAAAACATGCTACTCTACTCTAATTAGGTTCTTTGAAGCCACCGTATCCTGTAAATAATTCAGACATATCTGATGCATGCAAACACATCCAAATGACCTGTAAATGTGATTTCATACAGAACAGATATTGGGATACCAGTTCCTAGATTTCTGCCTCTTCTGAAGTGCTGGGGTTGAAACAGGAACTTGCTATTGTACTGGGATCTTTTGGGGTCAAGAAGTGGCCTGGTGTCCCTGGCTCCTCCATGCCAGCATCAGGCAGGGTCCAGCTTCAGCTTCAGCAGCAGAACAGCAACGTGATATCCACAGAATCACAGAGTCACACAATAAGCTGAGTTGCAAGCGATCCCCAAGGATGACTGAGTCCAGCTCCTGGTCCTACACGGGACCATCCCCAAGTTACACCATGTGGCTGAGAGCATTGTCCAGATGTTTCTTGAGCTGGTGCTGTGACCACTGCCCTGGGGAACCCATTCTAGTGTCCTTCTGGGAGAAGAAACCTTTTCTGATATCCAATCTAAACCTTACCTGACTCAACTTCAGGTCATGCCCTCACATCCTGGCTCTGGTCACTACAAGGAAGAGATCAGTGCCTGCCCCTCCTCTTGCCCTTGTGAAGAGGCTGATGACTGCAATGAGGTCTCCCCTGTCTTCTCTTCTCCAGGCTGAACAGACCGAGTGTCCTCAGCTGCTCCTCATAAGACTTTACCTCAAGGCCCTCCACCATCTTTGTTGCCCTTCTTTGGATGGTCTTTAATGGTTTAATGTCTGTTTTGTGTTGTGGCACACAAAACTGCACACAGGATTCAAGGTGAGTCCACCCCAGTGCATAGCAGAGGGCACAATCCCCTCCCTTGCCCAGCTGGTGCTGCTATGCCTGATGCCCCCCAGGACACCCCAGGTTGGTCCTCCTGGCTGCCAGGGCACTGCTGGCTCATGTTCAACTTGCCATCGACCAGGACCCCCAGGTCCCTTTCCATGGCTCTGCTTTCCGGCCTCTTGTTCTCCAGTCTGTCCATACATTCTGGGTTGTCAAGTCCCAGGTGCAGAATCTGGCACTTGCCCTTGTTGGACTTCCTATGGTTGGTGATTGCTCACCTCTAATTTGTTGAGGTGTCTCGGCAGGGCCTCCCTCCCTTCAAGGGAGTCACCAGCTCCTCCCAGTTTTGTATTATCTGCAAACTTGCTTAGTATCCCTTCCAGTCCTGTGTCCCAGTCATTTATTACTACGGATGCATTTGTCAAGCAAGAAGCTGAGCTGAAGTTTTGCAAAAGGCTTTGAGATCTGTGGTGGTTAAGGAGAGGAGCAAACTTTGGACTCTTGAAGAGGTGAGGTCAAGACAAGTGTCGGCTGAATGATAAATATGATGACTGATACTGCATTTAGTCACCACAGGAAGAGGTATTTACTTCCAAAATAGAATTGGAGAGATACTCGCTGTTGGTGAACGCACTGCCTCTGAAAGACACCATAATGGAAACTCTGACTTAACCCCCCACCCCCAAATAAAGGCACCAAAGGTACCAGTGAAATACTGCAAAAGTAGCAGCCAGATCAACCCAGCAGGGTGCTGACCCTGGAGCAACGTCAAAGCCATAAAAGTTGCTCACTTTTATGGCCCACCTAATCTCTGACTTGTCCATTTAAAAGGTGCTTTTGAAGATTTCAGTAGTGTTTTGTTGTTGTTGTGGGCTCTCTCTGTTCTGCCCCCACCTCTCCCCCTTTTTATTTCTTCTTTTCTTCAAGCTGGTTCCTGCACTGGTAGGAAGCAAGCAATCCCATTTCTCACACAGCACTAAAATATTCACAAAAAATACTTTGTTGTTAACATTGACTTAGCTACAGTTGAATGCCCAAACATGAACAGCACCTGCTTGTCTTTCACAGAAAGGGGACCATTCATGTGCTTCCAGTTATATGTTTTTAACTGTCTCAGTGGATCTTTTCCACTGAAATGGAAGATCTTAAAGATCTGCCTTAAAGATCTTGATTCAAACATGCCTTTTCTACTTGCTTCTTTAATGTTAAACAGCAGCTCCTTGAGAAGGCAAGGAAGTCCAAGCAGGGGTGATATCTCCTAGATATTAGAAGTGAGTATAGAAAAGTATCAAAAAACTTTAAATGAAACAAGTTCCAGAAATTCTGATACAGTGTTCATAATGAAAAGCAAAATGTGATAGCTTAAGATACATTATGAAAATGTTTTAAAAATTGGATGGAATACTTGCATTAAAATTACAACTTCATCTTTAATTCCATTGACACAGTTTCATTATTTAGAAATTTCTAAACATTTACCTCAGAAATGTTTTGTGGTTATGTCTTCTGAAATCATGCTGAAACCCACTGCAGGGCTTGTGCTGATGCCTTTCAACTCAACAGCAGGGATTTCAACAGTCATACATGTCTGAGCATGTTTGGATATGCTTTACATAATCAAAGTTCAAGGGAGTACAATTGCACAAAACAACAGTAGGGTTTTTCATTAGAAAGAGAACCCTAACAAGACAAAAAAAAACCCCAATAGTGGTTAGATTTTGGAAAATAGACAAAATGTTCCTGTACATTCTAGTAGGACCATTGAGATTTTCTTCTGTGGCCTCTTTTCTAGTTCTAGCCAAGTTGCCTTGTGATCATCTCTATGAGCTTGAGGACAGACAAAAAACTGCCCAGCAAGAGCTAACTACCACACAAATGCACGCGAGCTCTGAAATGTATTTATTGAACCTATTTTTATAACTCAAACCCAGTCTACTTTGTTCAGCTTCCCTATGGAAAGGACAGCTGAAGCACACAACTGTACAAGAAATTCTTACTACTTGCCTCGTCAACAAATTACAAGACAGATGGGATTTTGCGACCTTCCAATTATATCCTAAAACTCTCCTTTCACTCAGTCCAACCTGCATGCACATGCCCCCATCTGTGACCTTGGGAATAGCTGGGGAATTTGCCACTGTGTGAGTGTTTTCACTTCTGCTGTGCTGTGGGGCTGGATACTGCTGCATGCACCAGCCATGCTCACCTTGAGGAGGGATTAGAAAGATTTTACTAAGGTTTATGAAATTGTTGTGAGGTTGGATGCCATAACCTCGAAAGTAAGAGCTCTCCCTACTCCACTATCAGAAAGACACTGGTTGGCACAACTAGTAATCTGCAGAAAGAAAGGTTGCAGTAGAATTGAGCAGTCCAAACCTAATATCTTAGAAACCCTAGAGTCATCTGTTTAAAATCAGCTGTGTTTAAGGAACTGGTAAAATACAAATTATTTTAAGATGAAGATGACCTGTAACTGCAGTATACCACTTTGCCATTTTCTCTTAAACATATAAAACCCCCGAGTACATAATGCTGTAAAATAGTGGGAATTAAGTCTGATAAATCATTAAAAGCAGCTAAACAGATAATGAAAAGCAATACATGAATGATCTACATTTCAAAAGCTGAAATACAGCCGTGCTGTATTTCTCACAATTAGTTTTGCTGTCGTGCTCATCCTGTGCAAAACTTAGGAGACCCACTGCAACAGTGAACTTTCCAAGTGCGTATTCTACAAAAGGCCATCTCATTACGCAGCCAATTAAAGCGATTTGTTTGTTCATGATGGAATCTAATGTAGAGATTTGTTTTCTTCCAATAGATACCTTCTGCTAAGAAGACAATAAGGCAAAACTTTATAATTGTGCTAGTTCCATTGGGAGCTACAAAGAAGTTTGTGAAGCTGTTAATTCTTTAGTGCAAATGAACAAACAGTGAAGACAAGACACTTATGAAATTTTCCACAGTGAAAATTCAGAAACATTGCAGTATCCAAAGAAAATGATGGCAATTAAAAACCTTAGGACTGTGTTATATTAACATCTTTACTGTATTACTTATGTTATAATATTTATGATATTATTATATTAGCATATATATTGTATTATCAGCTTTGTTGTTGATGCATCAATGAAGTCTTTGTCTTGAAAATTTTAAGACCAACAAACTGATACTGCAAAACCTTGTTCCTTCCCAAGCAAGATACCAAAGATGCTGTAAAAGTTGTCACAGTGACAAAGTTTTAAGCTCTGTTTCTCAAATGAACACATTAACGGTCAAAGCCAATCTGGGCATAAAATTCGGTACCTTATAGGAATGCATTTTAAAATTGCAAAGAAAAACCTGTAGAGTCTTATAGCCTTTGCTTGTAATGAACGTAAATAGAAATTTGCTATGAGGCACTCAGAGCAATATGCACCCCGCACAGTGTAGCCTGTTCATCAAAACTGCAATGTGCACAAACTCTCAGATTAAAGCATGAGGCATAGAGGGAACAGAAGGAAAGACACTGCAGTTTTTAAAAAACTAAGCTGAAACTGAGCCAGGCACATTTTCTGAGGAAAAAATAAGGGTTTCTGTAGCTCACAGTGGAGTTGACTTTGGTGTAGAAGCTTAACCGGTGTCATTGCTGCAATAGAAGCATTCATGAAACACTCAGGAATTATTTTGGTTCCAAAGCTTGTTTTTCATTTCTTAGTTGGGAGGGAAACGCAGTAGAATGAGGGCCATCAATATGATCAGGGACAGATCTGATCTCCTAAAGCTGGAGGGGAGATTGATAGCCCTTGTTGCAGACCACATAATCCCAGAGGAAATGCTGAGAAAGCCTGACATGAAGGACTTACCATCCTTCTGGGCGTGGGTCACTCTGCAGCAGTGGCACCAAACTACCTTATGGATGATTCTCACACTGCTATCAAAGTGATGAGAAAAGATGGGTGCTGTTGGCAGTGATGGGGAGAGGATGTGACCCCTGATGCTCCTTACAAGTTGTATTTATGAGCATCCAGAACTTCACACTCTTCTCTCCAGGACAGTTAGTATGTCAGGAGAGACATAAATAAATAAATACCAGTAATGAAATACTAGTACTGAAAGAATAAATATGAGTACTGTAAGTACTGCCTTTCATCCCTTCTCCTTAGCCCTGGGAATACAGCCCAAAAATGAGGGAGGTGAAGGAGGTCTCTGACAGCTCTGGGGAAGAGCTGCTGCACTCCTTGAAGCTAAGGAGAATTCCTAGGGTGAGACACAGGTTTCATCACAGTGCCCCAGTCTGAGGGTTTTATCCACACTGCAATATTAATCAGAGAATCATGTTTCCTTTTCTTGGAGGCAAAAGTTTGGTTTATATCATTCGAAGATTAAAATTAGAAACTAAAAATGTGGTGTATGCTCATATACATGCAAAGGTAGGAATTTTCCTCAGGGTATTTAAATTGCCTTAAGCAGACCTCCTTTTATAGCCACAAGTGTGTGGAACTAGCATTTCCCTTAGCTTGTGACTTTATTATCTCTCAAGTTAGTGCAAAGTAGCAGTCAAGTACCACAAACCCAGAAGTTTGTAATATTGCATTTTGGGCCAGTAACTCTCCAAGGTGCAGAAGAAAAGATGGTTGGTTACAGTATTTGAGCTATTTTCCTTTGGACAATAAGTGCCTGTTTGAGACATCATTATTATTTTTATTGTGGATAAAATTAGAATTTAAACTTGTAAAATATGTGGCAAAAGCTGATGATATAATAAAAGGAAGTTTTGGAGCTGATGAATAGTTTATAATGTGGATGCTCAAACAAGATAAAGAATGGAGTTAATGCTGAAAAAAATGAGCTGGATACAGCTCATTAAGAGCTTACTGCTGTATTTGCATTTTTGTTTAATACTCAAATCCTGAAGCACTGCAAATGAGCTGTAACTTTGCAGTCTTTAAAAAATAAATAAAGATCAGATAAATGCAGATGCTGTTCAAATAGTCAAGCAGCAGCAGGCTACTGGGCAGCCATTAATGAGTGCTGGGAAGTTACACGGGTGGTCATGAAAAACCTTTCCAGGAAGACTAAATGCCACGGTGATGTGTAAGTTCCTTCTGCTTCTTTCCTTGAATTTGTCATACAGGTTATTCAGAAGTAATCTGGAGTTATGCCTTGTTAGTTAGGGAAAGTTGATATATCTGTAGGTGGGGAAATACACGTAGCGTTGCAGTCAAGTACAGAAGAGGCAAATGGTATAATTGCACAACACCTGAATTATTGCAAAGGAAAAGAAACAACCTTTTCTGTTATTTCTAGTTCTTCTTCATTATCAAGTAACATATGAGTATCTCCTGCATTCGCAATCATACCCAGACTTTCTAAAAATGACTTTTCCGAGATCAGATGAGACAGTTGCTCATTTACACCCGAGATTACAAAAACATTTTAAAATTTTTTCTTTCACTATCCATTTATTTGTCTTCCCCATATGTTCTTATTGGTTGTTCGTTATGAAAGAGATTTATAGTTTATAATTCCGTCTTATTTATCCCCTTCCTTTTAATGAGTAACTATAAAATAAGCATCATTTTCCTAATGTGCATTTTGAGTGTCAGAAATAGGCAATTTAAATGTGAAGCTTCAAAGCGCTATTAATGCTGCAATTTAGTGACAAAATATCTCTCAGTTTTCAGTGCCTCTTGCCACTCTTTCTTCATTTCAGTGATTTATTGTGTTTTTTCTCTGCCTGTAATAGCTAGTGCCCTAAGTAACCGGTTTATTTTTGTATTTCTCTGCACATTAATACCTTTGGTAATGGTTGGCTCTACCTTTGTTTGACAATCAGCCAAGAGGAATGCGACACAAGCCCCACGTCATGCTGGGCCCTTCACGACACCTTTTTGAGATTGTCTCCCCATTCCCTGGCTGTGTATGACTCCTGAATACTAACTTGGAAAAGCTCAGCCTGCCAGAAACAGCTCCAGTCTCGCCAGAGAGCGCCAGCCACTGCTTTCTCCCCCGACGACAAGGGGGAAAAGCTGTCACAATGACTAACATGAAAACCTGAGTAATGATAGAGATTACAGGGTTTCTTGATGATTAGCTCAGCTTCATCTGTTCTGAAGCCTTTAGAGAGGATGAACTCTGTCTCGAGAAAGGCACTGTTGCTCAGGGAGTTTAGCAGCCTCTTCTCTCAAACACGCTACAAACACAAGTAAGTTCTTAGCACTCAGTGTGTGGCAGGCACAGTTTCAGGGTGCTGGATTTTATGCCTCCCTGCATGAGGCACAATGTAAATTATCCAGCATCCTGCTGCTATTTGCAGATATTGAAAGGTTTTCTCCATTTTAAATGTGCACTCAAAATCCAGAGACTGTAAAACCGTGCCTGCATTAGATATACATTTGTGATGAAACTGTTTTCAGACAGCTTCATATAAACAGGTCTTTTGTGAGAATATATTGTGGTGCTCTGAAAGCTGCAAAAGGACAAATTGTGCTTGTCAAAGTCCTTCCAGAGTCTTCTCCTCTTCTCCTCCCAGACTTCAAGGCCTATAAAACAGCATAGGTACCCTCATCATATACAAACTCTGTATGATGCAGGGATGGCTTAGCATCAGTGCTGCCATTTCGGGCTGAGGAAATAAACCCCAGAGCTGAGGTACCTTGTCCTAGTGTTGTTCAGCAGATCTGTTACAAAATTTACTTTCTCTGTGCCCTAATCCAATACTGCTAATTGGCTGACATAAATGCATTCCAGTGATGGTGTCTCTCAACAGCAAAATCAAATAATCAGCAATATTTGCCACTGGAAAAATACCTGTTGCCACAAATTTGGTCTGACTCTTGTGTCCCAGCAGATCACAAGCCCACTTTTGCTGAGATTTTGTATTTGAAATGTTGGCAGAAATGCAGGACTCCAGTTCTGGGAGACAAGTACAGGGAAAGAGTAACTTCCTCCTCTGCCTGAGTGTTTAAAAAGTCTGGGGGTTATTCCTAGATGAGGACAAAAGTGTTCATTAATGATGTAAAACAAAAAAAAAAAAAGATGGCCTTACTGGGAAACTACATGATATATTGCGATCAACAGCTCGTTTCAATGCCACAAGAGCAAATTTCCTTTATCTTATTGGAAGAATAACGTCCCACTGATGTAGCAGAGGATGTGATGGGCATATGTCTCATGGGTGGTGAGGGAGGTTGTTGCCGGACTAAGTTCCCTAAAGGGCAAATCAATGCTGTTGCACCCAGAAAAAACATCTGCCATGATATTTATAAAATCTACCGAGGCTTGTCAATTTTATTTCTACTTAGATTTATGTTTGTACAGTATTTAGAATTGGAACACTTTTTTTTTTTTTATCCGAAACTGCATTTCTTCCAGGAGTAGGAAGCTCCCCATCACTTTAGCTGGACCATCCCCAAAGCCAAAGCACTCTGGGGTTCAGGGGAGACTGGCTGCGTAGCAAAATTTCTAGTGTAGCTCAAAAATTGTTAGTGCAGACTACATATTGGACAATGCCATGGAATAAGCTTTATGTAAATCTCCCAAAGCTTCAAGATCCTGTGCAAAATTTGCATCACCTGGCAGTTGAAATACATTTGCCCTTTGTCCGCTTCTTGAATTTTACAAGACCTTATGTGCCTGAAATTCTGTCATTATGACTCCAGTTTATCCCCACCTGCTCTTCAGTCCTGCACCAGATTTTACTGTGAGAAGACTTAAGTTTGCATAGAGCCTGAAACAATAGCTTGAAAAACATACATTCTCTACCTGCAACAACGTAAAAAAATACTGAAATTTTCTAAGAGAGGTACAAAATGTCACTTCACTGAATGAGTTCACCTGAAAGAACAGATCAACCAGAAAATTGTTCTCTACATGCACCTGAATGCTCTTTGATTGCCACAGTCAGTCACAGACCATCACATTAGTCTTTGAAAGAAGAAACTGCAGGCTGACTGTGGAGACCTGAGGACATTAGGCCAGCAGGGCTTGTAGACACTCTGAAAGTTTCTCATACGGTGATTCACTGCTGAGCATTTTGCAGTTTAGCTGACCACAGAGAAGGCTGTCAACTATTTTTCCAAGTGCTAATCATAACACTTTTGTGGAGAATAAAAGAGGGACATAATAGTAACGAGCAGTGCCTTAGAACAAGAAGATGAAGCTGGGCCATCTGAGAGCACCATTTCAGGCACACATACATGGTCTGTGAACTTAGGCTGGTCCTTCTGCATGGCAGGATTATCTTTTTGTTTCTCATGTGAAACAGTCATTTATCTTTTACACATTTTATTTTTGGGGTAAATCAGTAATTTTCTCATTCCGGCATTTTAATTTTCTCTGAAGAGACAGATTTGTTAAAGAAAAGCTACAAAAATCATCCTCTTGTAGCAGTGCCCCTCAAGAAGGGAGCAGTTTTTCCCCTTTGAGTGAAGTTTGCACAGTGTTCTGAGAAGAGAAAGATCTTAATGATTCAGTCCATTGTATTCAAAAGCCACACGAACTGTACAAAAAATATTTCATATTTTTACCACATTTTCACTATGTTTTTCAGTAGAAAAGGAAAATCAAGAAATAAATGTGGAATGATGTAGTTCAAGTTTATTAAGTCTACTTGACCCATATGTCATATACTGACATTTTAATTTTATTGCCTGACATTTAACAAATCCTTAGTAGTCCTGGAAAAGTTAATGATTAAAAAAGTAAAAAGAGGTCTCTCTGTGGAGTTAACTAAAATACATGCAAATAAAATAAAATAATTAGCACGGTCTTTTGTTTTATCATATAAAATTGTTCACTATTATGATTTCTAATTGCATATTCAGCATGTATTTATCCACAGCCTTTTGACTAACAGCTTGCTCTATTTATTTAAATAGGGGTTGTTTCTTTAAATAGGCAATAATAAGGAGAGACCAATATAACATTAATTTATAATATTCTTCTCATGTATCAGACTTTTCTTTCCTTCACACTACTGACCTGGAGAGCCTCTATTATAGGACTGAAAATACTACATTGCTTTTGCATATTTCCTACAATAGGATCATGTCCCTCCCAGCTATTTGCAAGAAGTCCTACAGGAACAATTATGAAATACTCTCATTCATTTGGCACAATGGCATATGGAAATTTCCTGCAACACTAATTACTATGGTTGCAATCTTTAGCCAAAAATGTCAGTGTCTAGGATTTAATTAGGCTGCAGCAGGATTTTAAAACTGACCTTCTAGTTTAGTTAATTAATTTGCCAGTTCTTTTTTCTTTATTTTTTTATTTTTTTAGAGAATCCTGTCACATCAGTTTTTAAGAGATTTTAATTAAAAAGAAATCACTACTTATAATGCTAGCAGAATCTCTAAAAGCAGTTGTTAAAACATTTTTAGCAAATAAAGCAATGAGATCAAGTCCCTATTGCTTCAGAGTGCCCTGCTAGCCGTTGCCCACGAGTGCTAAGATTGCCACCCAGGTATTGGTGAAAGGCAGTTTGCAAAGTGTAATGAAGTTCTTCCCCAATTAACTATTCTTCCCTATGCTTGCATCATCACTCTCTGCTGATAGTGATTTCTTTACAGGAATCTTTTACAGTATTAATTAGAGATCTGCTTGAATCAAAATACAGAAACCAACACACTGAAAGTCTTGGGAAGACTGAATTGTTCCAAAATCTCCAATGAGCTTCTGAGGCCAGTTTCTCATTTGAGCCAAAAATCTTGATATAAATTCAGTTCCAGAGTTTTAAAGACAGAACTGCAAGAGAGCTTTTTTTGTTCAGTTTTATCTTGACATGAGCCAAAATATGCCTTTTATTCTATCCTCTTTCTTTGTGACAGTTACTCTGCTGAGAACTTACACATTACTCTTTCCTGTGGAGAAAATTAAAAACAAGCTATCTAGCAGTCCCAGCTCTGCAGCACATTCCAGCTACTGAACTGTGTCATACTGTTTTAAAAGAAGAACTATAGTGCATATCCTGAAATGGAAGCAGCTGTGGCTTTTTAGGTGCCGAGGAATCAATAAAAGGATGAAAAAGTACATGGACATGCCTGAGACTGCTCTTGACACGTGCACCCGGACACAATTACGAGCTATAGTGTGCTGTAATGGCAGGGGTTTTACAGCTAGGATTTAATCACCAGGAGCATGCATGTTGCCAGACAAACCATGCAAATGGACCTTGTGCTTATGCAAAATGGAGACATTCATTTGCTTCTAAAAACCAGAGTGTACTACGTTGGCTGAAACACTTTAATGAAACAATGCAACTTCCAGTAATTCTCCTTGCCATTTTGTAGTTTTGACATACCTAGCAGGAAAGTACACTAGGTCTGTAATAAACCTTGAATAGGAAATTGCATTTCTTCTCCATCAGCGGTGTCACCCTGGAAGGACCATGTGCCCCACTGTCAGCCCTTTCTGTCCTGCTGGCACAGAGACACAGGCCCTTCTGACTCCCCCTTGACTGGTTTTCTATTCAGTTTCAGTTTTGGCCTGTAGTTTCTTTTTTCATAGTAATACACCACCTTTAAGAGGCATTTTATTTGGGGCTTTCAGAATAGTATTTCTTGCTTTAATTTTTTTTCCCCCAGAAAAGAGAAGAAACCAAGTACATTTTTCAGAGTCACTGAGTCTGAGATACTCTGTGGAGATAGTTACCACAACCTCAACACTTTCCAAAGACCATTTCTGGCCTACCTGTTAAACTACAGAGAAAAGGATGAGAAGCTCCATGTGAGACAAGACATTTCTACCTGTGAACAGATAAGATTGACTAGGCTTTTCAGTAGCTCTTCAAAAGCTGGAGGTTCCCTGCTAAGCCCTACTTCATGTCTTACCACGTTTTGCTAGGGGGCTTTGCTAGATGAGCTGAGGTGTTCTCCTCCCTCAATGTTTGTGTGAGATACTGAGTATCTTCCAAAAGTTCTCAAGAATTCAGTGACAGATTCCCAGGGAGTTACACTCTCACTATTACTCAGCCATCAAAGTCCAGAACACAGCTAAAACTAGTTAACCTCTAGGAACTACCTTTTTGTAAAACTGGTAATCTTTAATCTCTATGGCAATACTTATGGTAGATTTCTAGTCATAGGTCCACCCTGTTTCCCCCATACCCTGGATGAGACAGATGACTTAAAACACAAGTAGAAGAATGCCATCTTGTGATAGAGTCATCACCTTGCCAAAAAGTCCCAGCCATACATAATCCTAGAGTTATCACCTGGGATAACTCATCAAGCCACTAGGAAGAGAAATAACCATATCCATATATATCTGCAGCTCAGGCTGCCCGTATCTGTCATCTTTCCACTGCAGAGAAACGCTTCCCTTGCAACCACAAAATGCTACCATACTTTAAGAAGCAGAAGAAATGAGACCATTTTTAAAAGGAGATCCAGTTCTTGGAGACGTGATAAATAGAAAGGAAAAAACAGAGTTAAAAAAGTAGCAAGATTTGAAAGGCATGAGAAAAGAAATATCAGAGAAAATAATTTAAACAGGGAATATTCCTGTTTAAATCTCAGAAAAAAAAAATAACAAGAGGACTCTAACACCTCTTTCCTGTAAAAGGGCTGAGAGAGGAGGTTGTTCAGCCTGGAGAAAAGTAGGTGCTGATGACCTTGTTGCAGCCTTTCAATACAAAAAGACTTTTACTAAGGCCTGTAGGGACAGGATAAGAGATAATGGTTTTAAACTGCAAGAGACTAGATTTAGCTTGGATACAAAGAAGAAATTCTTTACCACAAGAATGATGAGACGTTGAAACAAGTTGCCCAGAGAAGCTGTGGATGTCGTATCCCTGGAAGTGTTCAAGTCCAGGGTGAATGGGGCTTGGAGCAGCCTTCTCTGGTGAAAGTTGGTCCTTCCATAGCAGGAGGGTTGGACTAGTTGATCTTCAAAGGTGACTTCCAACCCAAACCATTTTGTAATTCTTTGACCTGCCAGTGAGCAAGTCTGATGGTGAGCTGAGCTATCTCTGGTTTGTTTGCTCAGTAGATCATAGCTCATCAGTGGTGAATTATGAATAATATGTCAACTCACTTTCTGTACAGAATCTCTCTCGAATGTCACGAAACCTCCAAAATGCGGGAACCTCTATCAGGTGTTCCATGATTTCAAGGAATGTACTTTTGGTGTTGCCCCATTATTCATTCATCAAAAATGTCTCTCTAGATCTTTACAAACTGCACATCTGTTTTCATTTCTCAGCAGTGAGCTTGCCTGAAGACACGAATTGTCATCAGATATATTTTTTCCTCATATTACTTGTCTCTTCCAGCATTATTTCATGATGCGAAGCTCCACTACAAGGACTACCAAAAACTCTCTCTCCCATTTCAACTGGTTTAACTATTGAACACATCCTCTTGACACAGCCAGAGAGGGTTTGTTTAACACAGAGGCTGTGTGGTTGCTGTGTTTGTTGACTTCATCCTCAGCAGGGGAAGGTATTTCACAGCTCACAGATTTAACTGAATATTTTGAAGGGAGCACCACTAAGTTAAAACCAAGTAATTTCTTTCCCTTTAAAAGAAGAACCACGGGAAAGTTATAGCCTTTCATTTGTGTGGTAACTGTTGATCATTTAACAGTTCAAAGCAACTTCTGAATAACATCAACAATGAATGAATGGGTGACTGTTTCTGTCTCAGAAACCGTAGAGCAGATGAGCAGTAATGGCTTGTGAAATGAAATTAAGCTTACAGGGAGCTGGACTGAACACCTCATTTCTCCACTACCATTAGCAATTTTGACTTCATTGTACAATGTGTGTTCCAAGGGCAGAATTTCATTTACCTGAACATATTTTGGACTCATCAAGTTAAAAATCAAACAAGCCAAATAAAGTAGCATCAGTGCATCTTTCATAACATTTTTGCTGTTAGAAGCTCCAAGGCTTTGAGGATTTGGCTGAAATCATTAGCTGCTTTTCTCATTACCTTCACAGTGTGGAAGGAAAGTTCCCTCTGTACCAGCCTTGACTGTCTATAGCTTTATCACAAAGGACCCAGTAGACTTCCCGTACCCGTAGTTGCATTAACTTTCATGTCCCTTCAATAGCTTCAGGTACTTTTCTGCCTTCAATAAAATCACTCCTTACCAATCAATAAAAAAGCCCAGTGAATATGAATCCTTCAAAATCAATTATTATGTACAATAATCACACAAGTATGCTAGTGACAGCTGGAGTGTCAAAGCAAATCCCAGGACCAATGATCTCAAAGCCTCCAGAAAGTAGCAGAAAATGATGTAGTTTTATTCACTTGTGCTTTTGTGTGAGCCAGTGTCAAGGTTAGATGATGAGTGGGTGTATTAACTCCTCAGCCTGTTTCCTCAACTTTCACAAAACAAACTCCACTTAAATGTGAGGATTTTCAGTTTGATCAAAAACTTTCTACTGCTGGCTGCCGACTGAAATGGCAGAGTTCAGACAAGGTGGAAAGAACAAAATCGTGTATGTGAGTGCTAACCTCTCACACTAGCTATTTATGTGGTGCAAAGAGGATTCACGAGGCAGCCTTACAGAAGTAAAAATTACAAGGCTAGTTAGAAATGATTGCAACAGTGCAAGCTGAAAGCAGATTGGAAAATCAGCATTCGGCAAAAAGCCCCCGTGGGTGAAGGGCTGGGGTTTTCATCTTCATAACATTTTTGGTCATAATGGAAAGCTGGCTGGTGGATGCTCTAGGGATGGCACTGATTTCTAAAGAATATACTTATGTAATGTCTTTTTTAAGAAACCTGCAGCCTTCAAATTCCAAGGTATCAAATAATTGCCATGTAACTTTTCAGCCTTTTCAAATACAGACACTTTTCTGAATCTGAGATATTTGCAAGCTGGGGCTGGATTTTTTAAAGTTTTCCTTAGAGAAAAGCTCATTCTGAGCTTTACACCCATGTGAGTTTGCTTTCCTGCAAGGAAAGTATTAAGAAATTGACAGTAGGAAATGAGGAGAGGTGAGGATGCCTGGCACAAAAGCGTGTGTTTTCACATTTGCCCACAGTGCTCAGTAGTTTATTTCAAGTGGAGCCTCTGTTTCTGGTGTTCTTGGTTTCTGTTGGGTTGGTGCATAACACTGAAAGACCTTGTGCACCAGCTTGATCTCCCTTGCTTTTGACCATTTCCAAAGCACAGCACAATGCAGGGGACAGCCTCAGCAGCCCTGTCCTCCCCGTGCCAGGGTAGCACCATTTCTAATGGACATTTGGGCTGCGTTGCCATTTCATCACTTGAACTATGCTCAGACCCAGGAGTGTAACAAGCATCATACACACAACTTCTTCCACTCACCAATCCTCTTCCCTCCACCCTCCACCCCTTATTTTTTTCCCCTTGTGAATACAGATTTCTACTTACACCTTTACAGAGTCACAAAAATACATGGATTACATTCAGCTATTTCAAACTGAACATACTACCCAGAAAGTATGCTGAAAAATCCTTTCTGGGGGAGGTGTAAGAAGATTTACATAAACAGCAGCCACTTCTTGGTTATTCATGTATGTTGTTGCCCAAAACTGTAATGGAATAGAAACAAGGTGAGAAATGGAATAAGAGAAGATTTTAAAAGTTAAAAAAAAAATAAAATTAAAAGTACATCTATATTGATATTTCAAAGCACCACATTAGAGCTCAGGTTTATCAGCAGGAAACTGGATACACTGATATCAAACAGCAGCTCTAGCCTGTCAGTCAAGAGTTCAGCTAAATCATGTTTAGAAGCGTGTGCAGTTCTTAGGAATCCTTTGGTGATAAAGTGTGCTTGGATGTCGCCCCCATTCCTTGTGTCCTTGGTCTCCAGGGAGAGTGATAAATGTGTGTGAAAGAAAACTTTCCAGAGTTAAAAACATCTGCCCTTTCATCATGTTTCTAGACAATCAAGCCAGAGAAGCTATAAGTCAGATCAGTCAACAGAATAAATACAGATATAATCAAAACATAAGAGAAAGGGAAACAATTTGAAGAAGTAAGTGATAAAATGAAATAAAACTTTAGCAAGAAGATGACTTTTCAACCCATATATGGCTTTCTCTGCTATTTTCATTGTTCTTAGGTGTTACATCCTATATTATAAACCTCCTGTTTGCATCTTCCCCAGTTTTCCTTCTTGTTTTATGTTTTCCAGGTATTTTTAAGGGCTCTGCCAGACTTTACAGACAGGAAAGACTGGAAAATTACACTAAAGAAGCTAGAGATGTAAGCCTCTAATCAGCAGGAGGGAAGGTTTTTCTGAAAGACCGCAAATCCAAATAAAACCTAACTTTTTGTGTTGGCCATATGCAGTTATCTTATTACCCCAGAGCCTTATTCTTCTACTTGTGTTACTTTGTGCAGGGGCTTGCACCACAAAAAACCAAACCAAGCCAAAACTAAAAAACCAGGCAAACAGAGATGAGTTTATCCACAGGGCTCTTTTGACACAACCATGTTTGTCTCCCTACATTGTTGTGACTCCTCTGTGAGAAGTGTCCCTATTCATTTCTTCAGGAGATTTCAGGACCAGAGAATTTCCTAATTAAAAGTTCCCAATTTCATACAAACACAATTCTTAGGAGATATAGATATGTATGTATAGGTTTGATGCATTTTATTTCTTCTTCAGAACTATGGAGAGAATAAACCTGAGTTAAAGAGGCAGGCAAGTAAACCCTGAACATGAAAAAATATTGAGGGAGTTCAAATCTCTGAGTACAACTGCCTGTCAAAACAATACTTAAGACCTCTTTTAGAAAGAAGAAAACAAAGAAGCATGCAAAACTTCATTTGGCTCAGTTTGGGTTTTTAGCTCACAGTTGCAGTTTACTGCCATATTACCATGCAGAGAGTGACAGACCTATAGACTGGATAAATAAGATTTGCAATTAAGTCCTCATTGAAAAAAAAGCCAAAATTCACCAGAAGGACTCTGCAAAGAATTTTATCCCTTTTTTAACCAGTTCTAATAAATGAGGTGACAGATGGCCCCAGATCCAATACAAGGTTGCACTGGCTCAGGGGGCTCTGCTTGTTCATGGGTAGCAGCTGAACTCCAGGAGTGGGCTGCACCCTGGGAAGCACCATTTGTTTTAATGGGCAATGCTTCATATTTGTGTGTGTGTCCCCTTTTTTTTTGTGCCACATGCACACAATGGCTTATAAATGATTCCTCACTCGGTTTTCTTTTGGTACCACTGGCAATGGTTTTGCCCTCCACCAGTTCTTAGGGAAAAAGGCTTGCACATGACCTTCTTATCTGTGCAGCCAGCAGCAACATTGGCAATGGGGAAAATTGGGTTTATAATTAAACTAGTACTCCCTCTGTTGGCTGGATGTCAGGGCCCAGAAACAAGGACTTGCATAACCAGGGATTGCATTGATTATGAAAGAAAAAAAAAAGATTAAATAACCCAATATTATTCCGACTCTTTTCAAAGTATGATTTCTCCTTTTTTTTAGTGTGCATGCCAAAACTCCTTCCCCTCCCTTTACATGCACATAAGTCTCAAATAACGTAGAGAGCCTGAAGTTAACCTTGCAAAGCAGAGAAATAATTCAGACCTTTTATGTCCTGTATGGAATGAAGTTTGAGAACTGTATTTATTCTATGTCACTTTGGGCTGTGCCCAAATTCAGCTCAGGAAGGTTTCAGAGACAAAACTTAGTGACTAGCTGCAGTACTGTCTTCCAAGTAGCTCCACAACTGCCAAAGAATGTGGATGAATGATACATATAAATAAGGCTAAACAGGAAAAATAATGCACCGCATTCAAAATGTTTAAGACCTGCATATCAAACCTGCATACCATTTTGTGAAAAATTATCTAAAATCCTCTTTGCTCATTTTTGAGGGTTCTCCTGTCTCGGTGGTTTCCCTCCAGAGTCACAGAAAAAGAATGAACTTTCCACCAAACAACTAAATAACGCATCCAGAAACTGATGGAGTGGTTTGGATCCCTGTGTTTATCTCACTCACATTGATGGAAGGGGAGTCAAAAGAGTGTAATGAAGTTTTGCCCTCTCTGTTCTGTTATGACACAGTGACAGAGAGCCTCATTATTACCTTGTTCTGGTTACAAGGATGGGACTAGACTTTTGAAAAACTGTAATAAACCAGGCTTTCCACAGAATGTTGAATATCTTTACTGAATTACAAATCTTATGTTTCAGAACTAATGCTGTTCTCCACTTCAAGAAAGCTATATGTATCAGCTTTTTAATTAATTACTTACCTGGTGCTCTGTTGTAAGATAAATACATTTGGGCTTGTATTATTAGCACACAACATTATCTTGTATCCAGCCCATTGGGCTGTCAAGCACTGCTGGCTTTGGAGGAGCATGTCTCTGCTTTTTGACACAGTGGAGTTCAGGATATCTTGGACTTCATAAAATGGAGGGGAGGTAAGACAAACTAAAAAAAAAAGCCAAGATGTGCTTCAACTAAGCTCAGGAATTCTTTGACTCTTACCTCTTTGTAGGACACTGCCACTTGCAGAGCTGTTCCTTGGCAGGGTTCTGGCACTGGCTGTTTCCAGAGCCTCTGACCTTCCAACAGGGTGTTGTAGCACCTCATTGGATCTTGCTGGACATGAGCTACATTCCCAACCAAATCAATTCCCAAAGCTTGTTCACCTAGCTAGCTCACTAAAAGGGTGTCCTTCCTCTTTAGAAACACTTAATGTTTTTCCTTACTCCATGTATTTTTCTTTTTCTATTTCTCTCCTACTAAAGCTATTTATCATCTCCATTTCAATCTCAGACTGTTTTATACCTTCTCCCCTTGTAAAAGCCATTTTCTTTATTTGATGATGAAGCCTCCCCTTCCCCACCACCTTTTTTGGTGTCAATCTTTCTCTCCATTTCCCATTTCTCTCAGCTCAAATCCTGCTGAAATAATTTCTCGTATTTCAGATACCACAGGGAAGATCAATACCAATTAGGAGAGCAAATTGTAATAGAGATGTATTAAAATTTTTCATTCTTATAGGCCAATTTTATTCCCACTGAAGGATAAAATAAGGCAACAATTTAGAGACAATTCCCTTTTTCTGAAAAGCTCTATATATCAAGTTAACTGAGAGCTTAGCAGGGCATGCTGCATTTGCCTACAGTGAAAGCATTTTCTCTTCCAATCAAACCTCTCACTCATAGTTACTTTTGGCTGTAGAACAGCACATTAAACAGACCTTGGTTATGACCTAAATGTGGGAAATAACTAATACGTGGCTTAAAACCCTGAAAACTATTGAGAAATTATTTTAATGAATGCCTATGAGGGCTTTTTGTTATCTTTATTGTAAAAATCGTATAATCATAGTATTGTTTTATTACTTCTGCACAAATGCAGAAGTCCCATTCACTTCCTTGGGGTCCAAATACTCGACACAGAATTTGGATAATATTTTGTCGATATGGTCAGAGAAAGGAAGATACCTGGTTGCTAAGCTTTTAAGCTTGGATATGATTTCAGAAAATAGTCAACTCTGCATCAAAATGCTCAGTCAGCTCCTGCAGAAAGGAGCTTGATAAGAAAGGCACTTGTGTCCTGTTTTCATTAGGGAAGGCATCTGTGTAGATTCCATCAAAAAGGGCAGGGAGACCTGTTTGTTTTCCACCACCAGGAGGGGCCATAGCTGCAACCGAAAACTTGTCCTTGACTTATACCACACCCCTGCCTTCCTACATCAAAACCAAAAATGACTTAATTTTTCTTTCATGTCCTTGCCAAAACCTCAAACCCAATGAATTTGCCTGCTCTCCCACCACAATCTCTCTTTAATGGAGAACTCAAAGCACACCATGCTATCCCTCTGCTATGAGGAGTGCCTCAGAAAGCAGAATAGAGTGGTAGCACAGAATAAGGACAGGCAATGCTGTTTACTGCAAATGAAAGCGGGGAGCTGGGCTAGGGGGTGAGTTTTTCACAGACTGGTATTAAAAGGTAACTGTTTGCATCTCTGCTGCTGTCAGGAAAAGCTATTCTCTAAAGCAAATGGATTCCTAACAGTGTTTATTCTGGCAGCTCAAGTTTAAAATAATGATCTCAGATGTTAGTTAAGCATTTAACCAACAGTGAATTAAGATTTGCATTCTCAGAGAAATTACTGGAACAGGCCTAATTTCTGGTCTGCCAATCAGACAGAGGAAAAACATTAGAGGAATAAATTGCTTTCTCCCATCCTGCTGCCTGCCTTCAGAGAGGCAGACCCACCATTCAGGATAATGTGCTTCACTCGTGTGGCCTCTGAGGCACTGGAGTTTACTGGGCACTGTTTCCCCAGCAAAGGCCATGGTTTTGTAACATGCAGCACCAATTTTAGGGGAAAATATGTGAATGTAACCATGTTTGCACTCACCCAGCTGCCTCCTTTCCCTCTGCTCCTAAACTGGAGCTGACTCCTTCTTCTGGAGCTTTGCTTAGGTGCCTTTGCCATACTCACTGCCCACAGCTACATCAGACTAACAGAGCAGAGACTCGGGCCCTTTTTTACTAAAAATTTGCAGCCTCCCTCTTGAAAATCAGTACTTGTCCCTTGTTTTTGTTTTGTTTGCTTCTTTTATTTTGTTTAAAAACGCTGGCAGCAATTTAGTCAACTCATTCTCTTTCGTCTCCTCTCAGAGCAACTCTTCCTTTTGTCTCCCCTTCCTCTTCTCCCTACCCCCTACCACAGTAGCAACATGTAGCTCAAGTCATCAAAACATGTCCACGTCACAGATCTGAAACTGTGTTCTCCAAAATATTGCTGCTAAGTTTCAACTGAAAATATACACTGGGCAAGGAAAGAGCTTGGACTGCAATCAGAAGGCTTGAAAAACTCATCACATTTTTGTTCCAGTTATAAAACCAAAACCCTGGGAGGGGAGGTTGGAGGGTGCTGGGATGAGGCAGAAGCTGATGAAGTCCGAGCTGTAGAAAAGTGCAGGGTGACTGGTGCTAGACCAGTCCATCTGCTGGTTCAGCTTCTTTATGGCTGTGGGAGGAGTGCACAGCCCTGTTCACACATGGAAAAAGCAGGAGACAGAGAGTCACTGCTGTGATCTGAAACGTGGTGCTGCCTGACAGTCTGATTGCACCCCAACCTAGCAGGGCTAAAGGCAGAGGGCAATGAGAGAGGGGCAGCAAAATCTGGGTGGGGGTGGGAGATGAATGTAGTTTTCTTTGCTGACACACAAGATTCCCAATTGTCAGTGTTAGCTGGACAGCTGTTTTTCTCCTGAAAATGACTATTAACTGCTGGTGAGAATTTTCAAATAAAATCATTATAAATGTTAATTCTTGCTTGGGCTGTGCTTGGCCACTACATGTCTTTCTGATTCCCTGTCAGGCTTCCTTTGCACAGGCTCCTTTTTGCCTCTTGCAGAGGCAGGGGCACAGGTTGTGATGGCCATGCTCTCAGGACCACTGATCACCTTTCACTGCTTAACCTGAGACTTCACTGTTGTACAAGACTTGCAGGCTCTTTGATTTTCCATGCAATTCTCCACAGAAGTACAACAGTCAAGAAATTCAGCAGGACTTGCAGAGGTTTCTAACTGCACTACTCTGACAGATAAAGATTGCACAAGGAATATATATATGTAAAGTAGCCCAACTCCTACCTGCTGTTCTCTGATTCAGTTTCCTCATCAATTTAAAACATCAGACTCTTCTAAAGCATTCAGGAAGCATCTTTTCCTTCGTCCTTGGACCTCCTTCTGTGTCCCTCTCTTCCTGGGCTGTAAAATAAACCTGTCCTTCACAGAACCATACAACCACAGAACGGTTTGTGTTAGAAAGGATTTTAAAGATCATCTGGTCCCAACCCTCCTGCAGTGGGCAGGAACACCTTCCTCTAGACCAGGCTGTACATTCAGCCTGGCCTTGAACACTTCCAGAGATGGGGCACCCACAAATATTGTGGGAAACTGTTCCAGTGTCACACCACCTTCATGGCTCCACAATGTGCTCCTTTGCTCATAGGAAGACTCTTACAAATCCCCCACCACTTTATGAGGCTGTAAGCAGACTTTTTCTAGCTGGCTACCATTTGATCAAGAATGCTTCATTTCAAAAGTAAATTACCAAAGTGGAACCTTTCTCTACAGTCAGCCCCCTTCTTTGTCTCTGAAATGTTCCCAAACCAAACATGAAAACACACTGCAGAAGGTAAACAAGATTCTGGCTCAAAGTGTGTGTGTTCCATGATGGGTATAAGGCTATATATGTGGTATAAGGTTATATATAATTATACGTTTGAGTTTGCAAGAATTTCTGACTAGGAAATAAACCAGCAGGTATTACTAGAGCAATAACAGAGCAAGTGAATATAGAGCACTTTGTCATAAAAATTAAATAGAAAAAAACCCCAAACCCAGAAGCCAAATAATATTGTTTTATCGCTTTTCAATAGAAAAGATTTATTAAAAAAGTTCCAGCTACTCATTTTACTGATTTTGCTTGTTTATCAAGATTTGTTTTAATTTCTTTTAAATCACAGAATAGTTCTTAATTCTTGAAAAAGACACCTTAATTTCTTGGCAAGAATTTTGTTCTTGCTGTTAAAAATGTCTGACACTGACAGTCCTGTTCAGTGTGTAATAGGACTAAAACAATTGTGATAGGGCTGAATATATGATCTTGTTTGTGTATCTCAATCTTCTTTTTAAATGCTTACGCTGTTTTGCAAGAGCTCTGATGTGAGTAGAAACAACCACGCTCCCAAAATTTTAGACTAACTCCTCTGAAACCATAATTTCAGAGACAATAATTTTGGATTTTATTTATAACTTCTAAGTGCTGTTCATTCATCAGTGACCTCCAAGAATCTGTGTTTTCAAACCGTGGAGGGATGGTAAGATACCAAGGGAAGTAAAAAAGAGTGGTGGATAAAATATATTACAGAAACTGAAAGAAATGGAGAGCAAGGGAAGAAGAGAGAGAAATACAGCTAGAATCCTTGCCCAGTTTTGCACTGATTGTGTGAGAGACCAAGGGGCCCTTTGGGTGCTGCCTTTGAGAGGATGTAACAATCAGTAACTGCCTGGTAGCCATCCAAAGAATCGACCAGGACAGCACAAATGGTGTCATCTTGCATCGTGTAAGGAAGGATTTGTGTGTGACAAGGCCGCTGAGAAGAGGCACAGAGGAGAAAAACACATCTAAATCTCGTACAGACTGTACAAGCTCCACCATGATAGTCAGGGATGGAGGAGTACTTTCAAACCTCCTGTAAATCAGAAATTAAGGAATGCACAGAGATGCACCTGTTTCCATTAAAGTTCAGTGCTCACAGAGGTTTTGCAAACTCAGTGGCAAGGTGCAAATCAAGAGAAAGAAAAGTGTTTCTGAGATGAATTTTATTTCCCCTTTCCTATTGTTTGCACAGTTTGAACCAGGTTTCTCAGGTGGAATTGCAAGTAGCAGAAGAACAATGCACTCTCTTCAGTTCCATTCTTCTAAAATAGCACATTAGATGATGGGGGACTAAAAAGATTAAAACTCTGAAACTTTCCTATGTGTAAATATTCTCCAAAACCTAAAACCCAAGAATGAACTGAAACATATTTTTCTTTTCCTATTTTTGTGCCTGTCAAGTAAGTTCTCTCATTAATAGATGAAGCATAAATAGACTACACATTTATCTCTGGCAATTTTCAAAATACGATATAAATAAATTTAACTTCATAATCTCATGATAAGTATGACTGCATGAAGAAATAATAAATTTTACATTTTCAGATGCTGCTGAAATATTTTATTGCTTTAGCAAGATTCATAGTGTCTATTTCATGATGAGTAAGGGGAAAATGTTTTTCTTTTTCTTCTGTGCCCTACAGAGAACCCAAACCATTTGCAACAATCCTTTTTCAGGTAGCTCAGCTTATTTTCTCTGTCCACATTGGGGATTGAACACTGAGTTCAGCCTGGAGAAGGTAGGGACAATTGCCAGGGACCACATGTTGTTGGTTTCACATCTATGACTTCTCAGAACCACATGAGAGAGAAGAGTATGAAATGCTCTATCTAAAATTGAAAAAGTGTGACTCAGGGGGTTCATTTTTAAAAAAACAGAGGTTGAAAAGAAAGCAAGGGGGGAAATTGGCAGGGTAGGAACAGTGGAGCAATGGGTATAGGGACAGGATGTAGAAGACAAAAAGTTGCAGAGAAGTCAGTCAATCTCCATCCAAGTTTTCCACATTTCATGACTTTTTTTGTTCATTAGTTGAACTAAAACCCCAAACCCCAGATGTGTACATCCTTGGGATTGCTTTGCTCCACAGACACTGCTGTGACTAGTGTCTCCAGAGACATGCTTGAACCAATATTAAACGACTTAGATCAGTAACACTGTTTAACTGGGACAGCTCAAGCAGCAGAGACAACAAAATGGCACAGACAACTAAGCCTTTGGCAGATCCTTAGGCAGCATTTGCAGCTCATGCAAAACCCATGCAAAGCCCTGTGCTCCTGTGAAAGTCCTTCTGGTAGCTTCAAGCTTCTTCTCATGAGCATCAGAGGGGGCAGCAGGAAGTCCACCCTCAGGCTCAGCCCGGACACCCAGGCAGAGCAGCACCTGCCTGCCTGTTCTGAGTACAGGTGCACAGGTCTGCAGTGCAAACTGCAACACTCCAGACCTCTTGTCCTCACCAGGCATGGCTGGGGAGTTAGGACTTTTTATCTCTTACCAAAACGAACAGACTGCAGCTATCTCTGGGTTAGACTCTGCTACAGTCTTCAAACAAAGCCACAGGATTCTTAAGGGATGGCTGTGGAGGGGGAAAAGATTTGTCCTAATGAAATAAATGAAGGAAAACCTGTCAATTTGATGAACAACTGTTACGATGGAAAGTCCCACATGCTGGATTGCTTCCCTACTGTGTCCATATCTACATAAAATGGCATAAACATCCACAGATCTACTTAGTATTGTACGATGTTTTATTAACTATAAACATATATATATATGCATACATGCATATATATATAGAGAGAGAGAGAGGGAACAAGAGATAAATATATACATATGTGCCTGTTACTTTCTCCTTAAAGTGATTAGAAGCAAGTAGTGGACAGATGAACAGCTGGTTCTTGATTAAAGCAGGATACCTGTGTGATATTTACAGGAAGGGAAAATACTGCACAGAATGTGCCAAAATTCTGACCTTTATGTTGTGTAATATCTCCTGGGTCTTATGGGATATGTGGATGCAAGAAATGTGTCAGGAAACCTTCTGTCATCTTTGTCTGGCTGACAAACTTTCATTTGCTCATCCCAAACAAGACCTGCCATATGTGTGTTTGCCAGCCCTGGGAGGGACCACAGATACTCTACCTGGAGGTGAACATGACTGTCTCCGACTGGTTGAGTCAAACAGCCCAGTAATTCAACCACTCGTGACCTACAAACGACCCAGTGAACACATCTTCCTTTATGAAATTCATCCCTTGCACATTCCTTCACATCAAGTTCAAAGGCCAATTCCTGCTTAATGAAAAAAACTTCCAAAATCAGGAGTGATCCATCTAAGAAACACAGTCACTATGTTTCTCTAAAACTGCATCATGGAAAAGCCATAGTTTTAAAGCAGTATAAACGGAGGATATAAGTCTGACTGTTCAACCATTGGCTGTAGGACCTCCTTCTGAAAGAGATCAGACTGTGCTGTACTGCATTTAAATTTAACCTTTTTAATACAATTTTTGTCAGGTACAGCACCAGTAAATGAGGCAATCACGGCTCATGTGCAGGGAGGAGGACAAATGAGAGACAAAGCAAAGCAAAAGGAGATTCACGCAAGTGGGTTTTTATCCTTGCATCAGGAAAAACCAGGGTTCTGCCATTATGGGGAAAGCTACCCACCTCACAGTATGTATCTTAAGGCAGGATTTGTTCCTTTTCATTTCCTCACATCCCAAGCATTTCTTCACTCCTATTACAGTTCAGCTTTCTGTTTCATGTTCCTTATTTTGGCACTTCAGAGTCAGTTTGCAACATATGGTCTATTAGGTGTAGATCTGCAACTGCTTGCATAACTCAAGGCTTGCTGGAGTACAAAGACCTTGGTATACAACAGATGTACAGACGAACGTGCTGTGGGTACAAAAGGATAATGATACTGCACGGGATCAGATTTATTCTGCTTCTCCTGTGGAGTACACCTGTCTTCTGCTGGCGATACGTGTGGCTCCAGCCAGCAAGGCTTCATCATCCAAAACTGAGCTTAGATCTTTCCCTCATTACTGCGGTGTGATTCCCCCTCCTACACCTCATTTGCACAGGGCATCGATGTGTTCATCTGAGCATTTCATTATTCGAGACAAACCCCGAGCAGGCTTGAAAGTGATATGCACAGATGCAAACAAATAAACCTAGATGAGCAAACACAAGTGCACCCATGGGTTCACAACAGGTTTTAAACAAATTCCCAGAAAGGAGATTAGAAGTCGTGACACCCTTAGTTGTAAGAAAGTGAGTCATGTTTGTTAATTCCTTCTGGCAGTTCACAATCCTCTTTAAAGAGTGCCCTGTTACTTCTGCCATGGAAGAACTTCCTCAAAGGAGCCTCAGTGGTGGTCTTCTGCCAAATGGAGGCTGTTTGAAAGGTTAGATATTAGGTCCTGGCTCCTGCTCCTTCACCCTGTGTGGATAGTACAAAGGTGATGGAGCCACTCACATCCAGCTGGCAATTAATGGAGGAGTCTTCACGTGGGATAATTCTGATGTGAATGAGTTTGTACCATCTGCTTTTCCCTCTGACAGAGGTGTTTGGGAATGTTCAAGGTAGTCGGAGCTTGGTATGTTGGGCTCCAGCAGTCTGCAGGAGGATCTTTAGGGGACTGAAACTTATAGAAAGACAGACCAGTAGAGAAATGAAAATATGCCGTGGAGCAGAATGTCCAGGCAAGTAGCTGCAAAGCCCTCTTGAATATTTGTTAGAATAAAAATGACTTGTTTCATAGACTGGGAAACCAAGGGACCTTTCAGCCCTGCATCCAGCTCTACAGCTTCAGGTTCCCTAGCATGTCCCCCGTAGCCCTCCCACCACAATGCCCCACCGCACAACACGTGGGACCACTTCTGCACCCCTCCCATCCATCCCTCACTGGGGTCACACCTTCTGTGTTTGGGATGCTTTGACATCTCTGAGAATGCAATTGCTGTGGCAAAACTGTCTCACAAGTTCTCAGGGAGCAGGAGCTGACTGATAATGAAAACACAGGAGCATGATTTCCTTGGGACTTCTTACCTGCATGAAATCAGGAACTTTTCTCCTTGTCTGCAGTTACCTCCCAGATAGTGTGACAGAAAACAGCCTCTGAGGCAGTAGTGGGTCTTTTACTAGCAAATCTTCCCTATTTAGCATCCTCAATGGCTTTGCCACCAACAGTTTAATCACCTTAGAAAGCCATGGTTCCCTCTGACAGTAAAGGATACTACCTAGAATTACCTCATCTGCTTCTTCCTGTGGCTATATTGTCAGACATTATCAGCAAATATTTGCTTGTTATAAACTGTCATTGGGGGAAAAAACATGCCAGTCTTCCTGCCTCCCAGGTAACTAATGCTCTGTTGTTTTTATCCAGTGAAGACCATCTTGCTCTACTTGTTCTTTCTGTGTATATTGCTCATCCAGACAGGCTGACAAGTGACAAGGTGCACCCACAAGAACAAGTAATTCTGAGTATATAAAGGAGCAAAACCTTTGTGTTTCAAATGGCATGAGTTTGTTTTCTCATTGTCCCCATCTGCTTCTTCCTAACCTCCATCTCATGGCTTATACAGAGGGTAGGAGAGGATGAGCATTTCTGACAATGAAAAGCCTTATTGTTTCCCAAAGGACAGAAACTCTGCTGTATTTGTCTGAAAACAAGGGATTTCAGAGCAGGAAGATTCCGTGCATTTCAATTGCACTATCCCAAGCTCAGTATAAAATGGTAAAAAGGTTCTACCTTTAAGCTTCAAGTGCAAATTCACTTTGAAAATATTAAGAAACCTTCTATAGTTTTGGGAAAACACCAGATTTAAAAACACCCACATTTCCCATTTTCTATTTCCTTACTCTTTTGTATTGCACTACAGAAAAGCTGAAGCCTTTATTTTATCTGATTTAGGGTAAAGAGAAAGGTAGGAGTTCCAATTGAAATGCAGACAGTACCTGTCAACTTTCATGCCTCTCTCCTGAAAAGCACAGAGGGATCCCAATCTGAGCCTGCCATGTAAAATTGTAATACAATGTTAAACATGCATTACTAGAAAACAAGGTTTTCAGTACTGTAATGTGCCTAATGAGAGGTTTAAGCATAATTGCGAACTAGAGTAATAATAAATCATGCAAGAAGCACCAGTTCTTAATTAACAGCCCATTATTTTGGTTAAAGTGTAGCTGCTTTATACCTTAGGTGTATATAATTAAGTGTATCATAAAGTAGGGTTACATTTTTCTAATAGCTGAGCTCTGTAAAGGCTAAGTGCTAGACTAGGTGCTATTTTACTTCTATTTCGCTTTTCCTGTTCCAATTTAGTTGGGCCTTTTTTTTTTTTTTCAAGCTGTGGATTAAGTACGTTCACTTTTAAACAAGAGATACTAATTTAATGTTCATATATCTGAGACATAAACAAGGAAAACTTTGAAGTCTTTCTAACAACCAGTATTACCACAAATCATGCAGAAAAGTGCCTGAGTCTATTACACACTCTTCTTCTAAACACTGACTGCGCTTTAGAAAAGCATGTTCAGCTGCATTCCAACCTCAAAGTCATTTGCTGAAAGACAAATTATTTTGTTTCAGTCCTTAACAACCAGGAACTAAAAATATATTTGAAAGTGTTTTGTGCTGGCTTAAATACTGATGGTGTTTTCTTAAAAACACGAAACTGCATGTTGTGCCTTTCTCCCATATAGGCTTGGCATTCTCATGCTGTAATTCACTGCAACATATAAGCCTTTATTCCTTTTCCTATATAGGGAGTCGTGTAACTCAGAGTGTTTTCCTGTTGTGACTGAGAAGATGAGGAATTATAAAAGACTAACACTACAATTTAACGCTTCAGAGAAACAGTGTATATCATTACTCCTCTGTAGCCAAGCACACTAATTAATATTTATTGCACCTGTCAAACCAGTAGCCATGGTCAATCCATTGCTGCAGCAGTTCAATGGGAGGCTGGGCACCGTATTTCTCCTTGGCAGGCATGTTTAGGTCATCAACAAAGACAAAAGCCCTTTTCCCCGGTGGAGCACTGTAAACCCTCTTCTTTCTCCTGCAAAATTAAACCATTAATTTTATTCATGTTAATTTTCATCTTACTTTGAAAAAGCAGAAAAAGAAGGAGAGAGAGATTGGAAGAAGAAAAGAAAGGAAGAAAAGAAAGAAGGGAAATCACACACTTTCTGGGGAGCCTGACTGACATTATTATTAGAACCAGTTCTTTTGGAATCCATGACCTTTTATTTTTATCAGATGTGCCGTAAAGGTCACAGAAACATGGGGAGGACATGGTTATAAATCCACATGGAGTTTAATCAAAGGTGGCATGTTGTTCTGAAGTAAACAAGCTAATAAAACTATTCCAGTTTAAACAAAGAAAAAAAAGGAAAAGAAAAAACCCTTTGTTAAAAACTGTCAACAGAACTCTGATGAACTTGAATGTATCAATGGAATTAATTAGGCAAGAAGGATTATAATAAGTGAATTTCAGTGTTGCACCTACAGTAGGCTCTTTGGCACCCTGAGTAAAATGTTTTTATTTCCAATCCTGCACCTCATTCCAAAGCATGCTGTGGTGCACAGTGTGCTGCTGGGGAGATGTATTCACTCCAGCTAATTACAAGACAAAGAGAACTTGAACTAAAGGCAACCACAGAGCAGACTGCTTCAGTTCTACCAGCCTGTATCCTGATTGATCACAAACACTTGGGACACTGTGAAGAAACAACATAAATGGAAGAGAGCTATGACACCCTGCATTTCTACCTGTAGTATGACAATAAATTTTAATTATAGGCCTCGAAAGAATTCCCCCCTTTTTCTTCCACCCCTTCAAAAATAGCAGGTCAGGATGTCAGAAAAAGGAGAGCGTGCTCCAGTGTGGGTACTATATAAGCTAAGGAGTCAAAAGTAAGGTATTGCTTCTGCTTCTTCTCAAGCTTAACTGGTTGTGCTGGGTCCCTCAGAAATGTCTAACATAGAGGAAGGTCTAGTAGTGAAGGAGGCAGTGTTGAAATACCAGCTACCAAGAGAGAAAGAGGTGAAACAACCCAAACTTACTGGCTAGGAGAGGAGTAAAACATTTGCTTCTTTTGGAGATTATGTAGATTGTCTTAGCAAAGCCCATTCTTGCATGAGTCCTTGTGAGCACCGAGACTTACAGAATATGCTATAAAATGGTCAGTGAATGGATGTTTTAATGTCATAGAAGCATATTAATAGCATCATACGTCTCCCTGCAAAAGTCTCTGGGCTGGGTTTTTCAGTGCAATACTCAGAGAACCAGATAAACACTTCGAAAATCTCACTGGCTGTCTAAATAACTCTTTGAAATAAGAACTGGCTGTCAAACCAACTAAGGTATATTTGAAAATCACTTTAGCAGTTACATGACTCAACAGATGTCTAAATACCTTAGGAAATACAGTCCTTTATGGTTAAATATACAAGGACAGATGTATACATATTTTGTCTCTTATACTAAGGCTTGTAACTCAGATGGGTCTGGATCCACTGGGAAGATTTAGGTCATGCCACACACAGCTTTTAGGCACTCTGCCTTCTTAAAAAGACCACAGCTCAAAGCTGGATGCTTGGGGCTTCTCCTTATAGTGAGAAAAAGATGTTCCAAGCCACCACCTGCAAATGTTTCTGTACAAAGACCTTACACACCAGGAGACTTCAAGTATCGCAGCCAGGCAAAATCAACTTAAGGAAAGTTAGGCACCCTTTCACTCTTGTAGTAGCTGGTTACTTAACACAAGGAGCAGGAACTATGTCAGCCCCAGGAAAATGCCCTGGGTAGGGTAGCTCTGTGGAGAAATGGCCTAAGTCCCTGCCCAAGTGGAGGGATGGCCTGAGCCTGGGTCCCCAGCTCCCAGCAGGGAAGCACAGGCAGCCAGGGAGCCAGAGTCAGAGCAGGGGAGGCGGGATGCAAACACTGGGGGGGGATTGAAATGAGTGCTAAGTGCTGGTGTCTGGCTTGTGAGCCCAACTTATATTTCTTGGCCCTTTAATTTCTCCTCAGGCTTTATTACTCAAGGCTGGTGAAATGTATCGAGAAGATCACTGGTCTGACTGTGGAAAGAAGCCATTTTCCCTGTGCAAATAATTATAGAACTAATTCTAGGGTCTTTTGTCAGCTGTCTCGCCTCTCTCTTAAATGCTCTTGGATGGTTGTACAGCCATAAAATGGGTTCAAAATAATACTTGAAATTAATACAGTTTGATTTAGATGACCATTTATTTTATAGCCCTAGTTAAAATGTCAGGGAGATTTAACAGAAGATAAACCTTGTATTTGGCCCTTTATGCTAGAATAATTCTAGCAGCTCAAAGCCTTGTTTTGAGAGCCTAGTGTTGACAGCATTTTCTATTTTCCTTGACAAATGAGCTGTAAGTTAACCATCAGTTAGTTATTGACAGATAGAGGTGATTTATCAGATAATATTTGGTATCAGAGAATCACAGGAATTAGATGCAGAATAGACTTTTATGCCCTTCGTGTCCCTACCACTATGGAGCCGTTCTGTATTCTATATATCTGTACAGTTCATTTTACATGACCTAAGAAACGCTGCTTTCATTGTTTCTCTCAGAGTCTATTCATTAACAGGAGCTTTTTTTTCTAATATGCAGCTTAAACGTTCATTACTTTATTATGCTTCACAATGAACTCAGTGCTTTCAGCATATAGTCATAATTTTTAACTATCAGCTGGAAGTGTACTCTACTCCGTGAAAACGTCAGAATTATCATACAGCTACTGCCTGATAAAACATTACTAAAATCCTGTAATGTTTTCAAATCTTGAGCTATTAATAATTTAACATAATTAATTCAAAACACTTCACTCAATGTGAACCACAGAGAGACGATGGGGAAATGATGCATATTCCATCTTTCAAGGGTGGAATTAAATATGGAAAACAAGGAAAAGATAAAGAGCTGCCAACACTTACTTGGAGTGTAATTCGCCTGTTTTGAACTTACTATTAATTTCACGTTTCTAAGACTTTCAACTAACTTCACAGGCATAAATGAAAAAACCCTTTCCCCTATCACAAGCAAACAATTTAACATGGTTAGAGCTGTTTCTCAGGCATAAGAAGAAAAGAAACAAATTAACAAATGGGTGAGATTTTTTTACAAAGGGGAGTAACAATTAAACAAACGAACAGTCTTGTAGAAAAACCTTTAAAATGCAATACACGGAGATTCCTTCTCTTTTTTGTTAAAGCTTATCAACAAAGAGTATTGTATTGCTAACACTTTTGCTTGATTAAACCTTCTTTAATGGCACATTGTTGTTGCTCCTTTCATGGCGGGGTTGTTTTTTAAAATTTTATTTATTTAAATCAATGTTGGACCCAACCTTTGTTTTCCTGGCTGGAAATTCTTGCTGTTAGAAAGAACTGCAGGTGCTAAATTATGGCACAATACATTGCAGCTGCAGAAGTGCACCTGGAAAAAATTAGACTAGTAATGAAAATTTCACCTGAAAAGTGCCAAATTGGAAGTCTCAGAGATTGACTGCTTCCATTAAGCCACCACTCAGGAACAAACCAAGTAATAAATATTGAAACTTTCTTCTTAGCTTTGACCGTGAAGACTTATTTCAGATGTGTTTTCCTCTCTATTTGGGGAAAGAAGGGAAGAACTCAGAGAGAGCATGTTCATCTCTCATCTCCATTAAATCCCTAGCCAACCTCTACTGCCAATAGAGGTACCAATTAGTACTAATTGTAGTAGACACTAATAGTGTAGACACCTGTCACTATCTATTGAGCTGGGACTGTCAGTAAATTCACAAAGGCCACCAAAAAAAACATCTGGAATAATAACGATCATCATTTTGGTACCGACCCATTCTGAAATTAAACTGTTGATTCTGAGGCAAAAAGCTGAGCAATGCTTTTTGAAGGTACCATAATCTAATAAAAGTAATGCACATATATATATATAGTTTTTTATTACAGAAACACACAAAAAATGATACAGAACTTGTTACCATAGCAACAGTGCTTTTTGCACTGCATGGACCAACGATCCTCACTACTTTGGAGCATTACAATGGATTCATGCTTTATGAAAAGCCTGCCCCCCTCCAGACAACGACAGGACCTGTGTGGGTAGAATGATGAACCCCGGTCTGTCCTGATACCCTCCACAGCTGACACATCCATCACTCATGCCCACATAGGGCAATGCTCAGGTTGTCCTATTTCACATGTAATAATGTGGTAATTTTGTATGTAATACGTCACGAGGCAATGAAAGGCGGCCACCTTTCATTTTGACAAAAAGCATGCGGAGTCTGTCAGCCTCAGCACAACAAGGGCAGTTCAAGGGCCGAGCCTGAGCGTCCTTTCCAGGCCACCTACTGATTATGTGATGTAAGTCATTCCAGTAAATGCTCCCCTCCTTCAAAGGGGTTGTGGGAAGGACAAAACCCCCCATGATGTGAGCCCTACTAAACCAGACACAGGACATGTGCTGCTTTGCCTGGGAATGGAACCAGCACCTGTTGGTCCTGGGGGAATTTTTAATCCCCACTTTTATTCTGCAGGCACTCCACGCACACACTGCAAACACTACAAGTGATAACAAGCCCATAAAACACTGAATGCTAGAGATTACATGTAAGCATGATAGAGAAAAATTAAATCCATTAAAAATCCCTGCCAAGTTGTGATTAGCCATTATTATTTTTTAATTTACTGTAATATACACTGTGCATAAGAGAAAAGCTAACAAACATAAATAAGACGGAAGTTAAAAAGCACATTGATTTTCATTTTAACTTAGGCCTCTTGCCTGAAATAATTGGAAGTGGTAACCCATGCAGATGAGTAAGATGTGTTCTAAAACCTTCTGGATGAGGGAGCCCTGCAGAAATACCAACAGGATGCTGTTTATGAGTGGCTTCTCTCTGGTCATGAAGACAACTGCCTGCAGTACTCAGAGCAGATCATTTTTCCTCCATGTGGAACAGCTGGACAGCCATGGATCCTCAAGCAGTTTCCTTGCATCAAAGAAAAAAAGGGGAATTGGGGGTTCAGAAGATTCTTGCAAGCTGTGTTCTGCTTGAAGTTGAGCACCAAAGAAATCCACAGGAATATATATGGAGAAGTCTTTGGGAAAGCCTTTTCCCAAAGACAGACATGTTTCATTTTCAGTTCACAGAGTACCATTTTGAGTTTCTGCAGCTTGGGAAATCCACCATGAAGATCCTGTCTATATTCTGGTATCTCATAAGGTTGCATCTCAGGGCCAGCAATACACATCAGCTCCAGCAGTGCCTGGTGGGCCCAGAGATGCTCATAAGGATGATTGCTTTTCTTCGTCTCTCTTTTAGAGGAAACACAGGACAGGTTTGCATTAATCACTGACTCTCTGGGGAGGACAAGCATAAAAAAGTGCTGGTTTGCTCCTTGCCTTTCAGTGCAGCACTTCATATTCCCCAATAGGCACGAAGTGATGGCTTTAAGAGTGCAACCTGTTTATATGTTCTGAGAGAAAATATTGCTGCATGCAGCTAAGTTTCCACTCAGGAGCCTGAGTGTACACCCTGAAAAGACCTGTCTGTGGGAGAAGCTACTCAGCAAAGACATCCCTCTCTTTTTTTCAAGAATTAATTAAATGTGATCTCCAAGGGATGGTAAAAGAGCTCAGCAAAGAGCTTCACAGAACAGAAGCTGTAATGAAACTATGGAAATCACTCCACCCACATTTGCTCCAACAGCTGGGTAAATGCAACCTGCTCTGAGAGAGAGGCAGCACAAGAAGAGCTCCACAGAAGGAGATGAAGTTGTTTCTCCAGCTCCCGAAGAGCATTCTTCTTCATCTCGTGTTTCAGGCCAAAGTATTTTGACTGACACAGAAGAGGGTACACTGCAGCCTTTGTCTTTCTCTCACTGCCCTTCAGCAGTGAGGATTTGGACAAGTTATGGACCAAGAAGACACAGGCAAAGAAGTACAGGGTGTCCCTCCTCACTTGTTGCAAAAAGGGAAAACCAGTCTTTGTCATGAGCGGTAAAATAAATCTCATTTTTGAGAGCACAGTGTTCACTATCTGTTAGATCCCTTATTTGTTTGACTGTTTAATTCAGTACATTATTTCAGTCATGTAGTCAGATGTCAGATGTTCCTTTTCAGTCAGTTGACAAACTGCCTGAAAGTTTGAGTCATTTGATCAAATACTTAATGAAATAATCACTGGCAGAATCATGCTGACAGATCCAGGTTGGGTTCTCCTTTAGCTGATTTTTTTTGTAGACTAGAAAGTTGCCTTGTGCTGAGTGTAGCTTAAATGTCTCTTTGATCAGGCAGTTTGGCACTGTTTGTTATGCTAAAAGTACCTTGTGCACCCCTCTCTGAAGAGCCCCCTGCTGCCTCCACTCTGCCCGAAAACCATGACCCCTCTCTCCTCCTCCCTCCTCTGGGGCCGCCACTGCCCTCCTCCCTGTTCTCAGCTGTTGACTGTCCAGATGGATTTGTATTCATTTGGCTCTCTTCATCCTACCCCAGCACTTCTGGGCCCCCAAGAGAGCCCTGCACACTGTCCAGCCTCACCCTTGGCCCTCACCCACAAGTATCTGCACTGGAGGTGTTTTGTGGGGGGTCCCCAAGTGCCATGACCACCCGCAGCCTTCTTTTACTAGTTAGGCTGCATTTTTCAAATTGTTTCCACAGATATAACTTTCACTGCACCTACCTCAAAATGAGAGCCACCTACACCATGTGGGCCAATTTGGGTGCTGTGCTATTCCATCATTGACATTTACAACACTAGATTGTGTTGATTACACCATAAAATACAACATCCTTGGTACTGGGGCTTGTAGCTTAGTGGCAGATGTGTAGCAATTAAAACCTTAATAAAATACAATGACCTTTATTACAAAAATATTTTATCTGTTCTTTACTTCTACAAGTCTCTATGATCAACTGGAAACCTTAAAATTAAGCTCTGTGACACCCATAACACAGTTTGATTTCATTCCCAGGAATGCTTGTAAATGCATACGTTAAAGATTTGCTCACTCTGAGTAAATTTTTCTGCAATATTCACTATCTGCTTCAGTTGAGAAGGTTAAAGTAACTCTGGGAAATGATTCTGGCCTCTGAGAAATAATCCTGAGTGATCCTGGCCAAGCACAATCAGGGAAGAAACCACATTTAGGCCATAAAACTATTTAAACTGGGCTGTTGGTGTTTCTCATTCCAAAAAAAGGGCTATTTCTTTAATATTATTTTGGAACACCACCTTTCAGCAGCTTTTAGCTCAGAAACAGATATGAAAAGAGCATGAAAGGCACTTAAAAGAATATTTAACAGTTTTTCTAGACTTATATTGCATTTTTCAGAATCTGCACATTCTTACTCATTTCACAGCTAATCCACTGCAATCCATCAACAAAACAGATGGACTTTTCAAATAACTTTTATGAACTGGAAAATCAAAATGCTAGTAATCAAAAATTCACCAGTTTTACCATCCCTGTGTTGAATCAGCACTTTGCTAGAGTCTGCTCTGCTCTTGCATATGTACTTTGACAAATTGAAGAGAGTCCCCTCTTGAGAATTTTTCTCTTTTGAGAAAAAATTCCTGTTTTAGTGTGGGCTAAAACAGTGCAGCTGCTGAGAGAGTTTATGACGACCTTTTCAGGATTGGGACAGATTATTGTTGGATGTCTAGTTATTGCAAATCTTCTGCCTAGGCTACTTTAACTTTTTTTTTTTTTCCTAATGACAGACTTTGAAAAGACAGCTTATAGCAAAATACAAATATAAAACAAAAATACATGGAGCAAGTGATTTTATCTTGACTACCCAGAGATTAAAATGATCATGACTTGTGAGCCCCACAGCAAATATGCTTACAGCATTTTCTAGTCCTTTTTATTGTTGGTAGGATATATTTCTCCATTCACTAGAGCCTGCCAGTTGTCATAATAGCATTTATCAAACTCCAGTGTGCATAAAAAAGCATTCTTTATGTAGTTGAATTATTTAGGTCACAGCTCGGTCAAATTCTTTGTTTTGTTTGCTCAGGGAAACTACCATTATTACAGTAAGTTTTAGCACTTATAGAATATAATCTACAAGGTTCCTAAAGACTCAAGCTTGCACTGAGCATTTTCAGTACTTTCTTTCACTTAAAAAAAAATTATTTATTTATTTTTTGCATTCATTGAGGTGTGATACTACCCACAGATCTCATTTCTGGTGCTTGCAAATACGAAGTTTGAAGTTTTGTCAAGGCTGTCTGGCAAGTGAGGCTCTCCATATTGAAAGGTGCAGAATGCACTATGAGCTCCCTTTTATCATGCCAATTAACGTTTGACTTGTTTGTCTGCCATGTGATGAAATAAAAAGGCATGATTTAGATGCTGGAGAGCTAACCATTTTCTAGATATAATCCCCTGGATGCTGCCATTCTTCCAGTTGATCTTTTTGCCCTCCGTGGGTTGGCAAGCACCACATATAGCCTACTGCTCAGATCTTTCCCTAACAGATGGCTCTCTTTACTAGTTGGGACTCAATCTGGTGATTCCCTTTAATATGCTTTAGACTGAAGAATATCCAGGGACAGGGAGCTGATTCACTCTCCTAAAGCAAAAATATCTAAGAAGATAAAATTAAACAGACCTGCTTTCTGCACTACGTGCTGTTCTATATACGCCATAAATCAGAATATTTGTCAAGATCAATTAAAATGTAGTTTCTCCAGTAATAAACAGGATGTAGAGGAACAAATCAGCTTTCATTTATTCTGTCTGAAATGGAAGAAGAGCATTTCATATTATTTTGTGGACGATCTCTGTGGAGTAAACCGAGCACAATTACATATTTGATTTTAATTAAAACTCAGGATACCCTTCGAGTTTTGTTAGGAAGATGTCCTGGGTATGATTAGCTGAGACCTGTGCTGAGAAGTTAATTTGACACACAACATATTTTTCATGAGGTAACTGTCGCAGGAAGTTGTTTGTAATAGCTATCTTTCCCAGGCCTGTGGGGGCAACAAAAAGTAATGGCTTATCCTGAAGCGGCAACTTCTCCAGTATGCAGCACATCTGCATAACAGTCCCAGTGGTGCTCACAGTAATGTCATTAAGCTGAGAGGAAAAAAAAGAAAGAACCAAAAGATGCAGATACAGATAAAGGTGTTTCATTACCCACTGTACACAGAACAACTGTAGAACTCAGTCATAAAATAGTTTCAGGTCACAATAAAAGAGAAACCCACAGAAAATACCTGGGAATGACAAAGGAGTTACAGTTTATGAGCATCGAGCTGGGTGGAATTGCCAAGTTGGAGAGTTAAGCACAAAAGAGCACTAAGAAATCCTGTTTGGTATGAGGGAGGGAGGCTATTATACCCAAAGCTGGTAATGAGAATGCAGTGTCGTTAACTGTTTTCTTTTACAATATTTGACACCAGGATGGCTTAATGCTATGTTGTTTTCTCTTCAAGCTACAGTTTTCCTTTGCAAGAGTGTGAGAGCAGAATTCTAATGTAGGTATACACTGGGAAAAAAGGGCCTCACTGCTCTGCTTTGTCTCTTTCAATCTCTTACACTTTAACTGGAAGGTCATTTCATTTATTACACAGAGAAAAGGGCAGGAGCCAGGCTTAAAACTTGCTATGTACTCGTATATCAAACTGGCACTTATTTTGTTCTCCCCTATCTGGCTTAGCTTCCTGCCCTCATTGCTGCTATAGGTGCATGGTCCAGCTAGAGAGAGGTGAAAATGACCTCACTGTTTGCACTCCTCTTTCACACCCTTCCAAAGGAGTTACCTGATCTTGGAATATGGGTGGCAGAATTATTTGGCTGTTCCACAGGGCATTTTCTAACCTCAGCAACTATTTCTCCACATGAGAAAGCTACAAAGAATGTGTGCTCCATGCAGCAGGTTCACAAAGCAATTTCATCTATTCACAGCTGGCTTATTAAGGGAATCTAGCAAATGACAGTATTATTGAAGCATTACGCTTTCTGCCCTTTTCCTTTTGAACATAGCTTTGAAAATGTAACCAATATAAGCTGGTAGAAACCAATTGCTGGGGTTGATAGGTTGTCACTTATGTTTCCTGAAAACCAGAAGTTATTCAGTCCCCTCTACCAGGGTCCAAATTGTGCTTTGAGCAACAACGCCTGCAAGTACATTTTCCATGCCTGTCCAGGGCTAAATGTGGTGCCGTGTCTGTCCAGTTGGTGGGCTGATAGCTCTTCTCCCAGCTCAGCCTGGCCACAGCACAGCTACCACACCTCTGAGCAGCCAGTGGTACAGTACTGTACCTGGACCCAGTACAGCAGGGTCAAGGTGTGGAAGTGCAGAGGACTAAAGGAAAAAAAATCCCTTACATAATGCTCTGTCTTTTTCATATGAACTCTCTTTGGCTGAGGTGGAACCACTCAGGTCTCCTCCCTCATTCGCCTGGATTACTACTGACAGTGCATTTGCTCCACAGTGGGTACGTTGTGTGCAGCAACATTTTGCTAGGCAGCATGCAGGCATAGAGATAAAGGTAACCCACCTCCTGCAAGAGCCTGAGTTATGAACAGAAAAAGCAGCTAAAAGGTTGGAGGGAAAGCCAGAGGGGTGGTATGGTGTCCCAGGGTCAAAATAGCAGTTCTGGAGCAAAAAAGTTTACAGCATCCCTGGCTGGCTGTGACAGGGTCCCTTCCAGCAGGATACTGAGGTGGGCAGCACAGGTGGGTGAGACCCATTATCCTTTACTGAGGATGTCTGTAACATTTATAGAGAGCCGTGGCCAAATATACAAAATACATCAGTGCATAGGGAGTTAACACCATCCTTTTCATTTTAACAAGAAGCCTTTGAAACCTTTTAAAGCTACAGACTGAAGGGGAAGCAGTTGCCCAGTACTCCTGGAGTAGAATATGGCCTCTCCTCTGGGATTCCCACTCATTTTTGTAAAAAACCCTATTTAGTTGTGTTTGGAGCGTGTTCTGAAGTACTGTCTCTCTCATCAGCCCTTTCCCTGACCAGAAGTTGTCTCTGGGCCTGGCTTTACATTACTGATGGGCTGGAATCAGATGTCTTTGCAGATGGACAACCATATTTAGTAGTGCCTCACCCCTGCACGAATCATGCACCAGGGGACCTTGTTGTGCTGCCACAGAAATGGGGAAAGAGAAGAAACAAAAACTATTTAATTATTACAGAAATTTTGGGGCTCCAGAGATGTGCACTGTACACATGTTAAGCTGTGAATTAAGTACAGTTTGGCCTGGACAATATTGCTAGCTGTCTTACAGATTGGTTTCATTCCAGTCCAAATTCTCAGCCTAAAAGGTTAAATATATAATATTCCATATTGTCAATAATCCGTTTTTCCTGCTTTCAGCAGTAGGAAGAAGGTGAAGATACAGCTAATTAAAACGCATTTGTTGAAAAGGTCATGCAGTGATCTACAGTTCAACTGAATAGAAGGATTATGATCCTATTCACCCAGTCTGGTGACAAACACTGAATTCTGTAATTCACACAGTGCAGCCACATATTAGTGACTACTACCTCCTGGCAAATAACTAAGTAATTAAAATCCATTCTCAGTTTGAAACCACTGATCACATCCTTCATTCTGGGAGAAAACTTACAACAAACAAAGTTATGCATGCCTACATCTTCTGTGGAGTCTGATCTCAGTTCAGGAGTGTGATATTTGACTTTATCAAAGACAGGAACTGTTTCATGTTTGGATTTCAGCAGCCACCAGAGGAATTTAAAGGCATCTCCTCTGCATGAATACATTAAAAAAAGGAGTTGTGAACATCGCATTTTTCATGCTACTCACTGTTCTGAGTCAGACACCTCCATGATGCCACAGAATGGAGAAGATTTTTATGCCATGGATAGTTGAACACTAAAGAGAAAAAGATTACATTCATCAGCCTCTCACATTACCCAGAGGAGGTTTGAAAAGCCACACACTTGTGCTGCTTGTGATCATTATTCACCCTGGGGCTTTTTGTTGAAGTGCCAGCTCCCCATCCAAATCAAACTTTGTCACCGGGGCTCCTGCAGAAACTGAAGGGGCTCAGCAGCTCACAGAGCCTCTACCCACGTGTGACCTATGAGGTGATGCTGCAGGACTGTGTGACCTGTGCACTCCTGAACAGTCACCATATACGAGGGAAAGAGATGCAGTAGTCAGTCATACCAGAGAGAATCCAGTACACCGGCAGAAACAGCAATGGAGTGAAAACATGCTACCTACTTGATTATGCTCAGAGGTAAAAATGCAAACAGGCAGACAGCAAACAGTTAGCCATGGGTAGTGTGATTGCTGAAAAGGAAAGGCAGCCCAAGATAAAATGTACTTATAGGCCTTCAGGTTGAAGGAGGTTTGAATTCATTATACAACTACAAAACTGAGAGAATTATGGAATTTAATTTGTGAAAATACAGATGATCAATGACCAGGATTAAAAGTTAGGTTCAAAATGCAACAGTTTGAATTCATTATACAACTACAAAACTGAGAGAATTATGGAATTTAATTTGTGAAAATACAGATGATCAATGACCAGGATTAAAAGTTAGGTTCAAAATGCAACAGACCAAAAGCTAGATGCCACAGTGCTGAGTTCCTAACTGCCTTCTCCTTCTGAGGTTCAAGATTTGTTATGCAACCTAAAAGGCTGCTGGTACAGGTGATCTTGTGATTGTCATGCAGAGCAACAAAACATGGAAACTTTTGCCCAGCTATCTTCGAAGTTTGAGGCAGCCTTGAGAAAGAGGGCAAATTAGCACGAGCTACAGAGCTTCTGCTCTGCAGTGGTTAAACAAGAGATCCATTTCCAACACGGCACGCTAGAGACTCAGCTGGCCGTGAAGTGCCCTGCACAACTGCACCCTACTGACATGACACACAGGGCCATTTCCCCAGCTGACAGTGCATCCAGCCTGCTCTCCAGCAGCGCCACAAAACCATGTGGCACACAGGCATTCTCGTATGCAAAATGGGCTCACAAATAGCCGGCATGCTGGGCAGGAAGCTGCCTAGAGCTAATCGACACACTCAGCTAATGACAACAATAAGTCGTAAGTCCTGTCCCTCAGGCAGAAGTTGCCACCAGAACTCTCCCGTGAAGATTGACATCTGTACTTTCTTTCTTCCCAAGTTCTAAGCAGGATCTCAACTCCACTGCTGAGCTAACCTGTATTACTTATTATCCTCCTTGCTCCTCACACAAAGACAAAACCAGGAAGCTGTAGGCTAGCATGGAAAAGGATGCTAAGCAGCTCCTACACTGAAAGTGTGTAAATATATAAAAATAATGCAAGATACTTACGGGAATCGGGAAGAAGGGGGTTGATGAAACATATTTGATTATATTACAAATCTCATAGCTTAAGGAAAAAATGTTCTGCTGTGAGAAGAGAGGCCTGGGTTCCAGTATGGTTTAATCCAACAATCCGGAAAAAGAACTAAAGTGAGGTGTTATCCCATGTGAGCCTCTGAACCAGTAAAGACTATAGCTTTATACCCAGCCCATCACATCATCTCTGAACTTGTTCAGTGCACACTGACACAGCCCCAGAGCTACCTCTGTCCTTGCCCCAGAGCAACCCTGGCCTGAGAGTTGGCAGAGGATTTCAGAGGGTCCTTCAGACAAAGCAGAATTGACCAGTGATCAGTTGGACACTTGGTAGATGACCAGAGAAGCCACAAGCAAAGACTGTGTGCTGAGAGAAGGAGGAGGCAGCAGTGCTCTCAGAGCTGTTCTGAAGGAGGTTCACAGCTGGGCTGGCCTCCCCATGGAGCCCAGTCTGGCTGCCCAAGGTCTCCAAAGGCTGGTCACACTGTCCTGTAGATGGTTGCTCAGAGGGAAACCTTCCTCTGCGTTTGATCACAGGTGGACATGGGTTGCTCTTCTCTTTCAAAACTGAGGGAAGCTGGTAGGGAACAAACCAAGTCTTTAGGCATGTTCAGAGTCATATTAATAAAATTATTCATAATAAACTAAATTAAATAATAAACTAGAGTAAAAGGAGAAATTCTGTGAGCAATGTTACAAAAAACCATTTTATTTTTTGGATTATCTACTAGATATGACAGAATATGAGTCCTGACTTGAGATTTCTGAGACCACAGCTGGGATATGTGATTCTCTTTTCTCTCCCAGAGACTTCAGTGTCTAATAAGGATTAAGCTCATGCTGCAGGCTTTATCACACTGGGCACCCTAATTACAGTCTTACTCCTCTACATAGCTGTTTATTTTCATCAAACTTGTGGAATTTAATATATTTAAGATTGCTTTTCCACTTTGAAATATGGTTGAAACGAAATAATAAGTTCAAAATGTACTCAAACAGAATCTAGAATCTAGGTAAAACAAATGTATTCTGGATGATATCAGTCAAAGTTTCCTAAGAAACTTGGTGAAAATCTGCTGTAACAGTGAAGCTAAGGTACTTCCAAAGGTAAGGCATAGGGAAGGAAAGTCTTCGTAGGTATCTTTTGGAACCAGATGCTCAAGTTTGATTAAGTCCCACCAGAAGATCTATATCTGGGAGATTTTTCTTCATTACAAAAAAAAAACCTAAACAAGCACTCTACACGACAGGACTCATTTGTTTTCTTACCATGTTGAATAGAAATCCACTTCTTTTGACCCAGATGACCCTGCATAATGTTAGCTGTATTAATTGTAAACAAAAGTCACACTGTCAGAATAAAAGGGAGATGAATTAGCAACAATAGAGTTCATTAAAGCTTGTTAATCTTTAAGAGGATGGGTGCAATATAATTGGAAGAAGGGCTAAGAGCTATGTGGATAAACTCTTTCAAGGGAATACATTTCTCTTCAAATGACAAAATATAATTAAAAGTGAGCCATTAAATCAACTGTCAAAAGCCCAGTTACAGCTGTCTTTCTTTTTTCTTTGCATTTTAAATACAGGGATGTTCTTCAGCCAGCTTTCCCAGCCTGTCTGACCTACTGTGCTCTGCTCCAGTTTTAGCTGCAGGCTCCGTCAGGCAAGTTCTTATTGCTCCAAGGGAGACTATGCCTCTTGTGTATTTTCCACTCTTTTCCTCCTTAGTTTCCTATCCCATGCACTTAGTTACCAGGTCATCCTTGTAACAGCATCGGCTGCAGCTTTTCTTTTACTAACTGACCTCTACTTTCCTTCCACAGCAAACCTGATACTCCTGACAGCCAGCCACAAAATCTAATCTCTGCAAGTGACTCTCTCCTGTCTGCAAGCCAAATATCCAGAGATCTGCAGCCTTCTGCTTCAGTCCCTGAGAGATCTCCCTATGTCAGATGTCACAGACTATTCTCATGGACTTTTTCTATTTTAATTCTTTGCCCTGTAGTCCTTGTCTCCTTCTCTGCAACTTTGCAGTCATAATATTTTATCAACTATTAGTTCATCTTCCTATTAGAGATGCCTGAACTTCTGCTCACAGTGCTTTTGTGGTTTGAATATCCTCTCTTTTCCACTGGGCACAGTAGTCTTGTGGTTACGGTTCAGGCTGTCTCAGCCAGAGCAGTGCTCTGTTCCCTGGACAGCCTCCACTATCACTGCAGTGGCAGCCTTGTCCTTCAGCCCATTTGGAAGAAAACCCGGGGAAGTATAAGCTTAAAGCTGCAACACCTGCACCTGCAGCATACACTCACCAAGAGGATTTTCCTTGTCTCCCTTTGCATTATTGCATGCTATCTCATCTCTCAGTTTAATGCTGCTTCTGCTGGTACTGCCTATCTCAGGCAGACAGTGAGCTCCTTGGATCACGAGCTTTTATGTGTAAGCTATCTAAGCAGCACACATACACTCTAGGTGTCTCTTCCTTCAAACATAAGCACATTATATGACTCTCACAGTCGAAATAGGGGCTTCCCAGGGAGGGAGGCAAGATGGGACTAAAGAGCAGCACAAGGTAATTTTCCCACCATATCATTACTGCTAAATGCTCTGTCATACTTCTGGGGTCTGGTTTTTAGCTGCAGACTGGGTGCTTGCACACACCTGCCTGTGTCTGAATGTGCACACAGAGAGCTGCCAGTGACCATTGCCAGGGCCCCAAGGACACCCCCAGCACCTCCTGTCCTTGTCTGAATCCCTGGGGTCCCCCCCACCCTGCTTACATTCCAGCACCCCATTTCAGCCATCAGTCCCTCTCCCAGCAAGGTCAGTGTGCCCTGCTCCTGACAGGGGAGATGGGATGGGCCCTGGCTTTCCCATGGAGAGCTCTTAGCCTACTCACGGCCCTGGCAATTGTAGCCAAGGGTCCAGCATTTTCCTCAGGCTTTCACGAAGAAAATATTGGGAATGGTTGAATCTCTGCTGCAAGAGCTGCACCTTGGTCACCTCCATGTCTGTGACCACACTGAAATTAGCATAATCTGTTAAATTTTCGTGCAATATGAAGAATTGTGGTGCTTATATTTGTGGAGGCTTTTTTGTAGGGGGTTGGTGCAGAGAAACCACCCACCCTGTATCTTTTGGCACTTTGTATTTGCCTGGTCTCCAGGCTTGCCACGCTGCCTCCTGGTCATGGCTGCACCAGTCCATGCTCCTCAAGTGTCGGATTCTTTCTTCCTTACACGACTATCACAGTCACCTTCCATGTTTGGCTAGACTGCTGAGTGCTGATTGCATTTACTGCAAATAGTAATCGTGGAGGAATCACTTGATAAACAATGTATTGTGAAACTGCTGTTCTATTAAACCCCTCTCTTCCCACAGCTGTCCGTAAGCTAATTTTCTGTCATTTTTTATAAGAGTCACCTGTTCTAAAACACCTCCAGGTCTATGGGCAGCATTTGAGGTAAGCCCCACTGAGGAGCAGCAAAAATACTGTCTCTGCAAATAAAGTAAATGTCAGCCACTCCACTGGCATAGAGTTTCTGGGAAAGGCACACGAGTAACTTTTCCTCACACCAAAGCAACAAGATTTTTATTCTCCCATTGTCTTGGAGTAACCAGCTCCCACCTAAACTCTGGGAGCTACCTGAGCACCTCAGGTCCTCAGGGCTCTGGAGCTGTGTGTCAGCCGACCTCTTCTGCGTGACAATGGCATTGCTTCACCTCCTCAGCTGGAAGGAACTGCTTGTGGTGTGCTTCAGCCTCAGCCACGCTGGCAGGGTTCACATGAGTGTCAAGCTAGAATTTGTGTGAGCCAGACACTGTGGTCAACCCTCCACAAAGATGTACCTCTAGACTCTGCTGTGATACCCAGTGCTGGAATGTGTGCTGGAGCTCCCAGGTCCCCTAGACATGGCTTTGGCTTCTGCCTCTGGTGTGGTGATCTCCACCAGCTCAGCATCTCCCCATGACATCTGTTAACAGGAACACCCCTCGGACGCACTCTGAAGAGCTGGGACCAGCAGCTGCCATGGTGTCTGCTGGCTGCTTTCACTACATAGAGAGCATGGGCACAGTTGGCTGTCAAATTAGATGGGATGGGGATATGAGAGAGAATACTGGAAAAGGCAAAGGAATCAAGAACAAATATTTCAGCCATGAGTTTGTATCCTTGTATCCTGTGCGAGTCATCTCTTACTTATTAGTAATAACTCCTCAGTAACAACTCTGACGTTAGAAATGGGGAGTAGTCTGATTATGTGCATATTAAATGTCTAGCACCCTGTGCATGCTATATATAAATAATTCATAATGCTCCTAATAATATGACAATATTATTCACAATTTTCACTATTGTCATTTTCATCCTAGCCAAATAATCAGAGAGAAGCCTCATCCATACTAAACAAGAAACACCTTAAAATATGGATATATATAAACAGAAGCCAAAAGAAGCAAAAGTGTCCTTCTTTCTATCACATCTGAATCCTTGACCTATAAGCTGTAAACACATCTGTTTCAGGTTCAAGATTGCAGTACAAAATGACTGGGACCAAAACTCTGCCTAAATATGAAGAGTTAAGGTGTCCCCAAAAGTTACCCATTCAATTTACAGGAGAAAAATAGTGTGCTAGGTGAGGTAAATGTTTTAGTTCAGTGATATTTATACTGTCAGCTTAGGCCACCTTCCAGATGAGGTATGTAGAATAGTAATAACAAAGATTATTTCTTCAGGTTAATTGCATAACTACAAGGGTGTACAGTTTGTTGAAATAACCCTGCTGTGAACACAGATCTGCTTGCCCACTATCACTGTATTTTAATATGGTTTCTTATGGTGTGAATTATGATTAATGGATTTCTAGGTGAATGAAATACAATATTGTGATTAAATGTAATACATTAAAATGTCTCTGCTGGCATCTCTGTTCTAGGGTGATTCTTTAGGCTTTGCTTGTACAAGGGATTCTAAAACATATTTTGGGAACAGCATATGTGATAAGATTTGAAAATAGGAAGGTATTCCTTCTAAATAAAATTTATCATTAAAAATAATTGAAAAGGAAGAAACTATGTCATCCTTTTAGAGGTTTGGAACTGTGGACCTTTGGCACGGGTACATTCAATCTTTGAGGACTTAATACAGAATTTCTCATGTGGTTTCTTTGAGTCAGAACTTGGTGTATTAAAACAAACCCACGTTTTAACACCAGTTCAATGAAATTCTTGAACACTATGTATCTCCTCTACTGTCATATACATAGTGTTGTATAGAGTTAATTTTCTCTCAAGAGCAGGGAGTTTATGATAATTTCTAGCTTAGTGAAAAAATACCTTGTGCTAAGAGGCTTATCATTAAGTCTAGCAACAAATCAGACTTAGTCACAATTAAATACGGAACTATTGACTATAAATAATACATAAAGAATTCAATTATTTTGAATACTTAATATTTTTATAAAGAAGAGAGTTTAATTTTGTATGAAGCCCTGTAATTTTCTTTGCACTGTTTTAATGAAAATATTATTGTTCATCCTATTTTCTGATTAGAAACATGCAAAACAAATACATGCATCCTGATTTTTTAAGGTTTTTTTTTTTCTGTCTGATGGTAAGAACATGAATGAAATTTTCCCCTTGACTTTTTGCTCTGTTCCTGTTTTACTTTGGTAGACAAAAGCCACTCAAAAACAAAAACATAAACAACTGTTGCAGTCCAAGGATACAGACCAAAGATTAACAAAAAAGTTATTCCGAAAGATCTCTATTTCAAAGGATGATGTACTGTATTGCAAGTGTGGTTGATGCAGTATATTCTCCTTAAATATCACATTCCAGTCCTAAAAGTCAAAAAGGTGCAACTCCTCTGGAAGATATTGATGAAAAACTCCACTAAATTGTTTGTGCCACCTTCAATTCCCTGAACAGTGGCCCTTTAATATTTTTTCTAATAGGAATCATAGACCCAGGCTGCAGCATACTAATGAGTCTAAGGCTACCAATTACATTTTGCTCTCCATTTCAGATTAAATGACTGTCTGTCTACGCAGTCATGCATCGCACCCCCTCCCCACACCACCGTGTCCTGGTTTTCAAAAATAGAAATAATAACAATAATAATGTACTGTATCTTTTCAGTTAGCTACAACTCTGTATGCTTTGTTAGGCTAATGATAAAGAAAATGCCTGAATCTCAATGTTATGGTAGCTGCTTCATGAGGATAATCAAATTGCCATGCATCCCTGATGCTTTGCAAAGTAGAACAGAGAGATAGGCTTTAAGCAGTCAGAAACAGCAAAGTGCACAGAGAAAACAAAAATAACCCACAGATGAAAGAGTAGAAGAAACTTGGTGGGTAAAAACAGTAGAACTTCTTGGAATTTTCCACTTCACTCTTTTCCTCCGGAGACTATTTCTACCATGATGTGCCCTTTCCATTATCTTCCTTTAGAAGAAGGAGCCTTCCAGCTTTCTGGCAACACTTTTCTCCATGTTCCTGGATCAGAAGGCCACTGGGATCTCTTCTCCGTTCGTCAGATGCCAGAAAACTAGTGGTTTGTGGTGCTCAGCTTCCAGCAGCACATGGAAGGTTGTTCTCAATCTCTGTTTGCCTGCCAGATGCAGATGGACACCCAGACATGCAAAAACATTACATCTCCTTTGAGCTCACACCATGTACATCAGCAAAAACAAGCAGGTTGAACCAGACCATGCCTCTCATGATCTGCCCTCTACCTCTGTATGTCTGGCCCCATTTTGGACACCAACAATGCACTTGGTACTTTACTACTGTGCTGAAAATTGGCCACACCAACCTGGGACCTCTGAAATAACACAGGCTTGCCGTCAACAGAAAAGTGCTCCCCATCTCAAGGCTTAGCCTCTTGGGTTTCACAGCAAACTGGGAAGTGAGAGCAGGAGAGTGAGGCTACAATGACAGGCTGCTTTTATTAGAGACAGAGACTGGGTTTATATAGAGTAGAAGTAAGGAAAGTTTGACAAAGATTTGTAAGACATGTTTCTAATATTCCATAATTTGAAATTGACATGCATCCCAGAATACCATGGGCAGGGTTTAGGCAGGACTGCAAATAGACATGTTTCATAACATCAGAAGCAGACTAAAGCCTCTCAGTATGTTTGTCTTCACACACACACATGCCCCACTGCCTTCACATACATTCAGTCCCTGATCTGCAGGAAGTGTAAAGCAGCCCTTCAAGGGATATTTCCCACAGCTTTTCCCCACAGGCAGTAGCCTAGTTCATTCCTTCCATACTGGGAGGATGTTCTGTGCTGGGGGATAAGTACTTAGTCCAATGGAATTGCAGCAGCCTTCCTGCTCTGGGATTTTGGATGAAACAGAACAGTTTGGGGAGATTTGGTGCACCCATCTTCATAGCAGAGAGGGTGAACTATTGCCCTCTGAAACCTCCCAACACTCACTTAATATGTGGTGGGAGGAAAAATTAATTTTAGGTTGATACCTACACTTCACCATGGCTGGTTGAGGTCTGTGTTGACATTTTGCTGAAAAAGACCCTGTGCAGCTAGGAACCAGAGAAAAACACTGAGCAAAGAAATATCCCTATTGCTTGGTGAGATGCATATTTATTGCTGTGCACAGAAAGAGGACATTGGGACTATCATGAAAATTTTTCCTTGACTCTATGTGCCATGGCCTTGCATTGCCCCAATCTCAGCTGCAAACCCCTGTTCATTGTTAATTAATTAATTTCTCCTGAGCATAACATACATTTTCCTTCTGTACTTTTTCCTCTGTCTCGCCACAGGTGGACTCCTGTGCTGTGTCAAAGTCTTTTTTTCTGTTTCCAAAGGAAGAAGATAACCACCTCTCTCCAGCCTGATAGCTCATGCGTGAAGAGAAAAATAGGATACTGACAACGGGTTGGCACGATGCCTGAAGAGTGAATGCAGCAACCCTCAATTTGGCTGAAATTAATGAAGGAGAATGGCTGACCTATACTTTAAAGCCATTCCTGGATTGCTTAGTGGTGATGAGGGAAGGTAATAAACTTGCTGCCTAAACCATCTTTTTCTCACCTTGTCCTGAGCCTCTGAAACATTGAAAGATTGAATGGGAAAGATGATTCTCTTGGCCAGTTCTTTTCCAAGGCTGCTGATATGTTCCCAAACTTCTTGCTGACTATTGTACAAATGTGCTGGCTGGTCAGAAAGGGCCAGGTACCCAATTTCATCCCCATTTACTTCTCATATGGCCAGTCCATTTAGAGGATTCTTGGGCCATCTTCTAGAATAGATTTGCACAAAGACTTTGATTGCCTTCTCTGCACATACTCCATAATGAGAGCAGAATTCACCCAACTGACACACAGGAGGGTGCATGATTACCCAGCTGGAAGGAGTGGCAAAACTCCACATGTGGGAGCCATAGGTAAGTTTTAGAGAAATCACTGCTAGGTTACAAGTCACTTAATGACTCCCACTGGTTTCGAATCAGGCACAAAGACTGTGAGAGAACTGACGGAGTTAACCTACTCTGCAGTTGTTAATTTTGCCTGGTAGGTAAAACTGATAAAAAAAAATCCCACTGCAAAACATAAAAATTGCAGGTATTTTACACATCCCTTTGGAGTTCAACCATATAAACTACTGAATGGGTACAACCACAGGAGCAGAAAGACCTCACAGGGGAAGGAAAGGTATGGAGGCTTGGTGGCTTGAATTGGGAGTTTTCTAGGACAGATCCGTGGTGTCTGGAGGAATACTGTTCCACTGGAGAAGACTGCCTTTGGCAGTTCTCCATTCATCATGCTCATCTTCCCCTGCCCCCAGGGTGCCAAATGTCATATCATGCATTTTGATACTTACAGAGAGGCATGGGATCTTCAAAAGAATAAGAAAAAGAGAAAAAGGATTATTGTTTTTGAAAGTGATAATTGGAAGTCAAGTGCCAACCTAACAGCCCTTATTTGGACATGATTGAATACCCTTGTTGAAAAGAGGATCCTCAGGGGCAACTTCACTTGGATTACAGATGCAAAGAGGCATCATGGCCAGTTGCAGTACAACTTCCGTGGGACTAGGATTTCACCCAGCAAGCCTGTTTAATTGACATTTACCATACTCAAATACGTTTTGCCTTTCATTCCATTCAAATCTACTACTGTGAATTTCCAGTCAGGAGAATAGCACCAGCTGAAGCCTTCAGCATAGTTACCTCTGAAGAAACAATTTTATTCTCAGGTACAGTCTTACTCAACTGCATCAATAACCTTTTTGGAAGAAGGGCCATTTGCTAAGAGCAGTTAGTTCACAATCAGAAAATCTGACTGATATGGAAAGATACAGAACCTAAATATGACTGGGTTTGCCAAGTACCAAGTATGAGTGTGAGGATACATGAACCACCCAGAAGTACCAGAAACCCCTGAACCCTAAGAATGGAAAGGAGTGGATTAAAGCAGTGTCACAGGTAAGAGCTGGAGCAGAAGAAGGATCATGTTTGCAGAAATGACACATTCATAGCTAAATACAAAGCCAAGCTTTGATAATATATAGGAGAACAGCTTTTCACAGTAAGCCATTGAGCCCTGTCTACTGAGACCTTAAACCTACACTCAGAACGTAGCATAAAAGAAAGGGACAAACCTGCCACATCTTATTGTGTGGAAAAGAGGACCCAATACATCTTTTTTTGCCCATAATTTCTGTAATTCCATGAGCTTTCAAATTTGGAAAATAAAAGTTCTCTTCATTGAATGCTGCTGCTGCCTTTTGCCTTGTGAAAGTAGAAATGTCTCCCCAAAAAGTTTCAGCTGCCCTTTATTGCAGTCTTTCGTCACTGTCACATCTTCATCTTCAGGCTATCTGCACCAAAAAAAAAAAAAAAAAAAAGAAATTGTTTAGGAACTAAGATTAATAATAGTTTTATTGAAAGGGGTGAAAATGCAGTAGGATGCATGATTTTTAGCCTCTAGCTGTTAATGCAGCATCTTACGCTGGCCTTCTTTGCCTTTGGAAAACAGGAATGCTTTCTGCTGGTACTGGAAGTGGAGCATGTTCACAACACTGCTCTTAGAAGACAAGTGGTTGTTGACCGGTTGCTATTAATAAACAAAGAAACCCTGACTCAGAATGTAGCACTGCTTTCTGAGAAGGACATTTTTTTCTGTATATCTAAGTTACCATTTTTTTCCTGGTTTATCTAACTATGTAACTTACCTTTTTTTTTTTTCTGGCCCAGGACCCCTGAAATGTACTCTGTCATTTTAAAAATGAATTAAGGTTGAAATTAAGTAGAACAGTAAAAGAAACAGTGGGAATGGAATGGAGTTTTTAATCAAATTAAATCTTTAATTTAGATATATTATAGAAGAAAACTGCACTGACTGTAGTCACTAGCTCTTACTATGAACTCAGAGAAAAATCAGAATTTGAACAGGACTCAGTAGGGCCAGAAAGGTGACACAAAAGAAAGCTGGGCAACCAACTGTGAATAAATTCCCTGAATATTTTTGTCTGCCCTCTCTTACCCCCTTGGTGACAACAAATCTTCGTCCTACCTATTTACTCATTCTTGGGTATTGCGTGCTAAGTAGTCCAAATTGCATGGAGTGAAATTTGTTCCACTGGGAAATAATTGCTTGGCTGGGGGTGAGAAAGGGGAATGTTTTATTACACATCTTGGAAAATGAGACATATTTGGGTCATTAAGCCATTCTTTTCTGTCTGGATAAAATCAGATCAGAGGGCACTGGAAACATGACAGCAACGATAGTAAAGATAGATGGACATACACAGAGATAAGATGGATAGACAGATATGACAGATGCTGATAACAGGGTGTTAATACATGGGGTAGAAGACATTGCAAAAACTACAGTCTTTCCCTGGCCAAATGTGGAAATTGTTATGTGGAATTTTACCTTTGCTGTTAAGAATTCTGTAAAAACATTAAATTGATCTGATGTATATGATTTATAATAACTATAAAGAAGCTACCAGCCTGTAAATGGAAAAATGGAAAGGCTCTGAGGAGCAGAAAATCACAGGACAACAGAAATAATTTGAAAAATAGTATCTTCAAGTAATATAGACACTTTTTCACAGGTATCTCCAGAGAAGAAACTTCTTACTGAAATACACAGCAATCTTGTATCTAGTCCCTGTAACCGATTACATCATCTGCTATATTTAGAATACCTCCAGAGTAACCATGGAAACTGCTTTTGCTTAAACTCACATTATTCCATTCAACATTAGTTGACAGCAGAGTAATACTTGTAGAAGCTCACAAAACAATTAATGTATCACTGTTATTATGTGCCTATGTATATAGCAACGTGTTTTTTCTTAAGCATGCATTACACATACCCAGAGATGTCAGATTTCTGACAAAGGCTACAAAGAGCCAGTTCATGGCAATGGAGTGCACAAGCTAGACTCCAGAAGAATTTGTAGTACATCTCTGTACTTTGCTGTAGGCCAGTTGCCTGTGGAAAGGGTTTGTGCTGTCACACTGCATGCACATGTCTGTGTGTCTGTCTTTGGCATGCGACTGTTGAACCCACTTTCAACCCCATTAAACAAAGACAAAAATAAAAAAGGGAGTTTTTTAATCTCCCACAAGGTTTGCATAGATAAGCAGCTACACAGAAGAAAGACTTACCAGTGATGCCACTGAAACCTTAATAAGGACAATAACTATTAGACCCAGACAAATCTACCAAAAAGAGGCTCTGTGATTTTTGCAGGTCAGGGAACTACTTATAATACTGATGATCATATTAGAAAACAAATAAAACTATACGTATGCATTGCATTGCAGAAATTAAAAAAAACCTTTCTATTGTTTCTCTATGAAAATGATGCTTGGAAGAAATAATCAAGAAATCCCAAACAAGTACCAGAACTTAAAACAAATACCAGAAATCCTGGAGAGCAAATTAAAAAAAACCCAAAAAGCTTCAAAACAGAAGTCCCAGGCATAGACTTCCAAACTAGTCTCAAGGAGATGTAATCAAATGGTTTAAATTTATGCAAGTGATTATCCTAGGTGGAAATGTAAAGTTAGTACTGGGAAACAAAGTACTACTGCCGCGTCCCCTAGCCAAGCACAGTTTATAATCCAAGAGGTGGAAAGCCTCCGAGCAGAGGGGGGGACGCCGCTTCCAGGGATCGGACCCTGTGACCGCTGGCAAGGGCGAACAGGCTCCGCGTCTGAAGGACGGATCCTACTAGNGTACTACAAGATAAGTACAAATGCCCAGTTCTCACAGTGCAGGAATGTTACCATGAGGTTCCAGGTGCACCTGTGCTCCTCAGTGTATTTAGAACTGAGCTATAAATGGGAATGAGGCAACCACATTTGCAGACTACAGTTGACTGCAAATATTTTCAGAAGGATCTACTACTGTTACATGTCTGAGTGATAAAATGGGAAATGACATACTATGGTAATAAATATGAAGCAGAGTATGTGTGTGGAAAACAATCCAAACTATACATGTACGGGATGAGCTCTAAATTAGCAATTGTTACTCAGAAAGAAATACTGGATTTGTGGGCACCTCAACACAATGATGAGTGAAAAAGGAAAATCAGATATTCAGGATTATTGAGAAAGTTACTGGAGCAACACGGAAAAGACCTTATGTCACTTACACACATTTTTGTGAGTGCGTGTGATTTTAGTCACCTCAGAAGTGATGTGAGAGAACTGGCTAACACAAGGAGGAAGAAGAAAACAGAGAGCCAGGCTGCGGCATCCTTTCAAGAAGAGAAGAATATGTAAGAATTCTTCAGCCTGGAAGAGAGTCAGCTGAAGGGTGATAAGATTAAAGCCTACAGCTACATGAATTGTATGGAGAAGATGAAGGGGGAGTGACCTCTTTTATGCTGGGGAGAGGATGAAATAGGAAGACTGGAAATGGCCTTGACCTCAACTTCCACTTCAGCTGAGATTCCTGCCAGCTGCGCATCTTTTACATCTGTCCCAAATCCTGTATCCTGTCTCTGAGTGGTGCTAGCCAAGAATGCACCATCCCATAAGGAGACTGCAGGAAAGCAAGGGAATCATTACAGCAGCATGGAAGAGAATTTTCTAGCGACTATATATCTAAATGAGCATAACATTTACCAAAGACATTGTTTTTAATCCATTAGAGTTTCTTGGGTAGATTTCTTTCTCTAGCAATATCCCAATTCTACAGTAGCATTGTGGCAAGACCAGCTGAATATTTTCACTGAAAGGCACAGCATGTGCTTTGAAAAGACTACAATTTTTCAGCATTTTCCTCAATTTTTTCAATAACAGCAGGCAAAACTTGCTGTTGGCTAAAGCAACTACCAAATTCAGTCATGGGACCAGACCTGTAGAACAAAAGGATCTGACATGTTCAGTCTGGGGAAGGGAAGCAGCTTCATCTTAGCTCTAGTCAAGTACCACAGTCTGAAGGCAGCAGGCCTTCTGCTGCCCTCCTTCTGCTCCCAGGAGGGCAGACAGCCTTCCCAGCCCTGCTCAGGTCTGTCCTGGCACCTTCCTTTGTGCAGTGAGGTTATAAAACAGATTGCTGAAATGATCTGAATTAAAAACTACCCAGCAGAAATATCTATGCCAAATAATGCTCTGCTTCACATGATAGCCAACAGCTTTCCAGCTGCTGGGTGGGTTTAGTCCACATGATTTCTATGGGAAAGCAGTCAAATGGATTTTCAGTGCAGCAGCTGAGCAAAGAAGGATAAAATAAAATAAAATAAAAGCAACAGTCATTTCCTCCAGCAGCAGAATGTCCCAAACATGGCCAGAAAGAGATGCCTAGAAGTCAGTCTTGCCATGTTGAGTATTGGGGTTCCTTACATAGTGTGGATCAGGGAGTGATTTCTTTCTGCAGTGAGGAACTCTGCATCCCCAGCTGGTGGCAGAGCACCAGTTACAATCCGCAAAAGCTTTCATACAGAACACATGAAAGCCAGAACTACTTCTCATTGAATGAAAATTGTCACTCACATGTAGTAGGTTGGTTTTTAAGGAAAATTACTCCTTCAACTTTTATGCTTTTAACAAACTTTTCTCAAAGTACCAATCCCTATTCAATCTTAAGAGTCCCATAGATGTTAGCTTGAAAAGCATAACCGTCCAAAATATTTTGCAAATGTTTCATGGTATGTCTGCTTGTACCAGTGGAATTCTTTAACAGAAAAATCAGATTGCTACCAACATCCAGAAACTAATTAGGAGGGAAAAGTACATTTCAAACTGCAAATATTCCTTTTTATATTCCCAGTGCATTACAAATCGAGTGAAAACTTGATTTTCAACCCCCATCCCCTTCTGCAATGTTAAAAATGTGACTGGAAAATAATATATCACTAACCTGAAACCTTGCTTTACAAATACAACTTGTAGCCTAAGGCAATAGTTTCAAACAGTTAAGTGGAGAATCCTGAAACTAGGGGCTGGAATGCCCTCTTGGAGTGGGGAGGCACCCTGAACTAATGCATTGTCTGCATGTTGATGTTTTCTAGCATCTTATTCCATCTAATGGGGCAGAGATTATTTCAGATCTACATTAATTTGCTAAGCAAAGTCATTAGACTCCTTCAAGTCATTTGCATCTCACTTAAATCCTTCAGTGTAACGTAGACAGCTCCATAGTTCCACATAATATGAACCAGCTGAATGGATTCCAATTTATCAAGAAACAATTAATTGCAAAACATCAAGCTGAAATGGCAGTAACAAATCCAGTGATCATTGTCCCATACATTTTAGATTGTTATTTAAGACCTCCTGGGAGATCAATGCTGTATAACCCATTTCTCAGGATTCCAGTCTGCTGCATGAACTCTTTGCAACTGTTTTCACTAATATATTATGACTTGTTTATGATACTGAAGAATAAGTGATGAGATCAGCGTGGTCACAGTGGAATGGGAAATTGTGTGGAAATCATCAGGAAAAGGTATAATTATTTTCCTGTCTCTGTATGCATATACTGAAGGATTATAATTAGCCCATTCTACAGGCCTCCCATTTACATCCCTCACACATTGTGTTTGCACCTAGATGAGCCCTCTTTGTGAAAAATACATCTGTAATACTTACTGACTCCTTAACAACAATCACAGAACTCGGACCCAAGATTTAACTTTAAATTTAGAAGTTCAGAGAAGATCTGTCAGCAGATCTTCAAATCTGTGGATTTCTTCACAGATTGTGTGGCTGCCAGGCAAGCAATACCCTGTTTGATGGCAGCCTATGTAACAGCTGATTTTGACCTCTACTCCATCCTTGCCTGTTCCTGCTGATGCATACAACTTCCAAGAACCAGGAGAATGAATCCCTCCCGGAGAGATTTCCTGCTCATCTGCTGCAGAGGAGATGGTGCAAACAGGTTACTTTGGGGAAGTAACACACCAAGTACCCACTGGCCAGGAGATTTGTGATTACACCTCCTCTACTTTCCCACTTGCTCATCTGTCACTTTCAGGGAATAAGCCAAGCCTCACCAGGAAGGCACTGGAAAGAGCGAGCAAAAGATGCAGTCAGTTGTTCTCCCTCCTTTCCGTGGCAGCAGCTTCTCATAATGACGCCCGGGAAGCAGTTGTGGCTAAAAATTTCAGGGAGAGCAGCCATGGGACCACCACCAGCAAAATTTCATACCCCTTCTTTCTGATACATCCTGAAGTCAGGTTCCCCCACCCTGTGTCTCATTCCCATGTGTTCATATCCCTGTGCAACCCTCAATGTTGCCAGCACCTTGGGAGCCCTTCTTTAACTCTGACAGCAAAGGGAATCATGTCCCTGGGGAGGCTGCTGTATGCAAGATGTTTTCAACATTGCATCATGGATTTCCCAAAAGGCTTATGCTATCAGTACAATTACTCCCATTTTACAGAGGACATGACTGCAGCTGAGAGTTTACCAGTTTTCTCAGAGATTTCTCATGTGAATTGTATTTTTAGCTCAGGAATACATTTATGTATATACTTAAGTCCCTTTACACTGCTCTCTAGGACTACACTATTAAAGACTTATTTTAAAGCCCGCTTTAAATCCAGTTGATTAAAGTCCATGCCTATATAGCTTTTTGAGCAAGAAAACTTCACCAAATTGGAGTCTCGTGTATAAAATGGATGACTAAAAATAAAATACTGCTCACTCTAGGCACCCAACAGAGCAAGGAAATATATCAGGGGCTTTATGCTTGGTGTCAGGCATGATCAGATTCATTTTGGGTCGGTCCTCTGAGCAGAGAAAGTACCAGCAGTCTGAAACTGTAACACATAAAATAAGAGAAATAAACACAACCATACCATGTGATAATGAGAACGCAATGTATTTTCTGTGGCCTTCCTTTCCTACCCCTATTTGTTTTCCACAAAGCATTAAAGAATAATAAAACCATTTGTCTAATAATGGGAAGTTTCGTTTCCCATTGTTTGCAATGCCTTAGCATATCCTGCATAATTCCTACAAGGCAGTGAGTTTTGCAATCAAAATGGTTCTATAACTGTCCTTCTGCGACAAGGTGCTTCAAAAGATTATTCTGTACCACCATTTCCCATGCAACTTAGCTGCTCCCTTTTTCTTCCACCCCTGCAGAATGATTTTCAGGATGCAGCCAGAATGAGTTATTTGTCAAGCCATCACTCCATTTCACCCGCACTGATATACAGATCTCTCACAGCAAAGTATTGTACAGTGCATTGAAATAAAAGCCATAATGAGAGGAGTTAAATTGTGGGATGTGTTGCAGCTGTTAAAAATAAACTATTAAATCCATTCTGTTTTCTGTCATAACACAGTATCTACCTTAGCAGTATTATAATTCAAATAAATATTGAATTATAGGAGTTGGTTTCAAGTTCTGATTCTTAATCTAGTTACCTGTGTCATGGTTTTATAATGCTGTATTAAAGGACAGTGTTGCTTCGACCTAGTGGAGAGAGACTAGTTTTTTGAACCTCTGCCCAACATTAAGATTCTTGCTCACAGCACTTCATCACAGACATATGCACACCCAGATGTGCATACACACGATGCCTAATTCAAACTGCAACAGAAATGCCCTCTCTGCTGATAAAGCATGACCTGTAGAGGGTGAAAGCTTGCAACTGTTTAATGACATGCAGTCAGGCACATTAATTTAAAGAAGTTGTGGGCTTGGCTACAGGGGGAGCTGCAAGGAGCAAACCAGTCACAAACAGATTTGGTGAAGCTGTTGGCATTAATGGTCAGAGGCTTAAAGGCAAGGCTGCCTGCAGTGAACAAAGGTGAGCAGACCCTCGGCTTCACAGCCCAGCTAAATGAGAGCATTTCCAGCAGCACAGTCTCTGCTGCTGTCTGGACTTGGTACTGATGCAGCCTGGACCTACCAAAGGCCCAGCACCATTTTCTGCAGCTTGGGGTTGTTTTTTCTATGTCCTTATGCAGAAAAGACTGACAGCACACACTGTACCTGAGCCAGCTCTGGCTGGGCTCACTTTAGAACAAGAAACAGCCTACCTGAACTCTATGTTTTTCCTTTTCTGCCTTGCTGACAGGAGAGTATGTGGTATTGATACAGGCTTCCCATCTAAGCAATGATTTACTTTCTCCTTGCTTAGCGTATCAATTTAGACAGGATCAAAGTACAAGCTGACATGGCTGAAAACTAATCAGCTTTTAATTTGATACAGGATACCATGCCAATATTGTACATCATTAATAAATATGACAAGAATCAGACAACTCTGCTTGCTGATCATTCATATGACATAGAAAATTGACTGAGAATATAATTTTAAAAAAATTTATATTTGCTCAGAATCTAGAGTACTTTTTCCTGTTTTTCTTTCAGAAGTTGTCTAAATCTTTAAAAACATATCAGAAAAGTTGCTTTGATTTTTTAAAATGTCAGCTATCCCTAAGTGGCCTTTTTCTAGATTCTGGAATGTATTGACAGGCTCTCTCATTTGCAACTCTCAGAAAGTTTTGCAAATAATCTTCTTTGTCTGATTTTAAGTCAATAAATATGAGACTATATGCAGAGGAAATGGGATGAAAAGCCATCAAGTAAATTGCTTCTTTTAAAACATCTACTGAATTAGAACAAAACTTTTTTTCATCTCCACATCCCTTCAACAATAAAAATATTTTGCAGAGGGCAGTCTGAAGAGCTTATCTCTCATCTCCAACTCTAGGTATGAGAGGCTTAGAAATATATTATCTGTGGGCAAAAGGCCATCCTAGCAAACCTCTGAGACTTCTGGTGAAAACAGCCAGTAAATTAAAACCTATGGAAAATAAAATATGTTGTCAAAGCACAACCCAAGAGGGTAACTGGGATGCTGGGTCTCTGAGACTGCTGCTTGGTGCCACCAGCCTTCTACCTTTGTGTTGCCATCCCACTGTGGCAGCCACTCATGGGCTGATGTCCAGAGGAAATCTCCTGCTTTTTGTTAAGCCTCTTGCCCCTCTGCCATGCTGCTGAGCCCTGTGCCAGACCGGGCAATTCCTGTGCACAGCTGTTTTTCCTTTGACTGCCAGCCAGGCCTGTGCTGCTTTCTGCAGTACCTGGAGCTTTGTAGTGCATCTCTCCTGGCTGACTCGGTGTGATCAAAGGCAGCTGCTGTCTGACATGCTCGGCAGCTTCACTGCAGACATGGGGATGTGTTTCAAACACAAAGTGAAACTTGGGGTTTTTGATGGCCGTGTCTTTGTCATTTAACTAACAAATATCAGCAAGGGGAAAACAACTCGGAGAAATGATAGGGATTTTAAAAGCTAATATCACACATAATATTTTTTCGGAAAGGTTTTGGCTTAGGCAGATCAATTAACAAAAGGAATAGGCTAAATTAATCTCTAAGTGCAAACATCATGGAAAGGACTGCATGCTTGATGATTTCAGGCCATGACCAATAATAATTGAGAATAATGCTTGTCTCATAATAATAAGCATAATAATACTAAAGGATAATGATGCCATTTTAGCTGAAAAAGTGGAAGGAAAAAAGTTTGGTCTGCTTTGATATTAAGGATGCAGTCTTTGACTTTGTTAAGATAAAGTTGAAGATGGAATGAATTATTCATATAAATGTTGCCGTAGTAACAGGCCAGCAAATAAAATAATGAAAGCAGTTTCTTGGTTTTAAGGGGGAAACTACAAATTTCAGCCTCTGAAATTTCAACCATTTGTACACTCTGAGGCTACACTTACTTATCCCTACACCTGCAACATCAGTTCTGCATGATCCTGAATCCCCACCATACAATCATTTTTAGCATTCAGAGGAGTGCAGAAGGAGTGCATTGCCTCAGTGAGCCCCAAGCTGCATGACATGGGTACTTCAGCATCACCCAGAACTTAGTTTTGCAATGAGTGGAGAAGTTCTGTGGGGTTTTTGCCCTTTTTTTTTTTTCCTAAAAATCTAGATAGCATCATTCAAAATGCTTTATTAAAAGGAAACTTAGGCCAAAAAGCAAAGTCCACCAGGTCAGGAAATGTCAGCCCAAAAATGATAGCAAGAAGATTTTCAGATAACATGTTTTTGTGGAAATGGATGCAGATACAGAACCTTATATGTCCAAGGCATTTAAATCAATTAGGGAAAACCAACAAAAGGAATAGAGTAGGGTATTTGTGTTGCCTGGTGAAAATCAGAGCCCTGTGCTCAAAACATGAATTCCCACTTGGTGCCTGAGGAAAATCCAGCACTGAAAACTGTCCCAGCTGGCATGGTGAGAGAGGGTTGCCTCACTAAAGGCAGCAGACAAGAAGGGAGCAACCCAAGCCCACCAGCATGGGGGATAACAAGATGTCAAAAGGGAGATCTCTGGGACAAGGGTCCCTGTCAACCAGGGAACATTCTGGGTAAGGTAGCAGGCAATGCCTGACTTTGTCTGCAGGTGAGGGACACACATCACTGGGGAGAATCATTGACTCACCAGATCCACTGTGATTCTCAGGACACTCACCTGGGAGTGGGGAATCCAATACCTCAGGGAGCACAGGCATAAATCAGAGCGTTGGTAAGCTCCCTGGTGGTCTCAGATGCTCCTGATGGCTTTCAGAGCCCTCTCTGACCCTCTTTGTGAGGGAATGGATGTGCACACTACTGCTCCTCACAGCTGTGGGTGCCTATATACATAAATAAACATTTTCTGTTCCATATGCAGTGTTTAAAATGAGGTACATCTGGAGAGGATCAATACAGGTGGCAAGCAGCTTGCCACAGGGAACACTCTCCAGTCAGGAGGGACAACCCATAGGGTGAGACTTGTTCTCCTCCAAGCTGTTATTTTAATCATGGGTGTTTTGGCTTATTTTGCAAGTCTGTTTCTATTCAGCTTTTTTTCATGTCATTAAAAATCAACTCAGCATCACTATTTGGCTCTGCAAATAAACCTGGGGCTAGGCTAGGAGCAATACCAATTTATACCATCAGAGAACCTGGTGTATATTTTTTCATATTTTCTCCTTTTATTTTTTTTTATCCCCTTCTAAATTTTTTTCTGGAAGTATTTCTCTATTTTAAGCAGCTGTATGTAATATCAGAGAAGACGGAGTGCAATGTCATATCTTTGTAGCACATTTCTAAATGTCCCAGGTGTAATCAATTGAGACAATCTCTAGCAGTGGAGAGCTTAAATAAGGGTCAGATTCATGTCAGGAAAAATTTAAATACTTCTGCTTTCTAAAATGTTTTTAAAAGTATGTGTGGTTTGGCCAAAAAACTTATTATGGATAGATGCTTTCAAACAGTGTCAGAATATCCTCTGTGTCTGGTGTTTTTCTCTTCATTATCGTGTAAGCTGGGCTTTATAGACTACCTTGCATCAGATCATTTCAAAGCAACATCTGTTGGTTTCAAGGTTAAGATTGCTGCTACAATAAAGTATTGCTAAAATGTTAGCTCTCTGTAGAAATACCTTGGCTGAGGTCCACTTCATGTACAAATTGTTATCTCATAGTGCTGCATTGAAACTGGAAGAACATATTAGCTAAATTACAAGGATATTTGTTTGTAGCAATCACTTTTGTTTACCACAGCTTCAGCTCGAGAGCACTGGAAGACCTTGGCTTTGCACTATCTTGGAGGATGTGTTCATGAAATGTGAAACATCTTCATCCTCACATTCACACTCCCCCAGCCAAAATGCCAGTGGATCCCTCCACTGGGGTGACTGCAAATGCAAAGAATAGGCAGGGCTGGATGCAGTGGGGCCATAGCCATTGCTTGTAGGGGATCCCCATCACTGTGCCACCCTGAAAATGGTGTTGGTGCATTATCATGGATCCATTCCAGGGACAAAACCTCAGCTGGGGCATGACTGGCTCAGCAGGCAAGAAAACCAAAGTAGTTTTGTTGCATTTATGGTGGCTATTTTCTTTCTGCTAGATTTAATAAACTAGAGATTGGGCAGACGCCAGGCAATTTTTCTTGTTACCAATGTACCTGGCTTTTTGCACCTGCCATTTATTGCACCTAAGCTATTTATTAGGTGTCAGCTTGTGTGGGTAGTGATGCTTGTGAATTAGGCGGCTCCATAGGTATTTTCACTTCTACATTTGGGTTTTGGTCGATAGACTGAACCCCAACCTCTGAGTGGGGCAGATTAATGTTTGTACCAAATAGCTCCAGCAGAATCACAGGCCTCAAAAATTCTCCTTAGTAAAGAGAAGTTTCGTTAGAGGTTAGAAATATAAATTGGTGAAGTGACAGATTCTATGATATGATGGAAGCTCAATTATAAGTGGATAACATAATATAACAAGTGCAGATGAAATCCTATTAGGGTCTGAAAATCCAATATCTCATCTTCCTGACTTTTAATTGATCTTTACACATATTGTCTTTGCAGTCAAATATTTGAAATGATTCCTGTACACATAAACAAATGTAAACACATTAACTCTGTTAATAATTTTAACAAGTAATTTGTATTTCCCATTAGAGCATCTTACAATTTGCTTTACTATAATTAAAGATATCATCAGTGATAAGTTTTAATGTGTTATTTAAACTCTGCTTGTTTATAAGATTTGCTTTTATCATTAACTGCAGGTTGATAAGATCCACATCTTAATGAAGATACTCTCATTAAGAAATTAGATTTTATGTCTAAACCAAATAGGATGTTCAGGTAGAGAAGGACTGCTGATTTTTTCATAAATCCTAAATACAGACCTTTCTTCCTGAGGCAGGTCTGTGGTAAGTAAAGCAAGTCCATTACACCATGGCTTTTAGTCTGTTTTGGCAGAGAAGCAACACCTCTGTCAAACAGTACATCCTTCACTTGGCATAAAATTACACGTCTGTGGTGTCAGAGTACTGATGGGCAAAAGAAATTCTGCACATGAAGGCAGTTATGGCCACTTGCTCTGGAGCAAGGTCAGACCACTTTGCTTTGGAGTGGGATGAAAAGCCTTAAAGAATGGAAGTGTTTCTGCCTGTGTTTCCCAAAGCCCAGACAACAGAGGCTTTCAGGAGCCAAGCTAGAGGAAAAAAAAGGGGATACATGTGATATGGGGCACTGATTTAACAATATTTTCCTTCTTATACACTTCCAAATCACATACAAAGCACCTCTCCTTTATTCTTGACAAACACAATGGGAATAAACAGATTATTTTCCTCTGCCCCTGCTCTGTCTTGTGTAATCATTATGTCTCTCTTAACAGTGGTGCTCTAAACTGCTGTTCAGAGACAGTTTCTTTTATATTATTTGCCAAGGAGAGAAGGAGAAGTAATATGTATGTTTCCAGCTTGAGGTTTGAACTATTTGCGTGTGGTAAAAATGTGACTTTTGGGGGTCTTTCTTTAGATATACCAACACTGCCACTTTGTAAACAAAAACAACTTTTGTCACCAGGTATGACTAATCCATTGCTTTTATTCAGTAAGTAGAATTTATGTTCTATTCATAATCAAACAGCTGAAATTATCCTGCAAGGCTGAAAAACAGACAGGTGGTTTAACATTTTTTTTTCCCCTAAGGTTATAAGACTTTTAGATAGAGGTAAATAAATGTCCTCATGAATAAACTGGCAGAGTAGGTGGAGGTGAAAGTAATTTTCCTTAGTTTATTTTTCACTTGTGGTTTGTTTAAAGGGCTTTTTTTGTCCTTGGTTTTATTTTAAGGAATGAAGCACTTATTCCCTGAGAACCTGCTGCTTTACTGTTCTTCTTTTTGTGTAGAGAGGACATGATTTGGACCTTAATGAAAATTACAATTACTTCTTCTCATGGAATGATATGAAATACTTTTCTAGCAAGAACTAGCACCTAGTAAAAACTTTCTCTTGCCATTATTTGCATGGAACTTTCAAGGTTCATCAAGGAGGTGAAAAGGGACTACAAAGACACAACTGGTGAGTAATAGACCAATGCTCTTCCATTCCACACAGCAGTCAGAACAGCAAAATCATCTATATCCTCCAAGATCTCAACTATCCTTCCTCTGTAACTTACATTTTGTGAATTATTGTGAGCAGAATGGATTCAACTGTAACGTTAACTGGGAACTGTTTAACTATTTATGCTACTATAATTTTGTATTGATTTTATGTAAACTTTTAACCAAACACAGATTGCATTGCTTAAAGAAGACTTTGGGGAGTTCCTAATAAATTGCCTTTCAGATCTTTAATGGAGCATTAGTAATTATTGGATACAATGTGATTTAAAGTCATTTAGAAACCACATAACAGTAGCTTGATAGAGTACATTTCTGTTTCACTAACAAGTTGTGTTAGATGCAATTTACATCTGACACTAATACAAGGAAAAACACTGGCAAAAATTTATCTTGGTTGCAAAATTCTGTGGGATCTTCATGATATCTCATATGTTAGATAGGATTTTCATCACTAAAAATTACCAGAGTGATTTACACATTTTTATAGGAAAAACAAATAGCAGAAGTAGCACAACAGAAGGCTTTGGGATTAACTCTCACCTAAATTCAAGAAAATCTTAGCCAAGGGAAAATAACTAGGTCCAGAACAGGTAAGAAAATGAATGAATAAAAACACACTCCTGCTTGCAGCAGTCAAATTATAAGAGTTTGCCCACAGAAATATGAAAACAGAGAGAGAACTGATTATTCTTACAGCAGAATTTCTGGTGATGACCTGATCTTATACTTTCCCTTCATTTGTTGGTCAACAGCCAAGAAACCCAAAGAACACACACCACTGGCTAACAAGGATCTTTGACCAGAAGTTGCTGTGATGCAGCAATTGGACAAAATTCATTGTAGAGGAACTTAAGAATAGCCTGACGAGTCTTCTGGGTCTTATGCTCTTTCCAGAGCTGATAGCACCTCCGATACTTGCTTTAGATACAAAATGCTTCAGAAATTTTTTCCACAGTCCTCCTGTTGGTCGTCTGGCACAGCTCGTTTAAGTGGGCTGGCTGTGCAGTGAATTGAGGACGTGCTGAGAAGAGAATTCACTTCTCTGTACTGCTATTGCATTTTCTTTTGCTGCCGACAATCCCTGTGGTTCCAGCAGTTGGTACCTAAGGCAAGGACTTTTTATTGGGCACCCTGTAGCCGTGGCCAAAGGCCCCATCACACTGGAACTGCACACAGGCCTGAGAGAAAACTCCCTACTCTTTGTGCTCAGCATGCTAAGGATGCCACAGCTCAGTTCATGCCTCTGTCCCCATCACGGCTCTCTACATTCACAGCCTGCTCACAATGCTCACTGCTCCTGCTCTTTCTTTCTCCTTTCTTCACTGCTTATCCCCACATGGCCCTGAAACCCTCACCTATGAGCCACCCAGATGCCAATCCTCTGTGTCTCTGCCTCCCACTCCTGCCTTTTGTGCATCCAGTTCCCACCTATATATATTTCTCCATTCAGTACCTAAATCACCTCTTCAGTCTCCTTTCCCCATTAGCTGCTTCCACTTTGGCTGTTACTGCCACTCAATTCTCTTTCATATTTCCACTCTATCCACAGCAAACACTGCCCAGGTCTGCAATAAATTTCAGCTAACCCATTTCTTGTTCTTTCCATCAATCTACCCTGATGCCTTTTATCAGTTTTGTCCCTAGGGAATTACTTGCCCTTTACTTGCCCCCTATAAAACTGTTGAAGTAACTGTATTCCTATCATGTCTACCCATCTATCTTCGGCATTTATGGTCCTCAGGTCATTACAGAGCATAGGTACCCCTACCTTTCCTGAGATCACCAATTACCATTGGAGCCACTTCCTTAAAACTCAGCCCATTAATTAGATATTCTTTCTACTAGCCTCATCCTTTTTTTACTAGCTCATAGATACATTTCAATACCTTTGCCAGCCTATGAAAAAAGAAAAAGCCCACAGTACTTGTATTTGTAGGTACTTCCTGCCAGGCAGAGCTGAAAAGTCTCCCATGAGTAGCAATGCTCTCCTCCACCCTTGCAGATTGCCAGATGCCCTGGCCTGGTGCATGACCCAGAAAAGTTCACCTTGACTTGAGTGGTCACTGGATAGGATCTGCTGCCTTATTTCTTCATTTGTAAGAGCAGAAAAGAGCAACTCGACTAAGCAAACATTTTTAAGATTTAGGAGAGAGTTTTTTTTTTAATCTGCTCATTTCATGGTGTACTATGACTCATGGAGGTCATGGGTGTGACTCGAGAAAGGAGAAAGCCCACAAATATTCTGTACAGCACTCACTGGTGGAAAGAAATGCAAATGTTCCCAGCCAGCAAGCTGCTAGCTTACCTCATCCATTACTTCAACTGGTGTATTCTCATGTGTACAGGAACCTTCTTAGGTAGATCTAAAATGAGACAGTGATTGATTATGGAAGGAACAGTTATGTAACTTAAACATTATCTCCGTTTCCACAACCCTAATCACAAAGTTCCAAATGCATTCAAGTGACAAACCAATTTAAAAACTATTTAACTCCCAAGACAATCACAACAGGGAAACATTTTAAACTGAGCAGGTATTACAATGCAATTAGCACAATTAACCCTTTGTCACAGCAGCAAATCAAGAGTTTTCACCTCTCACTGTTTCTTTAAAATGTCTGCAATCGGAAAAGTGACTTCCAGCAGGGAGGAGTTAACACTACAGCAATCTCTCCCATACAGATTTTTAACAGTCACCAGGTGGCAAAATCTATTTATACACCATATGTTTGTAATAGGATCTCAATTTGTAAGATACAACATTAAATTTCTCGAATGAATATACTGAACAGAATAGCATGGCAACTGAAGCCGCAGTAACAGGATGAAACACATTAAAATCCGTGTTAATATAATAATCAGCTGTGTTTTGTTCCATATGGCAATTTATGTTAACAGTTAAGCTAAACCCCATCTGCTTCTTCAAAAGCTGAATATAATAAAGTAAGAAAGGTCACGATCATGAACCTCTGCCTTCAAGTCACACCGTGTGTATTTAATAATGAATGTATAGCTCAGTGGTTCTCTATACAATGCGTTTCAAGGAAAAAGGCAAGGGGTTTTCCTGCATATTAAAAGTAGCTGTTTTGCAGATGAACTGGGTCCCTATTTCCTAACTCATTAAAAGGGCCTTGTTGAAGTGCACAAGTGGCAGCAGAATGGTCAACGGCAGTGCAAAGAGCAGACCCAAATTTTTCTTGCACCGAAGACCCCGGCGTCTCAAGGTATGCCTGATTCTGCTGCTATGACAAGACAAATGGTATATTCCACACATCTAACAGGTGTGCTGTGCTACCCTTCTGCTCCTGCTGAAACGCGCTGACAGTACAGCAATGGAGAACATTTGTCTTTATAGCAACTGACAAGAGGCATGATTACAACTGTAAGGGTATCACGGATAAAAAAAAAAGGCAGGCCCTCTCTGTGAGCTCAGTTATTAGTTGCATGCTGAAATGCTGACCAAATCTAGGAGAACAGGAATTATGTGTAAAATTGCCCTCCAAGAATATTATCTCCACCCTGCTTCCAATAAACAAATCAAACACATCTCACCTGCACTAGATTTTTATTCTTTTTTTTGGTGAGCATTTCTGTCAGTTTGAACTTAGCCACTTTTAAACTATTAATGGCCATCTGAAATTCATCCCATCTGTGGCTTTATTTCTTCAACCCTTAAAAAATCTATAACTATGATGGATATTTTGCAGCGCAAATATCTCAGAGGAGTTGCTACCTATGAATTTTCCCACTATGAGCAAAATATATATGTATACTGTATTTATTTTTGAAGACAAACCTCTCCTGGGATACCTTTGAAGGAAATATAATTATCAAGCCCCATGTTCAAACAGAGGATCCTCACCTGGGTATCTACCGTACATCTTTTCTATCTTACTTCTTTTACTGCACTGAGATATGTAAAGAAAGGGTCTAGGTTGCCAATTTGCCACACACCTGAAAAACAGCCCATCAAAAACTTCTTATGTCAGCCTGTTAAATAGTACAAACTTCCTGAATTGCCCTTCCCAAAGTGTATGCACTCCCAGCTTGCTGTGTGGAAGTTTACCTGGAGTGTAATTTCTATGAACACATAGATGTGTAAATATAATCCATTGATGAACAGATGTGTTGTCTTCTGCAACACACAACAAATTCACTACGTAAACAGCTCTAGGTTTCCCATTTGGAGCCAGAAGCTGACATACGGAAGGGTAAGAGTTTGTGTAACCTGGGATACCCCTTCAGAGAACACAAACAAAGAGGATTAGAAACATAGTTTACTCCTACCAACAATAAATTGAGCTGCATGAATTTCCTCCCAGGGCTCAATAAAGGCAAATGTAGATTTTCCTCTACCTATGAAAGTGTGGTTTTAGTTAAAGCTTTTCTACCCATGAGAAAATTACACCTATGGTGCCAGCAGCTAGTGTACAAACAGATCCTCCTGCTCCTCCAAGGATGTGGAGTATGAAAACACCAAAGGTCTCTTGCAAGATCTCCCCCAAAACTCCCACCAAGTGAATGCGTGTCCTCCCTGGTGAAGACAGTCACTGTGAACCAGTTCAGCTGTCCTGATTTCACACAACAGTAAACTGGGTACAAAAGTACCAGAAGACAATGCTCAAGCTAGAGAACGATGTGACATAGCCTGGATGTTATTTTCAAGGTGTTTTTCTCCACAAGATGCTAGAAAAAGGGATAACAGGAAAAGAATCTTCTGTCTTTGAAAAAGCTCAAAGTCCCAGCACCACTCAGAGCCACATTCACATGAATTTGCTGCCTTCTCCTACAAGCTTTTTTTTTTTCTGTTACCTGTCTTCTCTACAAGCTTTTTGACCAGATATTTTGTCCTTGTATCTGCCTGTAAAAGCTATCAGTAAATTGTTTAACCAGGCAAACATGCAACTAATAAATAATAATCAATTTAGAAAGTAGGTCTTTGGACAAGTGGTAAAAAGTCCTTTCTATCATAGACAGGTATTACCTCAGGAGAGCTGCTGTGGCCTCTTTTTGTATTCAGTCCTGCACTGCTCTGTTTTATTTATGATAAAGTAAAACAAAAATGAATTTAGAAGGAAATGATATCACTTCTATGCCATTAAAATTGAGATATAAACCACAGAAGCCAAGATATGCAAAGACATGACTGTCATTTTTCCTGACACCATGCAGTCTGACATAGTGTCAGACTTAACTTTGAATTTCCTGGCTTTGGTGGGTTCTTGTTCTAACCCCAAGATATCATTTAAATGCAGTTTGTCATTTCTGAATATAACTGTAACTCTTATATTATCAATAATAATAGGGTACCTTCTGCTCCTCAGGGGCAAACTCTCAAACAAATGGCTTGTGAATCAATAAATATGTTGTGCGCTGCAGCTGAATTTATTTATTCATGAGATGCTTATCTCTCTGTAAATTCCTTAGGAAAAATCCTTAATCCCACCATACTGAATTGACTATTTATCAGTTTTAAATTGGACCATATTAATTTTGTTCCATGCTGGAAAACGTCTCTCACAATCTATCTTCGGACAGAATTGAATTTCTTTCTGTCTCCCTTTTCTCTCTCAGGGACAAAACCCAGTGGTTAAGAATGGGAAATAACAGATGGCAACAGTCTCCCATATACAAATCCACTCTGTCTGAGCATCCTGTAAACTCTCTTTGCAAAGTACTTGCAGAAGCCTGTATGCCATGGCATAAGCACAGTCACATTTGGCTTCTCACTTATCGGTGACAGGCTGAGCTGTTTCTCCCTTTGTTTTATTGCTGCCTCATTGGCAGCTGCTGTGAGTAGAGATCAGCCCCATCACAACCAGTCACAATTATATTTATAGGGGACAGAGGTACTTACAAACCCACAAGCATAACATTGAATTCAATGCTAAGGTTGTGATGTAGGTTTTACCTACTGACACTGGCAGGAGACGTCTTCTCAAGACCTAGGAGCTAAGAAAACATGTTCTGCTGTGTGCTCATTTGAATAATCTCACCACTCATTAAACACAGCTGCAAGGCAAGGAATGACAGGGTTCAAAGGCAGACCAGGGGAATATATTAGTAACAAAATTATTGTCAGAGCCTTTAGGTATGTTTCCCCGATATCCCTCAATGTAATGCCATTACACAATGGGAACAATTTTGTCATTTGCAAACACTTGAAAAGGTTAGCAGAATATTCTATGCTGATAACCTAAGTAGTCTATTTTTAGAAACACTCTCGCTAGAGAAATACAAAATACTGTATATTTTGATAAAAGACAAAATGAGGGATTTGGTTTGGGTGTTCATGGACTATTTCACATGATGTGATCAGTGATCAGCAGGTCCTAGACTGTGTTCTTTTCTAAAAAATGGTTGTTGATGTGATTTAAAATATATTGCCTAATTCTAATATCTTTTGCAGGCTGCAGAGTGCAGGAAAAAGACAGCATTCAGAGATTCACACAAGGTTATGCTTTGCTTGTGTTTTTGAATATTATTATCATCCAGCTACTTTTCTGGCCAAATGGCATCCACTGGCTCATCAGAAATGCACCATTCTCTGTCTTTTTGGCAAACATTCCCTGATACACCTGTTAGGACAGGCAGAGAGCACAGCAATGGGGCAGTCTCTCTTGATTCAGTTCCTGGGATCAGAGGGTGCCAAAATGCTTCAGGGCTATCAAAGTGTTGACGTCTCCAGTGCAATTTTCATCTTTGCTAAATAAAATAAACTTTCCAATATGGCTCAGGAGATTGGAGTAGTGTCTTTTTTCTTCTCTGCAAATAAGAACCGCTGCCATCCTTTAATATTTATCAACCTGAATCCAGAGGGAAATATTCAGCTGCTCATTTTCCAGTTGCACTGTTTCTCCTACAAGCACCAAACATACGTGTTTTTTCTCTCAAACAAAAAGCTCCTGGATTCTGTGAGGCAAAGAAATTCAAATGCATTTGATCTGGGAGAAGGGGGATATTACAAGTGCTTGGAGGCCTATGTGGCAAGTGGCCATATTTCAGATCTGCCACTGTAATCAGAAGCAGAGTGACTGGAAGGTGTTTTCCATGAAATACCTCTCTGGAGCTAAATCCAGGGACTGGGGCACTGTTTGTGAAAACACTGTCATTTTTAAAGGAAATGTACTTGTTTACACATAATAAAAAATTTAATAGGTACTTCTCCTTTAGGGACAAGTGTGGATGACTAGAGCTAAAGAAAGTTGGTCTATGGATCCTTCAAGAGAGAAGGAGCACTGAAATGTAAAAGACTGTAAGTGCTGCTTATGGAGTGTTTCACTTTTAACTTCTGTAAAACGTGTGAAGGAAACGCTTCATATGGAAGAGCTACAAGAGGTCCCAATTTGACCTTGGCTTACCCAGCACATAGGCACCTATTTATCTTTCAGCCTGTGGGTAGCAATGCTGACTGCCAAAGGATTTGCTTACAGCTGAGCACAGTCTTCAGCCTGGACAGAGAAGAGGTGCTGGAATGGTGGCAGCGTGCTGTGCTGTGCCTTGCTGTGTCTTCTGTGCCCCTGAGTCCCCTCCTTTTCTAGGCCAGAGAGCAGAGGACCTCTCCCAGCAGCAGGGATTATTCTGCAGCAGAGATCAGTGGGCACACAAATGAAGTTTGATTATACTCACGGTTGCTTTAAGTCTTGTTTTGGTCCTGCAGATGCTTTGCTTAACCCTGCAAAAGTCCTTTGCAGGCAAATTCACAGGTGAAAGTCCTTTGTTAACAGCAAGCCAACACCAGCCACTTTTAGCCTTTCTGTGTGGGAGAAAATGTCACAAAAAAGAAGGAAAGAGAGTATGCTTTTATTTTTATTTCACAGGGAATTAAAAGCACTAAAAGCCATGGGCCTATCTCACTGCACAATTTAATTAGACAATTTTTCAGTGGTTTGTTTAGTTCTCTTATTCATATTTAATGTGGCTGCAAACAGCAAGCAAGGAGTTTGGCTCATCAGCGTAATGATGCATTATGCTAGCCACTAAACTCCTGAGACTTTGTGATCCTGGCATTTATGGTCAGGTCAGCTCCTATTATTCAGTTTCTGGAGTCACATGTGAAGAATATTAGCATTTGTTCTTCCAGCAAGGGGAGGGAGAGCACACGACCAGCAGGCCAGTGGATGCTGTTGCTAGGCAGGAGCCGGAGTCCTGCAGTAGGGTCACGCTCGCTCCCCCACACCAGAGTCATCACAAATTACTGGACAAGGATTGAAGAAAGCAGAACCATATTCTCTGGAAGGACAGAGGAGAAAGAGTGGATGGAAGAAATATGGTGTTAAATCTTTGCCATTTTTCGGTACAAGGGCCAGTGCTCATCCTTGGCTTTTAGTGTGGCTTGTTCTGCTGAGAGGACAAAGGGCACAAAAGAACAGACAACACAGCAGAGCTGCTTGTGCCGACTGCCCTGAACTGCTTGTTACCCCCTTCAGCCATGTGGAGAAAGTTTTGAAATTGAAACATGAACCCAAATTGTTCCTGCAGGTGGTCAGATTTGGAAATCCTTGCCCTAGTCATCCCACATCCCTATTAAATATATCTGCTGCCCTGGAGTTTTTCTGAGCCCTGAGAGCACTCCAGACACCGTGCTCTAGGGTAATAATTTCACTATCTGAGCCAGAGAAAGCAGAGCTGCCTGGGGCATCTGCCAATAATGCAAGAACGTGACAAGCAGAATTTACATTTTGGTTTTCTGGGCCTTTCTTTTTAGTGACATTTTTTTAAGTCAAGCTTTGATAATCTAGTGGTAGTACTGATCAACTTAATTTTCTCAAGTTGGTTATATATTGCTATTTCTAGAGTACGTTCCTGTGAGTATATATAACAAATGTTGGATATCATTTGACAGAAATAGATATTTTTAGGAATTTTTTGAGGATGTATAACAAAAAGGCAAACTGACAATGCCATAGCATTTTTGTTTGAGTTTTAGAATGTTAAAAGACCTATTGAGATGTCTCAAATATTAATTTCCACTTCTAGCTAACGTAAGAAATTATTTTGGAATAGGATAATAAGAAAAAAAAATTAACCAATTCTTATGCAGAAAAGTTTCAAAATCTTTGTCCCAGGAAAGAAATAACTCTGAGAAAAAATTATTATTCTAATCAAGTCTGAGATGTTATTGCAGTCATATTCATACAGAAATGCTATAATGGATTATGAATGATGAATGAAGGCAATAAAATCAGGTAATCTAAACCAGCTCACCATACCCAGGGCTTTACAGCCAAAGCTGGTCTTGACATACTATACGGTCTCAAATTAAAAGAAGGCAAGGAACTGAGGTCTACTGATGGTCTTGTGCTTTGAGAATTTTTTGCATATCTGAAAAAGAACTCTTCTGCCTTTGAAATCAGTGCATAAAAATAGAATGGGAAAAAAAATCCATGGAGGAAACTGGAGTTGAACCTGAATGCTATTTTAAGCAGAGGAAGGCAAAAGTCTCTGCATGGAATACAGGCAAAGTTTCTGAAGAGGGCTGATGAATATCTTCCTGGTGCTTAAGAGCAGAATACATAAAACAGTCAGATGTAGTCGATGCTTCCATAAAATGGCCATGATGTACTTTAAAAACAAAGCTACAATCTGAAGCAAGGTGTACAACAAGTTCTGGGGTTGGAATGCGTGTTGCAGTCAGTTGGCTGCTGCTGGCCTAAGGTGAGCCTGGTGTGGGTTGCAGGCAAAGAGGCAACCAACCTATGCTGGGTTTTGTTTCTTGCACTATTTCCCTAAGCAAGAGTAGTGTTGAAAACACAGGCTTGCCCCAGTAGCAAAGAATAGAAAAATGAAGGCCATTGACCATGTAGACCTCTATCTTGTGATTAGACTGGACAGTCAAACCTAGGAAACTTCACAAAAGAACTACTGGGTATGAATGCACCAGGATTACATCTACAGCAGCACCTATGATGTTTGATTAGCATTGGTATAGCTTGTCTGGAGAGGACCATCGAGCAGAAAAGAGAGATTAATTCAGACCTCATGGCTGCTTTAATATGAAAACAAAGAGAAAATTCTCAAGAGGTTCTCAGAAATTTGTAAGGACTCTGCCTGAGAGTCAGAAAAACTATCACAATAATTCACCCCTTTCTGTCTGTATGCAGACTTTCCAAAATAGTTGTTATTGAAACATGACTTTGGCATTTCTTAGTCCATGCCATTATGTATGAGCATACACTATAACAATATTGATAGTGAAGAGAGTGAAAGAAATGCAGGAAACACAGGCAGAGAAACTGTAAAATGCATACAGCATTTATATAAAGGGATTTCATTCCATGGCATTACAGTGGCTGTGAAGCAGGCTTTTGTAACTCTTAAGGAACATCAGCAGTGCTGACTGATATGATTTATGTTACACAGCTGAAATGATGGAAGTCTAGAAATGTGGTCTACAGCAAGCCAGGCTGGACTGCAGCCAGGATACTCCGTTAAGTAACACTACTGGAAGCTCATGAAAAGCAATCTTGGGATCTTTAATGACTGCAGAGGAGCAAGCTAAATGCTTTGCAACTCATCTGAAAAGCAGTTCATCACCACAGTGGAGACATTTAGGCTTACAGCTAAGGCACTCCTGGGCATTTGGGAGATCTGGGTTTATCTCTCCAGTCTGCCATATGCTTCCTGTGAAACAGAGAAGGAAGTCCATCTTTCCAGGACCCCACTTCTGCCATGACACACATGACCACAACCAGCCTCCATGTCTTCCAGCCTTTGCCTGTTTTGCCAAAAAAGCAGAAATTGGATGTGACAACATACATAGATGTACACATCTATCCCTGTGCGACCCTCCCATTAGTGTGAGCTCTCCCTGCTCTGAGAAACCACCTTCTTAGGCTGGGACAATGTGATGGCACTTTGCATCATGTCCTCTGTGTGTGGGAAACAGTAGAAAGCGACAGGTACCCCAGGTGGCAAGCACAGGGATGACCCTGACAAAGAAAGAGTTCTCCTACTGAATGCGGGTGGTCTGCACCGATGGCTATTCCAGCAAGGAGACCCCATGCCAGGCACACCTCAGTAGAAGACCTGAACTCCACAGCCACTGCTGAGGCTCAAAAGCAGAAGAGAGGGTCAACACTTTAATTCAAACATGAGAGGGACAAATATCACTATGAAAGAGAGTAGGGCTGAGGCCAAAAAGAAGCGACATTTGATGGGTCTGGTCTGGAAGCACGGGCAAAAGCAAGAGTAGCCAGATGGTAGAACAAGGGTTTACAGAATAAGTCAGAAATACTGAGGGACTTGCTGCTAGACATATTAATCTGGAATTAAATAATGTTATGTATTTCAAAGGAGGCATAATAAAATCCCCAGATACATTACTATAAATCATCTAATTTTAACCCCTTAAAATATTCATATTTCTAAAGTGGTCTGATAGTTAAGTCTGGAGATAGGGCATTCAAAGATTTAATTTAATTAGCTGTAGAATTATAGGCATTTAGTCTAAATCAAGAAAGACATCTGTAGTGGTTGCCTAAGAATAATATGTAAGACTTTAAGCTCATTCCAACTAAAATTTTCTAATCGCAAACTGCCAGTAAGGTTTTGAAATAGGTGCTACTAAGTGATCTGGGAAACAAAAGAAAATACTTTAGAATTAATCATATTAAATAATAAACTCAGCAGATTAAGGAAAAAAAAATATAAATAAGCAGGCACTCTCAGGAAAAGAAAAACACTAAAGAGAATGGAGCAGAAGGACAAAGAAGCTGTCCTACACTAAGTCTTTATCAGTAGGAATGCAGCCAACCAATCTGTAACATAAATCTGGATAACTATGTTAAGATGAAACAGACAGAGAAAATACGTCTATCTGAGTTCTAATAATTAATATCTTTAACATAAAGGAGAACTGATCGGGTTAATTCTAAAATGTTTGAAACCTTTGAATAAAGAAACTCTCAATCCTCTACAGAAAACATTTTCATAGGGACAAATTGCCTGTAGTAGCTTGTTAGAGTAATATGATGAATTAAATAAATGGTTGGTTCTCCATTACAATGAGAATATCTGGCAAATATATCAATATTTCTCTCAATTTATATGAGCAGATGGAATATTTAAGCAAGATATTGAACTTACATATCTGTACCTTTTCATTTGTGGAAAATGGTCAAACTGAAAGAAAATTAGTCTATGTGAAAAAATACAAGCTAAAGAAATCAAAAATACAGTGTAAAACCAAGCTCCACAGTTTTGAAAATAAACATTAAGTAATGGAAAGTGCATGTGTTCAGACAGTTTTATGTGACAAGTTTCCAGATGGGAACCCTTGAGGGCATAAAGGAAGTGTCTTGGGATCCTGCTTCTTATTCTGTGCCCAGGTGTATGGATGTGAGCTGATAAGAGTGAATTCAGCCTTTAAAAGTTCTATTAACATCTCTCCTGCTCTGCTGTGATGGTTTTGGCTGGGGTAGAGTTAATTTTCTTCATAGTAGCTGGTATGGGGCTGTTTTGGATTTGTGTTGAAACCAGTGCGGGTAATAGAGAGGTTTTAGTTACTTCTGAGCAGCACTTGCATAGAGCTGAGGTCTTCTCTGCATCTTGCAACACCCCAGAGGCTGGGGCTGGGGGTATTCAAGAATTTGGGAGGGGAATTTTAGTCAGTGTGGTCAGCTAGAACAGCTGACCACACTGACTAAAGGCACACTTGAGACCATATGGTGCCATGCTCAGTATATAAATTTGGGAGAAGAAGGAGGAAGGAGGCATTATGATGTTGGTTAGATGTTGGTGCTAATGACACCAAGGTTGTAAGTTTGATCCCTTTATGGGTCGTTCACTTAAGGGCTGAACTCAGTGATCCTTAAGAGTCCCTTCCAACTCAGATTATTCTATGATTCTGTCTTCCCAAGTGATGGCTCTCTGCTTTCCTGGAGATGGCTGAACACCTGCATGCCCATAGAAAGTGGCAAAAGAATTTCCTGGTTTGTTTTTCTTGCACATCCAACTTTTGCTTTACCTATTAACCCATTTTTATCTCAACCCATGATTTTTTGTTACACTCTTCTTACTCTCTCCCCCATCTCACTGGAGTGGCATAGGGAGTGAGTGGCTGTGTGAGGCACAGTTGAAGATGGGGTTAAAGCATGACACTTCCTTGGAATTCTCCATTTTGGTAAGCATTCAAAGGAAATTCATGCATAGCATCAGAAAAGTGACCAAAAAAAAAAAAAAAAGGAACAAATGAATGGAATTGGGAGCAAGAACTATTTCGGAAAACTGGTCTAGGAGAGAAGAGATTAATTCTATGGGACAATAACTATGGGATTCTATGGGATAAATGATCTGTGGCACAGAAAGTTGTAGACATATTTCCTTATACATTTTGTAAAGGCGGGGTACCTGTGGTGTCTAGTGGAAAGCTCACTGAAGACAGTGGTTGTATGTCTAGAGTCCCTCTCCAGTCAGTGGAGTGAATAAGCACTCCAAGGGCAGCTTCCTTTTACCCTAATGTAGGTGACTGGAAAATAGGTCAGATTATTCACACTTAAAAAACTGCCTATTTAATTCATATGGATGAAAGTGATCTGTCTGATAAATTCTATATGGGTTTCCAAAAGTCATTCAGCAAGGTTCTTCCACAAAATTTCCTACAGTATCTAAATGGGTGTGGGATAAAAAGTTGTTGCATGAATAAACAACTGATTAGACAGCTGAAAGGAAGGTGAGAATGAATGGCCAATTTTCACAGTGGTGGGAGGTCACCAGTGGAGTCCTACAGGGACCATGCTGGAACTTACGCTGTTTAATATACTTTTAAAATGCTGTGAAACAGTGTGGATGGTGAAGTGGCAAAGTTTACTGAGAATACTGGGTTGTTCAGGGTCAGAAAGTTGAAGATCAGCAGTGGAAACAATTTTAAGGACCTCTTAAAGCTGAATGATTGGGCATCATAACTCAATGGAGAGAAAAGTACAATGAGGAAAAACTTCTAAAACAAAATTGGGGAATTTTGTCTAGTACTACTCTTCAGGACTAAGATCCTAGGCTTCTAGTGGATAAGTAGAGAATTCCTTGAAAATCTTAGCAAGGAGGAGTTATGGTCAAAAAAAATCAAATTGCCAGCATAAAGAACTATAATGGAAAGAACACAGATCAAACCATGAAACAACATGATGCTTTGAAAAGCAATGACTGAGAGAGGCAGAAGATTATGAAATTGTCAGGATTAGACCCCTTCAGAAAGGCTTTGAAGTTTGTTCCTCTACAAGAACAATAAAGCATCAATAGTTATTCAGTGATGGTATGCTCATAAAAACAAAATTAAAGTGAGTTGTTCTTCACACAGATTATGCTTCAGCTGTGGAATTTCTTGCTTCATTTTCTTCTTACTGGGGGTTTACATAAGTGCTTACAGAGTTTCTAAATGCAACCTGTCCAATGAAGAGAATACATTTTTTTCAAGGGTACTGAATTGAGAAATAAATAAATAATATAACCATCTCAAAATCCCCAATGTACTGGTTTATGAAACCACTGACCTGCAACATGTAGAATGCTTGGAGAATATTTTAGTATTATCATGGTTAGCCAACAGCTTTTCAACTCATCCTTTGGCATCTGCTGTGAGCCACGGCCAGGAGTAAGACTGGATAGACCTTTTCCTCAACTTGTTCTGGCTGCTCTTACCTAAGTGAATAAGGGGAGATTCTTGACAAAACTTTGTCTTTTGTGCCATAGTGACTTCCATGCTCAGTGTTAGAATCATAAAAGTATGCCTCAAATGTGAAATAGAAAACTGAGTAATTTCAAAGGAGTACAAAATACAGAATGGAACAAAGTGAAGCAAAAAAGCCAAAGAAAACTATTTGAAGAAACAAGCACACACACACACACACATACTGCTGTAATGGTTACCAGATCTGCAAAACACAGGAGTTGGAGAACGAAGAAACTAAGAATGACAATGCAGTGAGTCCTTTAAAAGAAATAATAAGCTCTCACTGGCCTGCACAGAAACTAGTTCCCTTGACTACCAGAGACTTTTAGAATGGAAAATAAACCCGGAGGTGACTGAAAGAAAGAGCAGTGCAGAAAGAGGGGAAGACAGAGACTCCAATTAAAATGCACCAAGAGCCTGAAACGATTCGTGAGGACACCTCAGATGACGTTCTGCAAAAGACTGTGCAACAAGTAAACTTCATTGAGCTGACACGATTGCACAGAGAGCAAAAATGGTCAGAAATCATTGCCCCTGTGCAAAGTACCAGAGACAGAAATTCTGGGAGGATATGACCATTTGTGAAGCACCCAGCAGAGCCTGACTGCAACTGGTAATTGATGTATTTGAACATGGAGGAAACAACCGCCTGCTGATAATTGATTATTACAGTTGTTCTTTTGAAACTAACAAAAGTAAGCAACACATTACCCAGCACTCTAGTGAATCACACTGAGGTAGTAGTCACCAAACACTGTATTTGTGATGAGCTTATTTGCGGCAATGGGTCAGCACACACATTGGAGGGATTTTTAAGGTTTTTAAAGTACCAGGGCTTCAGATGCAGCTAGGAGTTCTTATTACTGATAGGTTTATGGGCTGGTCAACATTAATAGCCAAAAAAATATTAATGCAGACAAGATATTCCTTGAGGTTTACTGCCATGCCCCTCTGGAATCAAATGCTTTACTGGCTGAGATGCTAATAAGCTGAAAGCTCTTCTTATAAGTCCCATGGCATGCTCAGTCTACAGTCCAGAGACACAGGTAACAGCCAAGTAGCACAGATTGGACAAGAGTGGGGAAGGAGAAAGCAAGCCCAGCATGATCATTCAAGAAACTGCAACTCAGTTCTAGGTAACTCAGAGATAATGGCATGGCTGGTGGTATCCTTGTGTGGAAACAGCATTTGTGGAAAAATCCGCTGTATCTGCAGTACAGGTAAAAAATGGAGAGAAATGAGATTAACCTCAGATGTCAGAAGATAGCCCTGGCCACGCAACTACTCTTCTGCTCAATAAAAATCTTATTCTTGATCCTGAAACAGCATCTGAGAAAGTCAACAGCTACAATCTCACCATGGCTTTAAAGCCACCCACTATGCAGAAGGGAGATGACTCACACCTGAGCATCAAGTGATACAAGTGAACTGTACTACACCACTCAAAAAGTTCAAGCCCAAAGATCTGACTTTCTAATGTTGTGACTAAGCAGAAACATTGGTAAGAGCATTTCCAGTTTTATGTCGTTTTCATGCATCATTAGATAACTGGTGCAACATTGTTTAGAGAAGAGCTCTTAAAATTACTCCAGGAGATTGTTTTCTGCTCACATGATCAGCACGGGTGCTGAGTTCAGATGCTGAGAGGAAAGGGTGTTTTTGAAAGCCTGAAAAAAAAAAAAAAAGGTTTAAGTTTACCTGCATGGAGTGCCATTCGAGTGAGAAGTCCCAATAAGACAAAATATAGGTCAAATAATAAGTAGGAAAATAAATTTGAAAAGTTACACTCAAATCAGAAATTCACAGCTCTGCCGTGGAAAGGTTGGGGAAGATCTGTGATGCTGAGCTGTATCTCTTCCATCTCAGAGAGGAATAGGAAAGCCTGTGATCACAAAGCCATGCCTCAGATTTTACCTCACACATACATTGCCTCAACTAAGAATTCCTTTAAATTAAGAGCATTGAATGTTACAAAGCAATGCATTCTGGTAGGAAGGTGATTACAGTGCTCTTTAAAATGGTTCACTCAAAGAATAATCCCTTATGTGGCAGGATCAGGTTCCTTTCCATACCCTTAGCACTGTTCCTGGGAGCAATCTGGCTGATAAACCTCTTGGTATATAAACTGATTGGCTCTTTTGATTCCCCTCTCTCAGCTAAATATCCACTGAACACAGTAGAAGCTTAGACATCCAGAGCAGATGAAGACACCCATGTAGCCACTCATGTTGCCACCTAAACTTAGGTATCTTAAAATGTCATGCATTAAGACTTTTTCTCTTCTCCTCTGTGGCTGCTCTTACCCTCTTTCCCTTATTTGGCATAGTTAAAATGAGTAAAATTGTAATTAATTTAAATTAGTGGAAGACAACTACTCATCTCTTTGTTTCCACAGTCTATTTCCAGTCCCCATTGCTCTGTCTGACTGGGAAAGCTATGGATAGTTTCTTTTTTATGTTTGCCAGATTCTAGCATAATGGGAGCCAGGAAGCAACTGACTTTTTGGACTGCATCCCAGTAAAATTTTATATTATTGATCTTAAACTATAGGTTACATGTTAGATCCTATGTAATGTAAAAACAGCAGAACTTGCCTCTGCTTTTGTATGTGTATAATTGCAGTGTGGCATTTTCACCTGACAAATATCAGACTGGAGAATATGAAGCTGATTTTGTGTGTTTTTGTACATATGTATACACACATGTATACACGTAAATTAAGTAATTGTGACTGTGTTTATAAAGTTTCTGTTCTTCTTAATTACAAATTCATCATCCCTATTTTGCATAGACAGCTGCAATTACATTAATTTTTTTTGAAAACAGTATGGTCAATTTTAATTAGCAGCACTAAGTTTTCCTGTTGTTACTATCTTTTCCTAATAACCTGTTGTTCTCAAAGCTTTCTTTAGCCCTCAGAAATTTCTTCAGTTTTCTATTCAAATATTGATGAAACTTAACCCTGGTTAGTTTTCACATCTGACAAGATCATAACTTGATGTGTACTGTTATCCATTAAAAATCACTTAAGGCAATTGCTGTTACCATCGTAACATGATAAACCTGACAATAGACTGTTAGTTCAGAAGAAAGAACCCAGTAATTTCATTTATTTTCTATTCCTCAAAACATCTGCAGTGACGTGAAAGAAATGTCAAGTTAAAAATAACAATTCATGGGTCATGGTATCAGCTGTGATTTCATTACATTATGTCTCTGAGCAGACGAAAGCTGCTCTGGCATTCAGGCTCTAGGTGAGCTTGTAAACGAAGAAAAGCTTAATCTATTTCAGTTTAAGATTATCAATTATTCAAATACCTACAGAGTCTTCATTTTCCCCCCGCTGCTGACGTGAAAACACAATGTATTCCACACAGTGGGAGGCGGGCAAGTCCTGGTGAGCTCTGTGTGCAGTCTGAGCCTGCAGCCTCTGTGTTAACCCAGGGTGGGGTGCTGGGAGCCCATGGCTAGCGTGCTGCTGAGGATGGCTCGCCAGCCAGCTGGGGAGGCTGGGACATCAGCTCAGTAGCAGCACCATGCCGAGGTGGCTTCCTGCATTTTGTCTGGGAATGGTGCTGCACCCCGCAGACAAGCCTTACCTGTGCCAGCCAGCGCTCTCCTGGGATGGTGTGCCTCTGTTTTCAGAGAAATGCTGCTCAACAGAAAGGTCTTCCAGGTCCCTTCTAAATACTTTCCTCCTATGCTGAAAGCCAATTATTACAAAGTATATTATTACTTTTATAGTAAGTAATATACAATTATTACTTTATCACTTAGAAAAATTAATTTGTGAATACAAATTGTAAGCACTGGCGGTCTGACAAAAACCCAGCAGAGGAAACTACATATAACACCTTACTCCTTCAATGCATTTATGGCAGTTATATTGCAGTACCTACAACTGATAGGGCCTGCTGGTAAACTCACGTTCTGCTCTGAGATACCCAAGTCAAGAAAGAAAGAGAAGTTTTATTCTTATTTTAGAACTACATTGCTTTAAATTAACAAACCTTCAGGGCTGACCTTACTTTTAGGGAATAAAAATTGCCTACTCCTAAGTGAGAAAGATAAAGATGAAATCTAGAAGAGCTGATATTTCAAGACATCCCTTGCTTTAAGCTATCTCCAGTAAAAATGAAGCTTAAATGCAAGAGTGATGTAGGCACTTTAGAAATCCCCATACCAAAAGGGACAGATGCTCAGAGATGTGGACAGTTATAGGCACCCATCCAGAATGTATCCACCAAGTGTCACTGCCCAGCATTTGGGGAAAATGGATCTCATGTTTAAGAATGAAACAGATAATAAAAATTTAAAGCATTAACAAGCAGAAAAAATCCATAGACAAAGAAGAATTTCACCAGGGTTATTTTCTTTCCTGAAAGCATCATGTCTGCAGCTAGTGCTTGAGTGCATGCACAAATTAAGTTTACAGATTTCATAAAGCAATTTATTCTGCTTGAATGTAATAGCAGTAATTTTTCATGTAAGTCAGCAAAATACAATCCATAAAGGAAAAAGTAGTGCCATTATTTTAAACTCTATTGTTCTTATTCAATCCGAATGTGAACTGAAGCTAAATAATTTACTGTGTAAATTTCATTTTTAATTTTATGCCATTGAAAAAGAAAAGAGAGAGAATGAGAGAGAGGGGGAAAGTTTCAAAGCTCTAAATCCTTGTATACTAATATCTCAACAGTAAAATAATCTAAGGAGCATGCTTCAGCAAAGATGATTGCTAGGATCTATAATAGGATTGTTTTAACTCAATAGTGTTTTATAAATTTTTGATTCACTCTGAGTTTTTGACAGCTTGCCAAGTTCCAGTTTTTTATCTGATCATCTTTGCATTAATAATACATTACAGTAAGTTTTCCTGAAAAGTGGCCACTTTTTTCTCACTGAATACTTTACTTTTGCCAGCAAAATACTGACTTGAGTTTATAATCAATTCCTGTTTGACTTGATCATGCTTAGCACGAAACTAAAATATTTGCTGCTAGACAGATGCCAATACAAATGTCATCATTGTCATACTCTAAAGAATTCCATCAGCTGCTAAAAGAAAAAACCTTGCCTTGCAGGTTGCAATATGTGTCAGACTGCAGCCCAGAGCTTCAGACACACCAGGATGTGACTAGTTGTACCTACATGAAGCTCCCGTTCCCGTCCTTCAGAAACGCTTCCTCCCAGCAGCAGTTTCTATTTCCATGCAGTCATCCTCTGAGTCATCTGTGGCTTGCTCACTGACTAGATTCAATCAAGGCAAAAATACTGAATAAAGAAAAAAATGCCAAAAATTGTTTTAGTCACCTTCCCCCATCTTCTGAGGCATGAATGAAAATTGACTTTCAAGAAAATAAACCAACCACTAGAAAAAGAACTTATTCCTCAAGAGATTGTTCAGGAAAAAAAAGAAAAAAGCTAGATGCAATTCATGTATCTTTATCTTCCATCATAATTATAATATTTATATACAGATTAATTATACTTGATTAGTATCAGGAAACAGAATAGCCTGAGAAATACTACTGTTTAACTTAACTCAGTTAACTTACTTCATGAAGACATAGTACAAATTGCCCCTTTCTCTGCATTGTCGTGCCATTCTGGAAAACCCCATTCTGTTCTGGCACACCACTCCCAGACCCTGAATTTCCCCCACCAGAGGAACCAAGCCAGAAGTCTTGCAGTTCTCTCTTTTGGCCTTCAGTGTTGAAAGCACAGCTCTTGGAAAAGTCCAGGACTGGCACTCAGCCAAAGTTCTGCACTGTTGGCAAGAGATTGCTTTGCACCGTGGCCCAACCAGAGATGGCAAGCCCGCACACCTCTAGGAACACATGATGATGATGATGGATAGCAGGTACTCTCTGAATAGGGAAAACCTTGCCACACTCTCAGCTACTCCCACTGTGAGTAAGGGTGGTGACTTTCCTCAAACCCCAAGATGACAACTGCAGAGAGTGAGAACATACCTGAAGAATATAAATGTTGGAGTCTGTCCTAATCAAAGCTGCGCTGAGGTCCACCTGTCTGAAAAGCAAAGCAAGCGTGCAGAAGTGGCACAGGCACGGAGTCAACACCAAACATGCTACCTGACCCTCACAACACTGTCTTTCCTGACATACATCTCTCTCTGACATGGATGAAAGCTCTGATGCTTTGTCACCTTGTAGGGGCCTGCAACAGACATAATGTGTTGTTCAGTTCATGCCCAACTTAGATATTTGAAAAGAGTGAGGAAATGAAAAACTGACATGTGCAGGCACTATAAACCAAGAGATCTTGTATGTCAAGGCATGCCTTAGAATTTCATAGTCACTCCTGATGTCCAGCCATTATTTTTAATTAACTAGTACCTTCAGGGTGACCAGTTAAAAAAAAATCACATGAAAATATGAGTTTACATTTAAACACAATTACGCATTGTATTTATTGCTTAATATAGTAAATTTCTCCTCTCCTCCAGGCAACAGGCAATTGCTCTGAGAAATAAAATATATGTGAGACACTAAAGTATGCAGGCCCTTTTAAGCACTGCATACATCTATAGTGTCCCTGTAGCAGTGACACTGCAAATTGTAACGTAGCGATATGGCCTTTATGAAAGTAATTTTGCTACATCTGGTCATTATACAAGTACTTCCAGAAATATGCTTCATTTTTCCAAAACTTAAATGCCTTTCAGAAAAGCATGTGAAATTTTGCCTCTGAAAAAGTCAGGGTTGGCAGTCCTGTGGCACATAAGAGAACCAAACGCCTCAAGTCTCAGCTCTAGTGATCTCAGAGAATAAACTCCCTTTATATAGTTTCATCTCACTTGGGGCAAACAAGGAAGACAAGAATGTGAGTTTGCTGCAGCTGCTATCTCCTGCCTGAAAGTGACTGTCAATCAGCTTGAGAGGAAAGGAAGATGCATCCCGCTTGTAGAAAGAGACAAAGAATGTAGTGCAAGCTCACTAAATCAAGATAGTGAAAAGCATCATTTGGAATTAAAATTGGAATCAGCTGGGCACTGACCTTCTTTGAAGCCTGTGATTAATCAATACTTCTATAATGAATCAATTAATGGTTGATAGCTGCTATATGTATTACGAAGGTCAAACAGCAGAAACAAAATTCAATTGAAATAAATAAGCCTACACATACACATCACTGGAAACATTGCTCTGGAATGCTGAAAAACAAGTGTTCATTATTTTTAATGTATGCTTTCCATTTGCCAGAGTTGGGCTTCCCAGTCCTCAGGCTGGGTGAAGGTAGCAAATGGATGGTGCTGCAGAGAATGCTGAACACATGTGAATGACACATGGGACTGAGTTAAAAATTAACTTTTGTCTCACAAAACAATAAAAAGGTGACAGTTTCAGATTCATTCACATCACTGTCTTTTTGCTAATCCACAACAGTGACTCCGTCACTGGTACAGCACACAGCATTCTCCATTCCAACAAAGGCAAGCATAACCTACATGGCAGCAAAGGAAGTCTGGAAGCAAGAAATGCCATCCTGATTTCCCTTCTGACTGTATAATTGATATTTTTCAGATTTGAGGGAATCAGTAAATTCACTGAGACAATGGATGGGAAAGAAAAAATGAAACCTCTCACTGTCATGTGCATACAAAATGAGAATTGTCAACCCAATGCAATCAAGCATGTGGAAAACAATTTTATTTTTTATACAATAAAAGCAAATAAGTTCATTCAGCCCTGGCTTTCCAAACTCTGATTTGCTATATTTTTTTCCAATAGGAAGGATTAGTTGGTTTTGGTTTTACTTTCTACTGAAACTTGAAAAGAGCTCACTGGTATCCCTTTGTCTGAGAACGGTTATCAGACTTGAGCTGAGCTAGAAGGTTTGTACTTTGCATGTTGCAAAAGCGAAACCTTTTGGTTTTGACACAGTGAAGAAAAATGACCAGAAATAGCAAAAATGCATCAGATATTAACTGGAAATATATGATCAGGAATCACTGAGAACAACAATGGTAATCATTTCATCACTTTGCCAAAGGAGAAAGATGTTTTCTGTTTTGAGGGTTGTTTTTATTTCCCCCTGTTGAAACAATCATTCTTCCATTAATGTACACTGGTCGTGACATTGTCGGTTTTTTTATGTGATATCCTAACACTGTGGATGTCTGTGATGCTTTGTCCAAGCATCCTGACACCTCATTTTCTCTGACAGCAATCATTCCTATCACAAATGCCAGTGGAGAACGCTACAATGGAAGAAAGTGAAATTTGGAGCTTTTCTAACCATGCATCACTGTTACAGTGGTTGAAGGTCAAGCAACAGGACTACACAGGGTTTTGTATAGCTGCAGCAACACTAACAGTGAGTGGTTGATGCCCAGGAAATCACCTTTTATTGTTTCCTTTTGTGTTACACAGATCCATGCATTTTACTGTGCACTGACTTGACCTGTGGTGAAGTACATGTCATCTGAAAATCGATATAATGGTCTTCTCCCCTTTCTCTGTATTGCAGGTCAAACAAAAGGAAGGTGTATTTGCTCGTCTCTTTTTAAAAATTTTTTTTGAGAGAGTTCATCTGAAATGATCCAGTGGGTAACAAAGAAACTCCAAAGGAAGCTTGTTCCATTAAAAGGAAAAGAATTCAGAAACATGATGAGTTTTTCGTCTATTAAATGAGGAGCTGACTCACACAATTGAGGAGGGGATCAAAACCCAGGTACTTATAAGAATATCACAGGTTCTCCTCTTTGGCCTGAGTCTGTGTGGGCATTTCATTACTTTAGTGCATCTCATGGTGTTTTGTTTGAAAAAATACTCTAAAATGCCAAGATGATCCCAACTTGGCTCTAAATCACGCCTCCTCCAGCTTCTGAGTCAGACAGCAGCCCCTGAGCACACAGGAGCAGCAGACAGAAACCAAAGTGGTTTTGAGCCACACAAATTTGTGTGTGTAAAGATACAAATTTGTATCTTTAGTTGCAGATGTTGGGCAAAGTCTCTGTTTTCCAAGGGAGCCAAAGCAGTTTGTCTTCTCCTTGTGCCAAGCCACTCAAATGTAGGTCCTTAGTTTCCCACGTTCACTGCATCTTGAGGAAAGAGAGGGATGTGAAATGTGTGAGCCCCACTTCTGGTCAGAGGTGTGGGGAAACAGATGATTCTCTAGAAAAGTTTCAGGGGCTGTGTCCTTTTCAGCTCTGTATTTCTCACTTAACTTCCTCATTCTCACAGTTTCCCCTCACTGGCACCAGCAGTTCCACTTTAAATGGAGCTTTAGCACAGATATTACACCCTGTCTGCCATTCTTCCTTGGACTAACATTTGCATGGCAGATGGTACAAATGGCCCAGCAAATATTTACTGGATCAGTGTTAGAAAAGCAGAGCAAAGCAGAGCAAAGCAAAGCAAAGCAAAACAAAAACACCCCAGCTGCCAGACTGATGACTTTCTGGCACCATATTATGTGCCACCAGTCAACAGGATGGGGAAAACACCACAGGAAGATAATTGATGTTGAACGTACTGGATTTTTCAGAGTACTTTCTGAATCTTTTTTTTGGAGGACCCCCAGCAGACAAGTACAAGGACAAGAAATTTTCCCTTTCCTACTCAGAGTCTGCCTTTCTTATTGCTTAGGTGAAAAAAAAGTATTGTGACAAATAAATGTATTCCCCTTTCAAATAAAAACCAGTCGTTGCTGGTATCAGAACTGCATTAATTACAGTAAATAGAATGAGCTCCTTGCAAATGGAGTTCTGAAATTCATGGCAAAGTCTGGGACAAATATCTTACAGATTTAAATAAAGACAGAAGCAGAGGAAGGTGATCAGTGAAGAAAAACCCATTGCTTTTGGAGACAGTCACTTGCTAAGGCTTATTACAGGAAGAGCAGAACAGTGAAGTACCTGTGCAATGAAGTTGCTTTTTAATTTCCATGTTCCTGTCAATCACTATCCCTTTATTTTGCCATTTCTTTGCTAGCTGAACTAACTGGGTGTGAACATCTTTGATGGTGAAGGACAGTGAAATGCTAGGAAGTCTTATGGAGCAAAGTCCTTTTTCTTCATCATAGTGATTTTCTATAGTGTAATTAACAGTGCAGAAGTAGTGCAAATTATATTACTATCCAAATGGATGTTATTTTCTAACCAGGTTACATACCCCATAATTTAAAAGCATTTTGCTAATATTCCAAGCAGAAAAGAAAGGAAAACTAGAAAAGCAGAAGCCAAAAACGTATGTGCCACCATTCTGAAAAGTAGCTCAGCAGATGGTCAAAAGAAGATTTTTATGGAATGGGACACAACAGAAGTAGATGGAGCACATCTGAAATTCTTCCAACTGGAAATCTGAACCACCTGAAAATCAAATTACATTTATCCTATTGTTAATTTTTAATTAAAATTACAGTCTAAGAAAATTTTAATAATGTTTTTGAATATTATTTGTTTAAAGGAAAACAAATTTTCCTTCTTCCATCAGTCCCTTGGGAAAGATTAAATTTCTTCTTAGGCCTAGGAGCAGCATAGACAGAAGGAGAATGTGCACAAAACAAGTATGAGTAAAGAAAAGAAAGAAAATTCTGTTTCCTGCAATTGTGTTTTTCCCATTTATCTTGCACTGTAAACTGTGAACTAAATGAGAATATGCCATGAACTGGAAAAGGGAAAAACAATACAGTCCTGATTAATGTAGTTCACCCAAAGTTCTCTTCTTGATCTTATGGCATTTCAGAAGACAGTGTTCATTAGTTACCAAAGCAAAAAAAATGTCATCGTATCCTCAGTGCCAAAAGAGGGGTGAAGAATTCTTCCACTGGAAAACCAAAACAACTACAAAATCTTTGAACAAAGGCCACAGGGGGTAGGGCTGGTTTGGGGTCCTGTCTCCAGGATTTCTTTCATGACTTTTAAGCAAATCTCACTTTCCAAATTCATGTGTCCAACTGCTAAACCCGACAGTATCAGAGCTCACACATGAACTCAAAACATCAGCATCAGATATAGGCATCCATGAACATTAAAAAGGGTTATCTACAGACACTATTTCATAACCTAGTGTATCCTGCTCTCCAACTAGGTAAATTTGTATCGTCTAGAAAAGGAATATATTCTTATACAGCCTTTGAACCTCAGGCCATGACCTTCCACTTATTAAAAAAGGTGGTTCTCTAGTTCAGGAAGCTCAACGGTTCCCATCTTGCATTCTTCAGTTAACCTCAACTTGGCTGCTGAATTTATTCAGTTAAAAAAACCAACCAACCAACCAACCAACCAACCAACCAAAAACCTACGCAACCAGGATTTTTATTTCTATATGTAAAAAAATTAAAAAAAAAAAAAATCAATGTTTAAGTAATTTTTCAATGTTTTAATCATCTTCCAGCTACACAACAGAGATTCTTTCTGCTATCATTTCTACCATTTTGTCTCGGCGATTCCTAGAGAGGCTAAACTCTCTGAAACACCTGCACACTGCCACCTTGTTAAGCCAAAAATCCATCAAAGGGTATTGGATTTTGGATTTCACTGGCCCAGGATATACTATCACCAGGTCTTTATTTTAACTCTCCATTTTTATGTGGTAAACAGAAGTGGTTAAGCAAGGAGACTGAAGACTCAGTTTTTGTTCCCACCTTTCTTGTCTTTCTAGAAAAGTTGGCTTAAAACTCCACATTACTAGAAACAGATATGCAGAGTCCAGGGTTTAAAATAAATATGTTTTATAAGGTTTAGATTTTGTAAGCAAATCTATTCATTACATAATTAAGGAAGAAGCCATGAAGACCCTGACCAGCTCCTCAGCTGGAGGAACTGGACAAAGCTGTGCTGAAGCCCAGGGAAGGGCTGCTCAGGGAAGGTTTGAGCCTTTTATTTTAAGTTACAGCTTCTGTAACTGAAGTGACACCTGTCACTTTTTTCCCTTCTAGAGAGAGTGCTGTTGCTCCGTAGAAAGAGCTTATTGTTCTGTCAAAAGAACCAAAATTTTCCATCTGGGATTGCTACCTTAGATTGCTCTGCTTTTTAAAATTTTCAGCCACAATATTTAGTAAATAATATGTGGAAAACATATTGTAAAAAAAGGTTTCTCTTGAAAGGAGGGAACAGAAAGCAATTCAAATGAATGCTAAAACCAAGGATAAGTGGAAACATTGCAGGTCTCTACCTATAAATGGGGGTCAGTGGACCTTGCTCTTCCTAGGGTAAAGATTCATTAAAGTTTGTAATGTGTTCAGATAGAGTGAGACCTGCAGAACAGTCAAGTAGGAAATGAATAATTCTGTCTTTAGAACCAAGCCTGAGCAGTGTGCAGTAAATAAGGCCTGAGGCCAAACGCCAAGCAATGAGGATAAAAGAACATATTGAATAGCTGCTCATTAAGTGAGCACCATCCATCCTGTGCCCTGCTGAAGCAGGTGTCCTGGGGAAAAGTAATAGTATGCAACCTTGTAATTAAAGCTGTATCATAATGCATATTCACCAGGAGGCGAAATTAAGGATGCCTTGAGAAATTCAGGCTGACATTGCCTAACTTTTGTATGCTGGACTTTGCAACTTTTATGTTCTTTTTGCCATATATATCCATATATATATATATATAATTATTATTTTATCCTGTTTTTCAAGAGGTGGAGACATATGATAAGAGATTGCAGAATAAAGTCTTTCTGGCCACACATCCAAACAAGAATAAGAATGATTTCAAATCAATGGACTGAAACTAAAGTCCCTGCATGTGTCTGAAGAGCCCAGAGCAGAGGTGAAAGGAGGGGAGGGGTCAGTCTGACAATTTGTAAACGAGGTAAAAAATGTCTGAGACCCGGGGATCATTAGCCCGTGGCCTGTACATAATATATACTGGCTCACATCAGGGATAGATCTTGGTACTTTCCTCACTTGAAATCTGGTTATGTTTTATTATAAATGTTAAGTAATAAATTTTTTATTAAATAAATTCTATGTTATTTGATAAGTTGTTCTTACCTACTATCCATTCTCCTTCTTTCCTTCCTTCCTTCCTTCCTTCTTTCCTTCCTTCCTTCCTTCCTTCTTTCCTTCCTTCCTTATTTTTTCCTTCTTTTTTCTTACCTCGTTTAACTTACCCCAAAGAAACTTTAAATAATTTTCCATGTTTATTCTCTGAGTCTTTAAACACCTTTTCTCATTTTCTACCCAGGGGTGATCTTACTCATTGCCAGCATTTTTTTTTTGCTTGATACATTGAAAGTATCTCTATACCTGTCCATATCCAGCATGTGAAAATGACTGTGGATATACATTTATATTAACATGTATGTATGTCTATATAAGCACACATTTTTTTATACAGATATAAACTGTATATCAAAAGAATAGCAATGTCACAAAGTCAAGGTCACAATAAATGAATCCATAAGGTTATTTGAACTTAAATAATTTCTTCCTCTGTCTTCATATTTCCCTGTCAGTGCAAAGTTACCTTTGCTGTAAATGAAATGGAAGTCTATTCCCTTGTTGAACTCCAGATGTTCCAGCACAGGATGTTCCAGTCCCTCATGCACAGATGGGGATGAAGAGCCCAGACAAGTTGTTTTCCTGGACATGCTGGAAGAGAGGTGACCTGCCCACAAGACCTGTTTTTAGCAGGAACGTGGTCCTCATGCAACAACCACCCTGCAAGTATGAGGAGTATCGAGGAAACTGAGTTTTAACCAAAGACTGAATTCAGCATCCTCAGCCTTCACCCTATAGGCCATACTCTCTTTTCTGCACCTCTGACTTCACAGACAAAACTAATTACTTTCTCACTGCTCATAGGATTTGTCTGGGTGCTCAACTTAAAATGCAAATACTTGTAACTCACACAGCAAAGAGAGCTGCCTAGCAACTTCCTGGCAAGGCACAAAGTCAATTTATCCTGAACTACACTCAACCCACCTTGGGCTTTTTTCTGACTACTTTTTTAAGCACTAGCCCTAGATAAGGAACCCTTATGTAGTAATATATTTCATATATTTTATAGATTACATGTTTCAGAAATATTTTGAATCATTGCTTTTTAAATGCATTGTTTCATCACCTACTTATTCAAAAAGCAAGACATTTTATAAATGCTATTTTATAGGCCTTGAGAGAAAATTTTTTAAACATAATAATTCAACAAATTCAACTTCTAATATCTAATTCTGGTGTTCATTCAACCCCTTTGAGAGTCTCCCTTTTCCTTATAAAACATTGCTTGAGGTTAAATCTCAAGAGCTTTTGACTTTCAGCCTCTAAAACAGTTATAGTCTAACAAAATATTACACAGGCTGAGGCTTAGTGCTAGCACAATGCAAAGGTAAAAACTTGTGAGTTGGAAGAAAGGAGGAAGGAAATAATGTGCTTTTATTGTTTCAGACAAGCATTGATGAAGAGCAGAGTTAATGAACATGAGTTTCCAACATATTTGTGTCTTCTGCTCGGTCTGCCTGCTGGCTAACGAAGTGCAAGCTGCAAACAAACCTTATGTGCAACTGGGAAGGTCATGGACATCCCTCCCGTGTGAACCACTCCAGAAATCCTGGTTGTCTCCTGCTCCTTCTTTTTGTGCACAACTTGAAAGATTTTAAGATCTTTTTTTCCTGTCTGCAGTATGGAACACAGAAGCTCTTCATAGTCTCTGATGAAAGTTTGTCCAACATCTGGACTTGGAAATTAAATCTGTACAGAGGGAGAAAAGGTGGATTCCTGTTCCCATACAAGGATCACAGGTCAAGCTGTACCACACATAGGCAGGAAAGTGTGAATCTGTCTGTGAATGTGTTGTCTGACCTCTTTGTCGCTATGGCAGATCTGATTGACACTGACAGAGTGGTTCCCAAGCCTTAGACACAGAAACATAAAGACAGCATCACAGAAACCTCGTTTCTGAAGAAGCCCAGGGTCAAGGTACCATTAGCCCAGAGAAACTTTGGGATGCATTTAAAGTATTGGGAAATATATGGGTTTATGACCTAGACACAAATCACACAGTCAGTGCCTGTCCCCCAGTCTCCTTCAACTACTGGTCACAGCAGCATCACCAAGAGATTATAAGACTGAGAGCAAGAAGCTGAAAGAAACCAGTATGAAATTGCAACACTGCCTTTCCTGAGCACTGTGGGGAGCACACGGGCTTAACAGGGGACAGAGGACAACATGAAGGCAGCTTGAGCAGAGCAAACCCAAGACAGTAAAGGCAGAAGAAGGAGCAGCTGAGTGGCTCCCTGAGCCACTGTACAGTGGAGGGATGAGCACATGCTTTGCTGGGGTCACTGAGGACCCAGTTCACTGCACGGCTGCTGCTGAAGGGCCAAAGAAGGAAAGAATCAGAAAGTCTGCAGCTGAGGGACTTCCTTACCTCTTCTCTGGCTTTATGAGTCTTGCAGGCAGAAAAGAAAGGCACATCCTTTCTGATAGGGTTGAAGATGTCCCTGTTCACTGTGGGACAGTTAGACTACCTGACCTTTAAAGGTCCCTGTCAACCCAAACTATTCTATGATTCTCTGAATACCAGTGTTCAAACCTGAGGGAGAAAAACAGTGCACAAGTATGTGGCTGGGACCTCTGTTGGGCACTCCAACTTCTTCTGCCTGTGTTTAGAACAGCAAGGGAAATTTTTCAGCAAAGCTGTTGAGAAGAACAGAATTTTATTGCAGTTTCCTTTACCCGATGCCAGGAATGCAGTGGTGCTGTCCCCACAGTGGAGACAAAATTGCTGCTGACAGCTCTGGAAAGCCACAGGGACAACAACAAAAACCACAATGGCAGGGGTGGGGGTGAGGCAGCCCAAACCACAAACCATTGCTGCATTTACCCAGGGAAGGAAGCTCTAACTTGAAGGGGAAACAAGTGGCCCAAGGTCACCCTGGCTGTGCAGGTCCTCAGACACACCTGTGCTCTGAAGGTGCACACATTGCTGGTCTGCTGCATCCAGAGAGCACAAGAAGTGTTCAGCCACTTTTTGTTCACAGTTCAATAGCATGGTAATTGTGTTGCTTTTCAAAGTATGAGGAATTAAAGGACAGAGAGAGGATTGTAATAGACCAGGTCGAAGTTCAGTTGCCTGCACTTATTTGTTTCTTCTTCTTCATGTGATACCTTTCCAAGAATGGCCCTTTTGTGCAAAATACCTTTGTGCTTTTATAGCACACCAAATTCCACTTAGAGTTTATTGAGGTTCCCATGTAACACAGCTTTTACATACCTGCTTAATGATGAGCATTTATTTAAATGACATCCTTAGTCAGCAAAGGATTCAAATCCCTTATGAGCCTCAAGGACCTGAAATTGCTTTTCAAACCAAAGAATAATGCATCAGTATAGGAAAAAGAGACCTTGAAAAACAGCAACATGACAAATGGAATAAGAATCAAGCCTGAAAGTTTCATTTTAAATATCAACAATAAAAAAAAGTTATGGATAGTATATGAAAATTGTCTCAGCACTGAGTACTTAGTTGTTATTATTCTTCCAACATTTTGATAATGCCCTTGTCACCTGGACAAAACATACTACAGCTCTATATGGTTCTTTTGGCTTCAGGTAACTGAGAAACAGAAACCTAAAGTGTGTTGTGGGTGCTGGAGGCCAGATTGTCCCCACCAGGATGTTCATCTACATAGTCAGAAAAGACTTTTCCAAATGTGGACTTGGAATTTGCCCCATGGCAATGGAAATGTAGAGTCTGGTGCCAGCAAGTGCAGCAAGTGCAGCACACATCTCACAGACTTTATTAGCATTCTGAAGGAATCATTCACTCTGTTGAAGGAAAAAATACAAGTGTCACAGATGATTCCCACTGGCAGTCCATACTGTTCCAGGGTAGGAAAAATGAAGAAACTTATTTAGCATTGTGGTATTTTAGTTTAGGTATTGGGCACCTCATGGGAGCCTGTTATATGTTTCTTTATAACAATGTGGAGTTGTGAACTTTACAACATGAGAAGATTAAAAACAGAGCAAAATTTGAATCAGATCTTAGGTTTTCTGAGTGTTTTAAAGAACAGTTCATGTATTAAAGCTGAATTTTAGAAATAAATAAATTGACAAAATTTCATATAGTCGCTAACTGATGAACAGCTACTTTACCTCTCAGTTAACTTCTCTCTCTTACATGAGAAGTAAGTTATCTTATACAACAAGTTTTGCTTTGAAAAACAAAAATATTAAGTCCCATATCAATAAAAAAGTGTTAACAGAAATTGTAATGAAAATGCAAACTGCAGAGAGTTTGAACTCAGTATCCTTGAAATATATGGCATCTATCTCCCAGACTAAACAGCTTTTGGTACTATCCACAAATAAGATGCATGATTTTCACAGGCTCTCCTGAAGAGCAGAGTTATTATCATACATTAGATTTTGCTTCTTGATTAAAAAAATCATATTAATTAAATGCAATTAAATTAAATTAAATTAAGAGTTGAAGAAGCAGCAATCAATTTATTATTATTTTCTCACAGTGTGGGCCACATTCTAATAGAGTGATCACCCTCCCTCCCAGCCTCCCAGTCACAATTACCCAACATCCCTGGAGCACTATGCAGAAATATTAACATATTTTAATTCTCTTCTGTGAGATTTTTCTTTGCACAAAGAAAACTGGTTATGAGGCCTCCTCTTTTTGGGGTTAATCTCCTCCTTTTAATTGATTTTTTTCTGTGTCTTGCTGTCTCTGAATTGTCTTTTCTTTGTCTCATTGTGTCATGTCTCCTTGCACTGTACTAGTCTACCTCACTGTGTCCTGTCAAGAATTCCTCGACTTTCTTGGGAAGGCAGGACATCTCTGCTGACATTTACTCTTCCAGTGTCCGTGCTGTATGTTCATTGAGACCATAAATCTCAAAGATCCTCGAGAAGAGAGAAGTAGAGAAGAGCGGAACCGATTCCTCAAAGTAAGAACAAATTTAATTTTCTTTGGTCTTCAGCGCAGGATGTATCACCCAAAAGGCACTTCTGGTTTCATGTACCGATTCCCAAGCAAACTTTAATCAAGTCCCTTAAATACCAGAGGTCTAGGTTGTGCCCATTTGGGTAGGGGGATGAGCTCCCATGCTGGCAGGGTGCGTTGGCACTGAGGGAGCTGCAGCAGGCAGACTGCTCCTGCACAAGTTGCTGTGCCAGGTCTTTCTGCCCTTCTCTGCCCAGGCTGGCAGTAAAAAACACGGGATAGAGCTGAACTAACACACTGGGTGCTGTGTGAATCAACACAAGCAGGTGAGTGAGGATGACCAAAACACCCCAGCTGCAATGCAAAGAGTGAATGTGTTTCATCACCTCCCTGGCTGGAGGATTCTGGAGCACAGGAAGAGACACGGGAATGGGGACACAGGCACTGTCAGGCTCAGCCCATCCCAGCATCTGCTCTCTGCACCCATTTGTCAAAGGCCCACACAGAAACAGTTTATCTCCATGCTGTGATCACCTCTCATTTTTATGATCTCTGCTTTGACCTCTGTCCCAAGACAGGGAGCTCAAGCAAGTCTGGGAGCAGACCTCTGTAAACACCTATGTTATTTCTCTCACAGAAATTCTTCTCAAAACAAAGAGAGCATAAACAGCAGTAAGCATAACATATGGTTTCCCACACTGTTATTCTCCAGGCCTTGGCATTCCCAGCTGCAACATCACTGGAGCGAATCTACCATCCTCTTTGCCATTATTCAGCTTTTAACCCTTTTCTCCCAACAGATGCCCTGAACTATGACTCAAGAAAAGGTAAACCACTTTGCCCAGCAATATGGAAGTGGGTAAAGAAGTTCCAGCTGGCTAAAGAAGTGAGGCCAGGTGAGAAGTCTAGGGCAGAAAAAAAGACCTGCACTAAACAATCTATTTCTTGCCAGATAAGTCTCAGAGCAGTCCTGCTGGCAACCTGTGACCTCGTTAAAATGAACACATTCTCCATGGATTTTTATCTTCCTGAAAATCTTGGAAAAAAAAATTTTGCTTATTTTCAGTTCTTTGTGAGCAGGAAATCCTCATGTGGGAGAACTATTGAGATCCTGAGCAGCTGCCCCTAAAAACTAAACCCCAGATCTTTATTGCTGACTGGCACAGACATGCCAAAAATTATGCCAGAACCAGTTTTTTAACAAGCATATAATAGCATGTGGAATCATTTTCTGTTGTGTTCACCTTCCTTCCACTAAGCTAGCACTGCCATTCCCCCTTTCCTGAAACGCCTGCTCCTCTCAGGGGCATTCACCCACCGTCCTCCAAGCTCCCACCATCTGTGAGAAACTTTGTTCTATATAATTCTCACCTATTTTCACTTCAATTCACTGCTGGCAACGTGTTCTCTCTCTTTCCCTCCTTAATTCCTTTTCCTTTTTCTCAGCAATATCATTTTATATGTTAATACTGTCATTTAATATTGTCTCAGGTTCTTGGATCCAGTTTCTTCTTATACTGAAGTAGCTTTTGCCAGAGTATCTTTATATATTATGTTTTTATCTCATATGGCAGATTTGTTTCAAAGATGTTATGAAAATGTGTCTGTTCATGATTACGCACTGATGATTCAAGACAGAGTTTTGTTTTCCTTTTGGAAAATCATGCTGGCTAAATGTCTTTCTCTTTTGATATCTCTGGACAGCTTCTGCATTGTGCTCCCTTACGACAGTTTGTTTCAGAATCAGATTAAACTACACTGCAAAGCAATCTCTTTATAGTATCCAATTCACAGAAAATACTAACACGGACTCCACTGAAAGGGAGATGCCTTCTTTGAATACCATGAGTCCATGACAGTTTTAACTTCAATATTTTTATAGTCAGAGACATGGGCTTAGAATATATTCTCTTCCCCATAGCCAAATCCTGGTCAAATCTTCAACTCACTTAACTCCAGTGTGCACTGGCCTGTAATTCAGAGCAGGAAACACCCAGAGAGGCCAAGCCATTGCTGTACTGACAGATAGTTATGCACATGCATGCTTACAGGCATCCTGTCCACTTCAGTCCTCACCACAAAGACATTTTCTGAACCAAAGTGAACTGTAGCCAGGCACTTCATCATAAGTAGCTCCTCAGTCTTTTGCAATTCACTTATTCACATTGAACACTGCTGGCTAGGACTTGCCTTTAACTCATTATCACATTTAAAAATAGTTTTAAGGGTTTTATTTGTTAGGTTGATTTTTAATGTATGTTCACACAAGAAGCACAAAAAAAAAAAAAAAAGAAAAAAAAGAAAAAAAGGAAAATAAAAAGGAAAACTTGCCAGGTGTCCATTAGTTTCCAAGGAAAAACCCTATTCAAACTAACCTCCTGAGTTTGAGAAATCAAATTGTAAGCCTTTCAGGAAAATTGCACTATAAAATAGGCCACGCATGAAAATATAATTAAAATGGTTAGTAGTTTTCACTACAGGAGCCCTGTTCTGCTCTCTGAAATGCCAGCCATCACTCCATTCATGTGAAATTGGATCAAATCTGCTATACAACTGCTCCACAGTGATAGTTCTGGGGCATGTGAGAACATGATCTACTCTATGGCCACCTATTAGAACTTTCCCTTCCTGCTGTTCAAGAATCCAACAAGTACTTTTGGAGCAGAGGTTTATACACCCTTGAGGGCTTTCCACAAACTTGAAACCAATCCAAACTAGCACTCATTCACAGACTTTCAAAGACAAAAATATTTTCACATTTTTTAGGAAGACAAAATTCTTAACCAGGTGTTCATTCACTTTTCCATGACAAAAATTGCTATGCATAGCCTAAATCCCCTCCTAAAATGATAGGATGTGTATTATGTCCTAAAAAGAGTCTGTTTGTTTGTTTGTTTGTCTGTTATCGAATGGAGGATGACAGAAGGACAGGTAGTACACCCTTGAGGTTATAACCTGTGATATAAAAAACTGTAACGTAAACAATACATTATAAAATATACAAAGGTAGCACTATCAAAACTTTCCTAAATAAAGAGGGTGGGATATTGAAGAAGGAAGGCAAGAAGGGTGAATTTAAAGAAAAGTTTTTTTTTTCCCTGGGATACCCTTTTCCCTTTGTTAAGTTTTGCCCTGGAGTTCCATTTATCAGCTTGCTTAAACAGTGAGCATACATAGTCCAAAACAATAACTGTTTAAAGATACAAAAAATTATGTATTATTTCATTGGAATATTTTTTACATTATTTTCTTAAAACAAAGAATCCTGCATTACCATTTTAAAGCATTAAATCGAAACATGTCCTGGTTTGTATTATCTAACAAATGAACCAAGGAACCAAGGAACCAGCTGCAGATTCATTTTCTGTATGATTTCCCTGAATAATACATGCAGGATGCTACGGTCAGGAGGTGGTGAGACAACCCCTGTGAAGAGGTCAGAAATGATGCTGTCAGAGAACAGAATACTGTGGGATAGGCATGGAAAATTAGAAAACACCAAAACCAAAACAGATAAGAAATGTGCAGCTAGGGCCATAACTAACGTAATAATTCTAGCTTCTCTTATTTAAATCTCCTTTAATCCTTCATCTACAATTAATAAGATTTGCTATTAAAAAAAACTAGTTCAGAAGATTCCACACTTATTGCTAAAACATAAAAGTAAAATTTTGGCCTTTCATCATCTAAAATACATATAAAACTTAGTGAATCAAAAGTCTCTTTCAAACCTCTCTGAGGGTGACAAGTTAAAGAACTGCCAAAAAATGAACATTTTATTGTCAAAATCACAGCACAGAGTAGCAAAGATTTAAGCCAAGATGATGCTTGGTGGTATATTGAGCTGCCATCAAAGGGAATGAACATTCCAGCTATTCTGGAAAATAATTTTTCATTTAAAATAAAAGGTAGCCCATTAAAGATGCAGAGATTATCTTTCTCATACTTATTAAGGGTCAGACAGACCAGTACATGGAAGAACAGAAGCAGTAAGCACAAGGAAATCACCCCAAATTAATGTTAAATGTGGACTTTCATAACAGCAATGCCAGCAATAGCAAGATAAAAAAGGTGATGCACATACACATATTTTGTGTTCATTTAGACCCAGATGACATATTTGCAAAAGTGACTCGACAAAAAGGCTGTTTTCCTAGCCCTGGATTGCTAAGCCAAGTGCTGCTTGCTGTACAGAGATAAGGCTGATGTGGCGTGGAAGGCAGGAGAGCACCTGTGTGCCTTCCCTTGTCAGTGCCACCCAGCCCCACACTGGGCTCAGGCTGCGCTGGGGGAACGGAGGCAGCCCCAGTCCCAGTCCCAGTCCCAGTCCCAGTCCCAGTCCCAGTCCCAGTCCCAGTCCCAGCCCCAGTCCCAGTCCCAGCCCCAGTCCCAGCCCCAGCCCATCCTCCCTTCTCCTTCCCCCGGCTGCCGGGGAGGCAGCGCACCGCGCCACAGCCCCGCTCGGCTCCCCCGGCTACCGACGGGCTCTGGCGGGGAGCTGGTGCTGCTCTGCCCGGAGGTGGGAAGGTGACCGTGGGGTAAGCAGGGAGCCTGTGGGCACAGCCAGCTCCGGGGGGCACCGAGCCCGTCCTGCTCACCAGCCTGCCAGAGAGACTGAGATACTGAAGAGCAGCAGAGCAGGGAAGAGACAAAAAAGCTACCAAGTGGAGTTTCCTTTCTGACCAAAGCCAGAGGCTAAAGAGAGGATGCTGGTGTGCTGCAGGCACCACAGACCAGCTCCAGAGCTACACAGCCATAGAAAGAGACATTTTTTCCATTCTTCCCTATATATCTGGTTTTGATCTGGTTGCTTTTTCATCTGTTGTATAGCCAGGACTATCTCTTTCACCTTGAATGTTGTGTTGTGGAGTAAGTGTTCCTAGAGGAAATACTTAAAAAACCAAATCAAGACCAAGCAGCTTAGTAACAGGTATAAAAGAAGTCATTTCCTGATTCCACTCCAGAACCGAGAAAAAACCTGTGCATCCGAAAGTGTGGCCTGGTTTTTTCCTCATAAAGGATATTTCTTCTACATTTGCTGCCACGAGAATGACACAGTGTGAGCAGTATTGATGCCTTGAGAGATTTAGGAAATGGCATTGCTTTAACATGAGAGGAGACAACATTACCCTTCATCATTTATAATGTATTTCTTCTATGTAGAGAGATAGGTGTATGCACCCAGGATCACAAATGTCATTATTTCACTATTTCACTAAGATCACAAATGTCATTATTTCAACACACAAAAATGTCTGAAATCCAAATTTCAAATGGTAAAAAACATCTTGTTTGTCAGTATGTTTTTAGTCCCATCAGAGATTAGGTTTCAATCATGCCCAAAAGAAACAGTTGAAAAGTACTGCTTGATCAAATCACAGATACATTGAACTCAATTGCTCACTGTGGCATTTAAAACACTCTGGTTGTGGCAAGGCAGTATAAATACACCAAAGAGAGGTTTCAGACCACTAAAAAAACGAAATTTATCACTCAATAATCATAATTCATAGCAACAAAAAGAATGACAACGAGAATAAAAGCCTGTCAATCCCCTACCTCCTCCATACACATACAGATATGCATCCAAGGGAAAATAACATCTCATAGCTTCCATTAAAATATATATTTAATAACTCTACAGGGGTGTACTGATGCTTTAAGCTTTTTCAAACAATAAAAAACATTTCCAAATGCATTTCAAGGAGTAAAGGCTACTAGCAAATTCCCTGCCAAAACAAATTACCATGCCACTTTTCCATGCATGTTCAAAAGCAAAATGGAGATGAATATGAAACACCAAGTCTAAGATCTATTTTTCAAAGTGTTGTAGCCAACACATGAAAGAGAAATGCTTCTTAGTCTCCCTAACTATAGATCCAGCGCATTAATGCAAGACAACGACTAAAAGCTATACCAAAGCATTTAAAGGCTGAAAAACAAGCAGTCTGGTTTTCTCAAGGAGGGCATAATAAATTATCTGTAGAAGAAACAAGTGTTCAGAATTCTGAGGCAACTAAAAAAATGCCTGTAAAACTCTGAGAGATACCTAAGTGCAAAATTTCAAAACCTGAAATACCTAATTTATTTCTATTTTTAAAATGCCAGTTCCTCTTAGGAATATAAAATAAGGTACATGCACAATAACCTGAAAAACCTCAAGAAGATGTAGAGACAGATGGAAATGTAAACAAGTTTGAAGGATCTCTGCCAAAAGTCTGCTCTAATCCACAGTCCAATCATTAAAGAATAAACAGCACACAAACCCCTTTGTTTTGAGTGAGTTACAACCTGGAATTACTTGGCAAATACACAATGCACAACATTGTGGAAATAAAGAATTAGAATCTAGCATAAAGGGACATATTTGCAAGTCATCTCCTTCTGTGCAAGATCACAAAAAGGTAAAAAAAAAATTGTCTTTATGACTCTGTTGGCTAAAGCTATAGAAAACAAACTTTCCACTTTTTGCTCCATGGGCCTGGCAGCAGTAGGTTGGAGGAACTGCAAGCTGCAAGATCCATGGGAAGTTTGACCGCCTTACAAAAACTGCCCTGGAGCTGCTCTTGGGACCTGTTTTTCTCTGTCCAAGCAGGCATTGAGCCTCTGGGGAGGCCAGCATGTCCTGTGGCAGCTAGACTGATGGGCAGTCAGCACTCCAAAAGGACAAGCTTGTTGTGGCTGTGGATGCAGGAGACATGAGGTTGCCATCCTTGTGGCTGCATCTCAAATGCTGCATCTTCATAAGGTATGTAATAAAGAGACCAACTTTAATTTCTCCCCAGACCTAGCCCCCTGGTAGCTTAGTTGGCCAATTTCCCTGTTGCAATTTACATCTCTCTCACAGTAAAAAACTTCTTGTTTTTAGAAAGAGGAAATATCCTTAGCAATTTCCTATTCGCTCCACTGTCTTGTGACAGCATGCCTCTTAAATTAAAGGTTATCATTAGAGAAGGTGCCAAGCACGATCACAGTTTATAAAAGTAGCTATACATGTCCACAGTGCAGAGAACCATGTTTGCAGTGAAGCCATCAGTATCCTGTTTCTCTCTAGTTTTGTGCTCTCAGCAGTCCCCTTCATTTGATGCTGTCAGCAGCACCTACCAGGAGCTGTCTGGCGAGACAGGAAAATGGACACATTGCTTTTAATTACATGACTCATTAGCTAATGAAATTAAGTTTGATCAGCAAAGAAATTTTATGTTCTATTTGTCTCATAGATTAGTTTGACTAGATTCACATAAATAAAACCATTTCACTTTCAAATTCCCAGTATGTGCAACAGTATCCCAATCATTCCCTATCCACATTTTGTAGCAACTATGAAACAATGATTTTTTTGCTGACAGTAGGCACAGAAGAGGACAAGATGTCCCTTTCATCGATGCTAGAATAGATTGAAAGTAATTCCATTAAAGACAACTTGTGGACTTGTCAGACATTGCAAATCCATATTTCACAGGGAAAGAAGAGAGCAGGAGCTAGAAACAGGAGCTTAGTAGGAGATTGGTAGTCAATTGCTTTTGGAAAAGTTGGCATGGTAAGATATAAAGCTTTGATAATATTTGTATGTATGTACACATAGACAATATATATATATGAGCAAGAAAACATTCTCTTATTTATCTGTTGGGGAAGTCTATTAAGGATGCATTAGTATAGACCTGATTTCTTTGTCTAGATTTGTCCCAGTTGTTTCCCCCGCTGTCAAGGAACTTCGCCTCCAAATACTCAAATATTAGGGTCCTCTTTCTGCAATTAGCTATATTTACATATGCTTTCTTTGCTTGACAGATGTGGCTAAGCCCAGACAAAAAGGTTCCTTCCCTCTGGTTCCCTGCTAGCCATTTTGTCAATAAGGTAACTTTCTATAAAGAGCCTGAGATCTCTGATGCAATGGCAATCATGCCTTTATTTACCAAATACATGTATAACCGTGTATTTAGCCCATTGGCAGGGAAGATCCAAAAACAAAGGGGTTGCTGGAGGAGATGAGTGTGAAAGAGGGTCATTAGGGAAGGACAGTGCTAGTTTCATCAGAGACAGAGTCTCAAATTTCCAAGATCTATTCATTTTCCATACAGGAAATAGGCTAAGACAACAAAATAGTCCTTCTCCCTACACACATATTCCAGAAGTAGCCCCTGGGGCTGATGAAGAGTTGAGATTTGGATGCCTTGAACAGCCCAGCCATGGAACAAGGCAGGTCAGATCAAATGTACAGTTCTGATCCACCACCGCACACCTTTCTTGCAAGCCTCCATCTCACGTCCCCTTTCCCATCTCTTGAAAAGTCTTGTCCCTTCCATTGCTATTTCTTTAAAAGCAAAACTTTTATATAAGAGTTCTGGGTTTGTACAGCATGATGTCTTTGCACATCATAATTGGGAAATGTGTTAATTCCACTGTTGGCTTCAGTAATTGAAACACGCGGTTTGGGGCCCACGAGGTGTGGAGTCTTCCTGCTGGGACTAACAGCAGCCTCGGAACTGGAAGGAGAAGCTGGGAAGAGCTAGGAGAGCAGGCAAGGAAGGTGCCTGGAAGTGAAGAGAAAGGCTCATTGGGGGATTTGAAGAACCTGGCACAGCCCATCGTGCCCGGCGGGATACAAAACAAAGTGCAGAGCTAAGTGCCTCCTCCCCAGGTGCAAAGACGTAATTGTACCCTTTTGTTTTGCTGCAGAGCACTGATGAGTGGGCTTCTAACAGCTTGGAGATTGTTTCACTACATGGTACAGGTGATTAGCTGAGCCCCTTGGGCCTGCAAGACCAACGTTAAATCTCATGTTAACAAGCTTAAGTGTGAGATGGTGAATGTTTTTATTCCTCCTTTCCAGATAAGTCATAATTGTTTGAAAAACCTACGATGACTCAAAAAAAATCATAGAACTGAACTTTTCAATCCTGGGAAAGAGTTTTCTTCCTTTTCATGTGGAGATAAGAATTTGTAGCATTTCTGATTTCATCGGACACCTTGGGTATCCACACACAGAGATAAGAACAGTATTCATCAAGCCTTACAGGCAGTCATTTGGGGTGGCAGTACTAGAGAACTTGGTATATGTGTCCATGAATTAAGGAGAATTGATTTGCAGCATTTCTCTCTGTATGCTTATCTAATTCAATCCGGTGTTTTTCAACCCTTTCTCAACCCTAGACACCCAATTTCATTGGCATTATTGAAAATATTAAGATGAGAAGATCCTCTTATTTATTATTCAAGAAACAGTCCTGATTTCTTAATTCTCAAGGCATTTAATTGACATGAATTATTTGTTAACAGTGACCTTGCATTTATTTTTCTGAGGAAAATTTTTTGTGAACAGGGAATCTGTAGCACACATGTTTTCACCCAAGTTACTACCACACTGGCTTGTCTAACCAGCTGCACATAGTTCACCCAAATGCTCAATACCTCCTTACTCCATGGTCTGCTGTACTCCTCCAGGTATTCTCTACTGATTTTCACTGCTGAATACAACCTGCAAACATTAGCATCTTACCTTTTTGTCTGGTTGTCAGCCCCATCCATGCAGATGCTTTCAGTGTTCCTTAAGCCTTTCCACATGGTATGATTCTGCCTTTAGGATCTGCAGGAGTGTGCATTAGTGCCTGGTTTATGTATGCAGGGAATTACTTCCACAACCTAGTGGGGAAGAATTACACACAATTACTGCTATTCTTAAGGGGTCACAAGCTTCACAGGCAGCAGTGTGCTAAAATGCCTCTTCACAAGCCTCGCCAGTGAGGTCTTATGAGCCAGTGGTTTCCCAGCATTTAATTGATCCTTTCCTGGGCCTGATGAAGAATGCAAGCAGCCTGTCCACTCACTGCAGCAGCAGCACACGGCTGGGAGTGCAGTCCTTCGGTGCCCTGTGGGCAGCTCTGCACACGGCTGAGGCAGACCTGGAGCATAGATCTGGCTGGATTTTTGGCTGTAAGATGGTGATACACCTCTTACACAAGGTGTCCTCAGCATGGGGAATTTCCCACCCTTACACAGACCCCATTGGTTAGGGAATGAGCCCTAGCAGGAGCAGACTACACAGGCTATTCCAAGGAGAGCTCTTGCTTGCCCTTGCACTGCACTGACAGGGAAAAGGCTTGGCTGAAGCAAAGGGCCCCCACTTTGTGCAGAAATCACGCAGTTAAACTCAGGAATCCTGAGTGTATAGAGAAACTCTTAACCTTGCAAAGTCAAAGAGCTTCTCTGACAGGTGAATTTGATTTTTAAGTTAAGACCAGAAGCTTTTTCCCGATCGGGGAGGTGACTTGTTGAATCCCATTAACTGCTCATATCTCCTGGCTATCTGCAGGTACTATCAATACACCTTGCACCACCTCTCCTGGGATAGCTGAGACACTTGGCAATTAATCTGCAGGATCTCAAGCAGAAAATTGTCTCTCTGTAGAATGAGCAGACTCTGACTGGTCTCCATTTTAAGAGAGTACAGAAATGGCTGCTATTCCCACAAAATCCTGAGCATGCATCCCCCTCTCCCACTTGCCCCCTCTTACTCCTTGGAATTATATAGGTGATAAAGGACAGTGCTGTTGTGCTAAAAAATCAGAGCCTGAATGAGGCCAGAACTGCACCCAAAACTGAGCAACATCTCCTGTGGAGCCATCTGACTGTCACTGTCTGCATCTGTGTGAAAATGCTGGATCCAGCCAGCTCTTTGGAGCAGGCTCAAATAGCAGCGGACACAAAAAACACTTTCTTGTTAATTTTCATCAAGGAAAACATCACCTTCACCACACAAGAATTGAGAGCTGCACCCTGTAGATGAGACAGAATTTCTATTTTCTACAAGTTGAGAAAGCATTGAAGTGAATATGTTTTATTGATTACTTTGATTGTGGATCTGGAGAATAGGATCTATTCCAAGTGACATCTGCCACTTAAAACTTTAGCAACATGCTAATTAAATAAATTCCATTAACTTTTCATCTATTTCTATCAATTTGTTTTCCAGAGCCCCAGAGTAGACCGTGCTCTCCTCAGAATTCAAAGTATAACATATTAAGGTTTTTTATAGATACTTGGAATTTTCTTGCAAAATTGAGATCTGTTGCTATGAATGCTCATGTTCAACACAAATAACTATGCCTCTTACCATGCAAATCAAGAAGAAAAATGAATTCTAACTGAAGAAAAGGGTTTTTTTGTACCAGGTTCAGGGATATAAAAATTGGCAGTAAAATTGTGATATAAAAATTAAATAAATACATACAAACTGAAATGTTAAATGCTACACTTTCTATTTAATAGCTATCTAAAAATTCTTAGCTTTCAGTGTATAGCACAGTCTGCTTTCTGTTACTATAAAACCTAGAGTACTTATTCTAGAGGAATTTTCTTTGGTGTGGGGTGGGAACTTAGTAAATTGATCAGGTATGAGAAGAATAAAGAAGAGCAAGATCAGTGCAAATCTGGTGGTACTGATTAATTTTCCCCACTTCCAGATGAGTTTGTTCACAGCAGCTCAGCAGCTTCAAGCCTACACTCTTAATGAAAGTGTGAACATTTCTTTAAAGTTCCTGCAGAAGTGGTTAATTCATAGTCAGGGCATGAGCAGTAAATTTCTCTTCTCTCCTGTAACATTAAAGAAACATTAATTACTCAATATTAATTAAAGCAATGCTAATTATTTTACTAAAGGAGTTTTATTCTCCCAAGCTGCCACTCAATTAAACCCTCACTCACAATTTGAACAAACATGCTCTAAAAATAAACAAAAAATAAATCCCAGAACCCCCAAAAGTGCTCTCCTGTCTGGGAATGTCCTGGCAAATTCTGTCTGTGTATTCATTTAAAATATTGATATTGCCTCCAATAGCAAGCTTCCTGAGTACCTCTCTATTAAATATGTTTATTGTCCAGCCTCTCTGGGGCATTATCTTATGACTCAGAGGAAAAAAGCTCAATGTTTTCCTGCCCTAATTTAAGTTTTTAAAATCAGATATCACCCCAGGCTCATCCACTGAATAACCCTCTAGAAACATCCCAATCTCTACCTCTCCTGCTAGGGCAGTGAAAAGTCACTGGCTCAAACTTATACATCTTAATCAGTCAAGTGAAATGTAGCCCAGCTCAAGCAATCTACTTAAAGTGCAGTACTGGGAAAAAAAAGTCTGTGGAGTGTTCTTCTGTGTAGATATACAAAACCCACCTGGGTATGATGCCATGCTGTGTCCTCCAGGTGAACCTTCTTTGGCGGGGGAGTTGGACTGGATTGTCTGCAGAGATCTCTTCCAATCCCAGCCATCCTGTGATTCTGTGATCTTTCAAACCCAAATAGCTGCTATACCTTCTCTTCCCCAATTCAAAATGGACCGACAGTCACTGGGTTTCTTTACTTACAAAGTTTAAGTTTTTTAATGCTCTGGGACTGCTGTCTGGTTTATCAGGCATAGATTACTTCATATGGAGAAGTTAGTATTTAGCAGAAGAAAACACCTGATTTATATAACTTGTGGTGAATTGGGGCTTTTTTTGTACATTATCATCACTTACAATTTTTCTAACACAAAATTTACAGTGTCTTTCAAAATTAGTTAAAATTGTATTATTAATAATATATAGGTGGTGCCATAATTCTACTGCTGTCATAGAATTATTTTGGGTGAGGCTCAGGAGGGCATTCAGTGCATCCCATTTTTATATAGAAATCAAAAGAGATTAACAAAGAGTTGAATGGCTTATTGGGGTTGATGCATGATCATCAAGAGTCCCACATGTTCAGGAGGTTGAAGGAAAAGGCAGCTACAAAGTACAAAGGGTCACTAGGACATAAAACAGAATCAACATAAGTAACCTTTCAGGAGGTATGCTGTAAGATTTCGTTACCCACTAAGTAAAAAAAAATCCTTTAATCTCTTATAATCTACTTAGAAATAGATTATAAATCCTTTCAAAGTCTCACTTTAAAAATCCAAAGGATTTGAAGAGGCATCACAGAAAAAAATGTCCTCTAGCTAATTGAGAATGGTGTACCTGGTGTCCCTGGCTCAAAAGATGCAATTTTCGAAGTCTGGCCCTGCAAAAACCAAGCAGTAGCCATGAGTTGTAAATAAAATTGAGAAGAGATACCAAAAAGGCTGCATTCTACTCAGAATTCATCTACTTCTCAGTTTACAAACAAGAAATAAACACTCAGCAAAGAGATCCCTTAACTCGACACAGTTTCTTATCCATGTAATCAAGGTTAGGGAGACCTGCAAGTAACAAAAATATTTTGGGTAATACCTCAATTCTTCCACAAACCACCTATTGGTTTGCTTTTCAGCCTGGTTAGAGCAACCAGTGTTTATTTCCTAGTCTGCAGGCCTATGTGGTAATTGTAGACTACTCACCAGCAACTTTTCAATAGCTGTTGAAAAGATGACCCTGTACATATGGGTTTTATGAGACTTCATAAATATGGTACAGCTACTGCTGTAAGGAACAGCCTCTTTTCCTTGTATGTTTCACCTCTCACTTTCACACTGCAAAGCAAACTAATCACATGAGCACTATTAAAAAAAAAAATTAACTTACTCATATTTACCAAATTGATACTCATGTAGGATTATACCTTCAGAACATAAGTGCTAAAGTCCTACTGCACAGCCTTCACTATTTTATTTTAAGCTGCAACAAAAGGGCAAAATTTCACTTGTTTTGTTATTTACAATATAAGGTGAATCTGAACTGGGGTTTCATGTGAGGAAATTGCTTGACTGATTTTCGAAGAGAATCTTCAATGTCTTATACAGATTTTTTCCTATGCTAATTGAAATTAAAAGTCAATTCTGATTGTACAATTGCCTGGAAAGAAGAAAAAGAACACAGAGGGGTTTTTTTTGCAGACATTTATTTCCAGTCCTTATGAGTCTCCTGGTGTGTCATTATAAACTGGGGAAAACATGAACCAGCGATACTAATGGCTTTGTTCTCATTTTCTTGTCTTAAAAAAAGATAAGAAAAAATGAACAATATCCAAACGTGGTGTGATCCTCATGAATTTACATCCAAACTGGTGTTAAAAATAAATAAAACATTTCTACTTGGATGAGTTACACCATAGAACTCTCTTCTACATCCTCCTGGACATTATTTTTTGTAAATTCCTGCGTTCAGCTGTTTGTTAAACTTTTTCATCTGTAGCTGTGAAGGTAAGAAAACATAACATTTTATCAGATATGTGAGTGAGAACATACAGTAAACAAGATATAAACTTTAAAATTCTTCCTTGGAGAGTTTCCAAGCTCTGCAATGAAGCCCTGAGTCCTTTATTTCCTCCGTTTAAAAGCCCATTTAGAATATATCACTTTTCATTTCTGGCAACAAATAGCCTCCTAAAATAATTTTGATTTAAAGGGTCATATTGCTAACCACAATGGGCCATACTGAGTATGCCTGATGAAGTCTCCACTGAGATAAGATTTCTGATATGCAGAGATCATAGCTTGTTTAAACACAGTGGAAATCTCAGTTCAGGTCTGGCTCATGCAAGAAGCAACTGTTAGAGGTGACTTGCTAGGATGGTTCTCCTCCTGGAAAGCCTTGTGTAGCTTTTCCTAGCGTAAAATATCAAGAAACATATTCATGATTGGCCAAAACCAAAAGGGCGAACAACACTAATAAAACAAAAAGACATGAGGGTAAAAGAAGGGTGGGCTGTAAGAAACTACAGCATTGCACAAATATGCCCTGCTCAGGAGCCACAAAGCTGAGTCAGTTCCTATCCACCCAGAGCACCAATGACAGTCAAAAGCTCTCACATGAATAAGACCAAATTACGACGATTTAATAAATTATTGCCTCTCAGTGGAGCACCCGAACCCCAACTTTCATTTGGTAGAGCCTTGCTTCTGTGGTTGGACTCCAGCCAGCAACCAATTCTCGTGCAGCCACTCACTGCCCCTGGTGGGACAGGGGATGGAATGGAAGAGTGAAAGTGAGAAAACTCATGGGTTGGGATAAAGACAGTTTAACATGTAAAGCAAAAGCTGTGCATGAAAACAAAGCAAAACAATAATTGTTTTGAATAAATTCACCACTTGCATGGGCAAGTATGTGTTCAGCCATCCATAGGAAATCAAGGCTCCATCACGCGTAATGGTGGCTTGGGAAGACAAACACTGTCATTCCAAATAGGTTTTATTCCCTCTGTGCTCTTCCCTCCAGTGCGGGGAGAGCAGTGAGTGCAGTGGAGTGCTCAGTTTTGTCAGGTTGTTTGGTTTCTTTTGGTTCTGATGTTAAACATGTGTTGCTTTGTGCTTTTGTCAGGGACTGAGAGGGCTGGGCAGCGCTTCTCACCCTGGAGCAGCAGCTGAGGAGGGGCTCCGTGCTCCTGCAGGAGGGCATTGGCTCCCTGCCTCCCAGCCAAGTGCCCCAGAAACCCACAGCCCTCTGCACACAGAAATTCTGTGAGCCAAATCTATGAATTCATGTGTATGGATGCACACATTTGCATTATCCAGTGCAAAAGCAGGATATAAACATTCAAGAACACTTTCTACTTGGGAGAAGTAGTTGATACCTCATGGTTTGAAACAGAAGTAGTTTCACAGGAGTGTTTTTTCTGTAATGGTCAGGAAAGGTATTTTGGCAGCAGAGAGGGAAGAAGTTGGCTCTGTCACTCCACCAGCTCCTCCTGAGAACAAGCAGACAAAGGGACTGTGATTATAAAATAGATGCCTCCAAGGAAAATGCCCTCTGCTACCATCAAGAAGAGTTAATTTTGGCAAGCCGACATCTCTGATTGTTTTGCTGAAAACCAACACTGCCAATGTCTGTAAATTAACTTTCCGATTTCCAGTGAGGAAGAGGACAGATTTTACCCTTGTCACCCATGGGTTGCAAAGACAGATCTTGTGACAAGAACTAAAATCTGGAACTCATTTTAAAAGCATATTTGACACAACACTAGCCACTGGAATGCATCCAATTTATAATTATAAGACTGGGAAACTTTAAATTAGGTCAAACTTCAGCTCCATATTAAAATGAAAACATTCAAGGACTTAATGCATACGAGCAAGACATGAAGTTTTGCATCTGCTTTCACACTGGCTACTTGAAGGCTAAATTGATATTAAAAGCAAGAATGTTAAATAAGTGAATTTCTTTTTAATCAAGAGTTGCAGTTTTCTTTGCTCATCACTTTGTGCTAGAGGGCCATGAAACTGTCTCAGCAAAACTGTCAGTGTTTGCAATCTCTGTAGCCTGCTCCCCAGTGAAGCTGAGCTACTTATTTAGCTGTAAAAATGTTTCCCTAGTTGGAGTTTCTAAAATTACACACAGAAAAATGTTTGATAAATCTCTCCTGAATGTAATGGCAAATCTCAAGAAGTTTACCTTTAAAAAAATTATTTACCAGAGACAGTTCAGCTTTAGATGAAATATTTGCTTTTCCAGAAGGCTTTGTTTTTCCATACTTCAACAAGTTTGATTGGTAAAAAGAAAAGTTGATGAGCTGCCACAAGATATGACATGAAATGGTGGTTTTGCTTTACAATGGATACCAGAGCTCTGCTCACTGCCACATTTTCAACCCTTACAGAAGACCATCTTGAAATTCTACTGGAGATTATTAGGATCTCAGTAGGAGCCATACTGGGTCCTTTTACTTTTTTTCCAACGTAGAGATTGAACAGTATGTTTAGAGAAGTAGTGATGTGTCTTGCACTCCATACTAGGCTGCTGGACACAGCTTTGAAATGAGTAAGAATTAAACCAAAATAGCCAGAAAAAATAATGTAGTTAATGGGAAAATCATTTCTATTTGGATCATGCAAGAAATTGTCATGCTTTGGAGTGAAACAAAGCCTTCCCTAAGTGCAAAGAGCAAGCAGCTTCCATTCTTTTTTTTTTCTTTTAAAATTCCATTTTATGACAGTAAGACTAGCGAACTCACTTCTATGAACCCACCTCTCAAAGACATTTCATCAAAGTAACAAGGTTACCTACTGGAAATCTAGCATCAAAGATATAGTGCTGTCATACAGGGCAGGGGCAAAAGGTACAGGGAATGATGCATTTTTTCCAACTTAACTGAAGATACTCAGGAGGAAGTTCAGTTGTTATTTTTACAGTTTTTTTCATGTATATGTGAAGGCAATTACACCAGGAAGAAAAAAACACCAAAAACCCCCACCAAAGCCAAAGAAATCCCAAACAACAGCCTCTTTCATTCCTAAAAGATCACCCTGCTAAGTTACCATTTCACCTCTTCAAATATACCTCTATCTTTTCCCTTCACCCTTTTTGAGAGCTGAAATAGGCTGCAAATATTACACACTGTGCTTGGATAGTACAACAGAGGATTGCTTGAATTAATTAATGCAAACTTATTTTCCACACTGTCCAGGGATGCAAAACATAAATGTAAGTAACAGATGGGCAAAATAATAAATATTCCATTTTATTTTGACTTTTAATCATTTTTCCCATGTTGTATTAAAAGGAACATACATAAACAGCCCCTTTTTAGTATGAGCATGCTAATTATAACCTATTCCTTAAAACTGTAATAGGCAAAAATAAATGACTTAGTTGAAAAGGAGATACTAGTTTATCCAGTCTGGGGTAGCAGACAGAAAATTTACTCAGTAGTAACCTATTGCTTAAAACCTTAATAGGCAAAAATAAATTACTTAGTTGAAAAAAAGCTACTGGTTTATTGAAGCTGGGGTAGCAGATAAAATATTTACTTGGTAGTTTGGGATTTTGTTTTGTTTATGTTTACGTTATGGGGTATCTTGGCTAGGAATGTGGTTTTTAAAAAAGAATTTAAATATACAACAAACAGAAGGAAACCATTTAAAACAAAAAGGGAAACAGGTTTGGGCTGGGGTACCTGTGTGGGTGATAAGTCAGCAGCCTCCAGAGCAGTGTCACACTTCCTCCTGCTGCCTTCAGGATGCAATTCCCCTCCATGCTGCTGTTGGCTGAAACACTCCACCCCACCATGTGTCTGCCCCATCACTTTGCTTTTCGAGGTCTGCATCCCCCTCTGAAAAAGACAGCACAACACCTATCCATGACCTCTCAGCTCAGGGCTGGTGTTTCCCCCTTGTTTTAATTTTCAATTGGTGGTTCAATCAAAATGGGGCTGGTACTTCTTTGACGGCATGAGGTAGGAAATCATCAACACTAAGAGTGTAACTCCAGCCCAAATTCTGCTTCTAACACAAAACATCATTAGCGTCATAAAAAGAGATATTGTTTCTACTTGCACATTAGAAACTTTTTATTTCCCTTCTGCCAGTAATTCCTTATGTTTTTTTCATCAGCTGCCCTTCATTAGAAGAAAGAATAGAGCTTTTTCTTTCAGAAGCAGAGTGCCCAGACAAATCCTCCTTACCTTGAAAATCCCTATTTTGGGCAAAATTTATTTCCTGGTTATTTGATTAGGGACTTTCAGAGAAATCAATGTGACCTGTTTTCAGGCCTTTAAATTGTACTTCTATGGAAGATAAGGAAATATAAAATCCTAACAGAAGAATACATCTTTTCAGAAGAAATCCTTTAAAATATCTGAATTAACTAGAAGCCTGTTTATCCAGGGAAAATGGCAGAACTCTTAAGTATAGCAACCTAGGCCTTCTCTTAAACAAGTAAGAAAATAAACATTGGCTTTAGCCCCCTGTTTAAAACTGAAAACCCCACAACAACTATCTCAACATTAGCTGATTGAGGAAATGAAATATAACATGTATTTTCTTTGAGGAAATATTGCAGCTTTTCGCCAGGACGAAATACATACACAGACGTGTTCATCAGTTGGGCAAGTTCCTATATTTGAGATAAATAGCAGCATAGTCAAAAACATTGCTGAAATGTGAGTCTTTTACATGCTATAAACATATTGGTCCCATTACCTGAGTGCAAGTTTCACATACATTAAATGACAAATAATCAAGAACTTTGAAAAATAAGTGTGGAGTTAAAACCAAAATGGCCAGAAGAATGAAGTAATCAGTCATCATTGGGGCATTCAGAATACTTACTCCTTGCACATATGTAAAAACACAGTAAAGGAAGAACAGATTTTAATGTGGATTTCTATATAAACTGGGGAATACATCTGTGAGGAAAAAACCATACTCATGACATGTGAGTTTTTCACTTAAATATAGGATCACTATCCTAAAAATTATCAGTCCAATATGATTCAAATTTTCATAGGACTTTAGTGATAATAATACAAAAACACAGACATTCTATGTGTTTTGGAATCTGCAGCGAGTCAAGCCTCAGCCAAGTAAACCAGTTGGAGTGGTTCTTTCATTAGCCACATGCCAACATGCATCACTAAATTAGCTAGAGAACATACAATGCCTTTGAAATTAATGGCCACACTTTCTTTGAGTGATCTAAGGTTAAGATTTCAAGTTGCTTTACTACACATATTGTAAAAATTTTTACTGAGACTGGTACTGCAGTGCTAGTGTAGAGCTTTGCAGGAACAATCTAAATCCTCTCCTGCCTTCAGAATTGCTAGCAAAGGTGTTGGCAAGCATTCCCAGTGCACAGTATTTGCACAGCATTAAATTTTAAAAGCAGCAGAAAAAGGTCCAGATCCATCTTAAGATGTTACATCTTTAGATGCTCTGTGTTTAGTCCTCTAAACTGAACACATTTGATATAAAAGACAGTGAGAGACACATTGCAGGAGAATTTTAGGAGGGTTATTTTTACTTATGCTATTTTTAAGGATAAAATAAATGTTTTCTTTTTTTTTTTTAAACCCCTACAAATAGCTGACATTGCATCCCTCTAGTCACAAATATCAAGACAATACATAAGAAAAAATGTGATTTCAGCATTTAAACTAATTATCCAGAGTGTTCTTGAAGCTTTCAAAGAAAGAGTACTGAAAATGTTAGAAAGAGGACAAACGAGCTTAGAAGTTTGCTAATGGAAATAAGTAAATAGCAAGTCCTACTCACAACAGTTTCAGTGGGTACAAACCAGCTGAATTCATAGTGACATTTGGAAAATGAACAGGAAAAGTCAACTATTTGTTCCATTTGTGAGGAAAAGTGATGACGGCATGCTGTTTGCAAGGCTGCTGTGTAAACACATGGTCATTAAAAAACTAAGCAGAGAAATAGTAAAGTGGTACCTTGCAAAGGAGAATGTCACAGAACAGTAGAGAAAATTGAAAAGCTTTGTGAGCCCCCGTAAAATAAAAAATACCGCAAAGTTATCATAAATAGACAACCATCATTGATATACAGAGATACACAACAGAAAAGGTTTGGCTGCTGGGAAAGTACATTTTTGAAAGAATTCATGCACAAAATTTAGAGGATCAGCATTAGGCAGTATAAGGTTGTGGTGCAAGATTTCTTTAGCACTCTACCAGCTCATCTCAATGCCTTCAGTTAACCATATCCTATATTGGAGGGTGTCATCTTTTCAGGATGGCAGAAAAGCTGAAAGTGGTACCAGAATCTACTTTACCAATATTTTGAATGCACAAAGATCAATGGGTAACAGTGGTTTTCAGGCGGGGGTACTGGTTACAGCTGAGGAAATCAGACTTGGAAGCAGGGTGGATCTTACCTTTCCTCTGTCACAGGGAAGGAAAAGATACAAGCTGTCTTGCTCTGGCTGATTTTGGTCTGGAAGACACAGGCTGGAAATGAGCACCTCCCAATAAATAGCATTTCTGTTTCTAAAATTTAATAGTTTTCAAAAGTGAGAGTTGATCTTGTAATGCAGAAGGCTTTGCTTACAACACAGGTCACTCCTGTGTGACAGTTTGAATCACAGCCCTGGGAGCAGACAGCTGCCCTGGCATCACTGGGAAGATACGTTCCATCACACAATATATGGTCTTTCCTTGGATGTGGGAGGGAGCACAAATAAGTCATCTTTGGAGGGCTCTCAAATTTAAAATTACCATTTGTGTCATTATCCCAGAGTAGAGCATGTGTTTATGAAGACAGAGTTAAATTTGGAGCTGTGTGCATGCTTCAGCTTCCACAAGTTAATATGGAGATATGGAACCCAACCTGGACATTGATCAGTGGCAGAGATTGTGCAGGTGAGGTTGGGAAGCTGGGAAGAGAAGGGTTCTGCTGCTCAGGGAATACAAATATTGGCAATGAGAGAAAGCACTTGCTGTGGTTCAAATCAAGTGGGTGCAGGGAGCCAAAATCTTAGACTTCCTGTTTTACCTGATGTTAACTGAAAGTAAAGCTATGCTTGAAGATAATTCCATCGATTTCTCTTATTTATAAATACCTATATCAAAACAGATATTAGCTCAAACCCAACCACTACCTCAATGGCAAGAAGAAGTTTTTGCATCCTTTCAGGCTCTGAAAAAAGAGCACAACAGAACACAAGGGGACAGATTAAAAAAAAAAAAAAAAAAAAAAAAAGAAGAAAAAATAGCTGAGGCTAGTAATCCAAATACTTTATTATGAATAACAAATATTTTTGGTGCCAGAAAACAAAAGGTTGGATTTCGCTCTCTTAGAATATTTATTACAGAAATTAAATCAGTTTTCATCACTAGTTTGGGGAATATACTTGCAGAAAAAATGAGTTCACTTCTTTTGCCATCTACCAGCACAACATACTGTCCTATTTAATTTTCCAGTTAAACTATGATTTTTCTTGTTGTTATAACTGTGTCAAGGAGTACTTTCTTTAAGCACACAGAAGCAGCATAGTATCTTTCTGTGAAATGAGAGAAATTCTGAAGTTGTTTGAATTGTGTTATCTATTATAATGTAATATCTGGTCTGATGCAGTGGCATACTAGCTAGCTTCCTTCACAGTCTGAAATTCTTGTAAATACTTGCCCCTTACATAGTTTTGGGCCTTGTAATACACCAGTGAGCTTATATTCGTTTAGATCTCAGTACTCAGAATTCTAAGGGAATATTTTATTTCCTATTCTCCCATTTATTCTTTCCTACAGTACGCCATTAAGAAAATGTTCCAGTGAGTGATTTTAAAAATATTCAGAAATTTCAAATCCTCCACCATGTATTCTAAATATTCCTCTGTGTGTACTTATAAAAAATTAAGAGTGACAGTATCAGAGCTTTTGAAGAGCAATTAAAGATAATGAGACAAAATTTTGGATATACACACTTTAATGGCAAAATTCCCAGTGGAATTCCCAATGGTTCTCCCTACAGGACATGTACAGTCTGTGATTTAACCTAGTTCATTATATCACTTACAAAGGAAGAATAACTTTGTGGATTTCTAGATTCAGGAGCGGATGATAGCAGATGAGTCAAGGTTGTGCAGATGAGACACGTGTCACGGTACTGGACTGAGGGAAGAAACCAGACATATTGTAAAGGTGATTTTTTAAAAAATTGAAATCTACAGAATAGGCACTGTATTAGACCTGAGCTCTTTTTCAGACATGAAGAAGCCTTTGCAAACCCAGTCTTCCCTGACTCACAGCTCTGATATGAGTGCTCCAACACAGACTGAACTCTCTTACTGCCGGGCAATTGCAGTGACCATGAGCAGGGTCTGGGAGTGGTTGCAGGGACTGACCAAAAACACGAACCAGAATAAAATACCCACTGATCTCTGTTGGATTTCCAGGCACTGATCTATATATGCAATAAAAAGGTTTCAAATTATATATGTGGGGCCTCTACCAAAGTTATCCTTTGCTGTCTCACTCTGCCTATGGCACCCTGTGAGCAGCACAAGCTGAAACACTTCTTAAACAGATATATTGACCTTTGTTTAGATAAAATTCTTTGCCATTAGTATGACACTTTTTTCTTTGGAAATAAACTGCTTCAGCAATTTGAGGACTAGAAATATCACATAGGTAATATTTAGATCTCATGATTTATCTTCCAGCTGGAAGACATGCAGCTTAGGTCTCAGAATTAAAACAAACAAACAAACAAATTATTAAAAGACAAGTAAAATCAGCACTGGGTAGCTTTAATCCTTCAGCTGACTCTTATCAAGCAGATGTCATTATATGCAGTTTATGATAATATATTAACATAAAATAATATTTCATTATGAATGAAAAAAGGGCTAAAAAGAACACATTTAGGACTGCATATGTATGTAGCCCAAAGTCAATGTATGAATCCAGGTTTTAGGTGACCTCACATTAAAAGAATGAAAAAAAATCACTTTGCAAGAATGAAGCCCATTCAAAAATGCAACTATATGAGGTGAGCTAAAATAATTTTAACTAAAAGCAACAAAACTTTTACAGAAAAGGAACTTAGTTTTTAGAAATAAATTTTAAAAAGAAGTATTTTTCTGGTTGTTGATTAGTGGCATGCAGAAATTACACCAAATGGTGAATATCCCAGTCATCCATTCTAATTAAAATTTAAATTGAAAACTGGGTTCTAATGGAGAGGAGCTTAGAGCTGGTCTTGAGGGATCTCCTGTCTGTGGGCAAAGGAAAAAAGTGCACAAAGGCAAAAGAGATTTTGCTCAGGCATTTACTTGGTGTATGCTGCACTCTAATAGAAAAATGGGACCCTGCTGCCTCTTTATTGAAAAAGAACCAATGAAGGAACAGTTGTTCTTTGTGGCACTGCGATCTAGGGAGAAAAATCTCTCTAAGTCTAGCCAAGAAGCAAAACAGCAATAAGGAAGAAACAATCCTATAATTTTGTCCACCGTGACAAAGTGGTTACACTATTGTTCCTTTTGGAATGTTTGACAGCTCCACTCCTCCAGCTCACCAAAACTGTTGATAATAAACATAGTGGAAGGTGAATAAAGACATATCTTCCTGCACCTACATCTGCTCAGTCCTGGTGTCTGAAGGGTCAACATTTGCTGAATAACTATAAAGATCATCTAAATGAAGCATGAAGCAAGAATTTTGATGTGATTTTTAGTTTGAAAATACCACTACTTTTTAAAAAAAAAACTTCAAAATGATGCTTAAATGTGTTACCGAATGCAATAAAAGCAAAAATCTATCACACCCTTAGGCTAATAAATTGCCCAGTGCATTGAAAAATTCCCTATGCATCAAATAGGGATAACCTGCTAAATGAAAGAAAATGCTAAAGCTACAGCATCTTTCACAAATAGCTATGTATCTCTATTGGTCTAATACAAGATAATGGAAAATACAGGCAGCATATTGTATTTTTAAAGCCTGTTTCTGTGCCACCTCAGAAGCAGAAATTTAAATGGTCATAAACTAATTCAATGTCTATAACTTCTAGTTAGGGTTGCCAGTAGCTGTGACTCCAAAAGGAAAAAAATCAGAAAAATGTTGGAGCTATAAAAGACCAATCAGATCAGTTCATACAAGAAAATAAGTTATGCAGTATCTCCCAATATGGACACTTAATTATGCTTTGTGGAAGTGAAATAAATTACTGTCTTAAAACCCAGAGCTCTCATTTGTTGCAGATCCCTCTTTGCAGGGCTGTTTTTCAGTTTTTGTTGCTCCCCCCTCCCCAGCAGGTTAATAAATGCAGTATTAAAGCAGTCTCTCTCTCTGGCTGTGAGCTTTCTGCAGATGAAAGTTAACTCCTGTCTTTCAAAGCACTGTGAGTGGCAGGTTGCGTACCGGAGCGAGAGAGAAATCTTGCCACTAATCTATCACGAACAAAATACAATGTCTCCCCACAAATCTCCCTCTGTCACTGTGCTCAGAACATTGCAACAGCAATATTTCTCTGCTATATTTTTCACTAAGGAATGCAGAAACCATAAGGAAATCACAAGGAGAGATTTGCCGTGGACAGCTGGTTGTATTTGGTTAAATTGTACTAAAATTGTAGTTTTTTCCATTTAGCAGTAAAATTCAGTCAATGTTGTTTAATGCCAGTGCTGTTAATGAAGTTGTCAAGCTTGTCACTTTTGTTGAATACCAACTTTGCTAAGAAACTGGTACTACAATTACCTCCAGCTCTATACGATTAAATTCATCAAAGCACACCAAGGCTCCAGATTGTGCCAGACCTTTGAAGAATTTCCCCATGGCTTTGTAGTCTCGTCCATCAGAACAGTTCAACACAATGCACTGACAAAAGAAAAGACCTTAAAACGGTCTTTTTTTTTTGTTATTTAAAATGTATAGGATTCAGCAACATTTACTGCCTGTAATTCGGCCTCCCCTGCTGTTACTCCCCAGCCCCAGAATTTCCCCTTATTTATCCAGTCTGAGTCTGTAATATAAAGACAGCTCATGCAGTTCTTAACTAACTCAATCTTTCACAGTAGCATGGGAAATGCATTTGCACACAATTTAAAAAATAAATCTCTCACAGCAGGACAATAAAGTTAAAAGAGGAACAACAGCAGTTTCATGTCCACCCAACTTCTCCACTTGAATATGCTTCTCGAAATCACTCATAAACAATCAATTCTTTTAAAGAAAAGATGTAACTTTCAGGGAGAAAAAATGCAAAAGCCCTGTGAAAGTAATGAGCTGGTAAGGGAGGAATTCTTCCTGCTTGAAAAAGTCAGTAGGAGAGAAGATGATCCTGGATTCCTCTCCTCTCTCTGCTGACACAAGGAAACTCCATCAGGGTGAGGTGACTGTTAACAACAAGAGGCACTTGGGTGAGACCTAGCTTCCTCCTCCATCCCCATGTCTTCCTCTCTCATCAAAATGTCTGGTGTTCTGAGAAGAACATAGCTTCCCAAGAAGAGCCCAATTCCAGCACAGCCTACGGGCAGGTGCCTCACTGGGCACACCCTGCATTGGACACATCTCCTTGGCAGCCCCCGGGCACACGAGCAATATAGCAACCCAGGTGTTCCCCAAACCAAGTCACTGTTCTTGCTCCATGTTCTTTATACCGGCCTGGAAATGAATATGCATCATCTCCTGAAGAACAAGCAGGAGAAATCACTGCCCACAGATGTGTTTTTGTGGAAACTAAAGTACCTATGCAAGCACAGACAGTGTTAAGGCTTGAAAAATCTGAAAATAAGCATGCTGATTTACATCGTGCTGGGCACATTCTTGTTCTGCTGCTGTAGCTGGGCCAAAGGGTGAAGTGGGTGAAGAGACAAATGCTGCATCACTGATGGCAAAGTTCATTTGGCAACACACAGTGTAGACTAAAAACAATAAAATTCTCAAATTATACACAGAAGAAAGAATTACAAGGAAAGTGAAGTTCTGAACCTACATTACAAGCTCAAGACCATGGGATTTTCAGTTACTCACAAGCTATTGCACAAGTAACCACTCACTTTGGTTTGTTGAATAGGTAACACAGACGGACATCTGATGCAGCTGCAGATAAGTTGTTCCTCTTGACTTTACACTTGCTGAACTTTTCTCCCTGTACTGTGATTATAAATAAAAACATCTAAACCTCTCATGTTTATTCCTCAAGATAAATTGAAGTAGCAAGACTCAGACAGATGGCTCCAGCTCATAGAGAGGTGGAAAACACCAAGTGGCGTCTCACCTGCCTCTATCAGGAGCCTCAGCTCCAAAGTGCACAGTGATATAGGAGATGCAGATATGCAGGAGATGAAGGAAGAACCCAATAGGGTCACACCAGAAGCCCCTCTAATCCACCAGAGGTCAATCTTTGCACATGAGCCACTAAAGCCCATATGAACCATCCTGGGTGTCACCATGAATAAGCATTAGCAGGAGTTACCTGGTCAAGCCACAAAAATTGAGAAGAGAATAATGTATCAAATTCAGTGATTATCTTCAACATCTACATACCAAGTATGTGGAATAAACCTACAGTGGAATAAACAAGAGGACTGAAGTCTTCAAACATGATCAAAACTACTGCTTACATGGCATAGAGGCTCAGTCCAACCACTTTCTCAGAGCCAGCACAGGAAGTGGTACAAAGCTTTATCAAGAAGTACAGGTAGAGGAGAAAGGAAGAATCTGATATTTCAAATATTAAGGACATATTTATTTGTCCTGAGATCCCAGTAGAGGACTTTTGAGCAGCCAAAGAGCTCTTAAGCAATGAGTAGAGGCAATACCTATAATGTGGAATCTATAAAACTTCAGCAACACAGGATGATCTGGTAGAAGATAATTCCACAAGCAGAACCATTTAAATAAAAGGACTTAGTGGCACTCAAGCATTTCAGCTACATATGTAACTAATGGAAACTGGATATACCAGGACACAGAATCCCATTCTCCCTTAGATGCTCTGCCACTCAATGCAGATTGTAGATAAACCTCCAGAAAAAAACCCATTTCTGTATTAGATTCTACAGACATGAGTCATTTGAAAACCTGAATATAGAAAAGAGCTCAAGTGAACATCATTATGGAGAAAGAACAGCAAAACAGAAACCAATGGACTGCAAGATATTGATAACCTCAAAAAATTGACTGGTCAGCTCTTCAGGAACTAAGTAGAAAAGAAAAAATATTTGAGGAGAAATGGCAGCTCCCCAATTTGACTGTACTTAGGACATAAATGCAAACTGTAATAAGGAGGAAATAATAGAGAAAGAGTTCACTAAACAATATTTTCACATACCAAAAATACTGGAGGACATACAAAAGTCAAAAAATTATATTTGCTTACAGACAGGCTTCCAGAAATAGCCAAAAATGACAGACTTACAAAAGCATGAAAAGAGAGATAACAACAAAATGACACGGTATGTAACTAGAAATCATTTGAGAACAATAATTACACTATAAGATTAAAAAAATCCATTGGAACATGAATTAAAAAGGAAAAATTAGCAACAGGTAGTGATGATAAGAAACAAGCTTGATGAAAAGAACAAGCTTTTCTTGATGAAAAGAACAAGCTTACTGTTCTTTTGCATCTCTTTACTGGAGAGGCCAGCCCCAATGTGGTAGCCAACAACACCAATGGCAGCAGGATAATATCTCAGGTTAATGGAGGTAGGAGGTAAAAAACAATTAGTTCAGCTATTGCATTTAAATATCTGGCTGAAGCAAAGTCAGAATCATTACCCACTGTCTTTGAGGATTCATGGGTGACTAGTGAGATACTGGAAAACTGGCAAGGGCCAATGGAAAGCTGGTATTTGTTCAGGAGAAACTGAAGAATTACTAGCCCAATTTCAAATCTCCTAAAAAGCACTGATACAAGCAATTAAACAAAGGACTCTCCATAAACTCTGAAAAGAAAACAAGATTAACAATAGTCTGGGTTGACTGTTGGAAAAAATCACACCAAAACAGTTTAATTTCTTCCTGTGACAGAAGACCTATGAGTAGATATGGAAGTTACAGCAGATCTCAAATACCTTCTCTTTATTAAGGCTTTTGTCACCATCTAGAAGAAAGTTCAGGAAAAGTGTTCTGGATTAAATTTTTTCAGAGTGGGTAAAACTACTGGGAAAATGCAGCTTAAACATAGCTACTGGTGGTTGATTATCAAGCAGGGGATTATACCAAACATGGCTCTGCAGTGCATTACACCCGTGTCTGCTGTCCCTGACGTTTTCATTTGGCACCTACATGACAGAACAGTGTAAAACTTAAAAAGCATAGAATTCACTAATGTGACTAAATAAAGCCCTGTTGTTTCAAAAATGCTGTGATGAGAGGTCAAGAAGCATAGAGATATGATCAAAAAATAATCATCCATTGCTGGAGAATCTCCAGCTAAAATGGTTTGCTGTATTTTGAAAAAACTGAACAAAACTGATGGAGGAGCATTAGGAATGTTCTACAATAAATCATTTCATAAAACCGAAAGAGACAATAAGATTCATTAAAAAAAAAAACCAAAACCAGGCTGTTTTTAAAAAGAAAGAGAACAGTGACAGTAGTGAATGAGCAGGCTGTGAAATGTCCATTCTTTGGTCTTAAGGACAGACAAAAGTACATGAGGACACACAGCTTTTTTGGTCCAGCTCTGTTGAGGAAAAACAGACTAGGATGATCTTGAACCCTTCTTAGTCTATCTCTTCATGTGATTCTAAGATCAGAAAAAGGTGCAAGACATAAAAGCTAATCTCTGACAAGAGAAGTTCCCATCTTGCCTTGTCAGTTTTAAGGCAGCAGTGCCATGGAGGCTTACCCAAACTATAATTAACACAGCAATTTCAAGCGCCGTGAGTCACAGAGAGTGCATCACCTCTTTCTCAGTTCATTCAATCATATCTGCACAGCACTCATTTCTGCAATGGAGACATACACCTGGCAATTACTTCGTGCCTAGCAACTTCAGTTTTTATAATCCCAAATAATAAGAAGTGTGAAAAAAAATATCTTATCTGAAGATAGAATGGAGGTTTCCATTGCCCTTGCAAATGTTCCATTCTTGTTTCAACTCCCAGGATCTGGAAGTATCTTTATGAACTGGATAAACTGGCTAAACCTTTTCTTTTTGTTTTTTTTTTCAGTCTTCAATGTTTTTCATCTTTACTTTGTCCTCTCACATAAGCTTTTAAGCAAAAAGGGACACAGGAGTAAAGTACCTCTGCTGGGCAATGCCCTGCTCACGTATAACCATCATATATGATACTTTTCAGCTTCTTCTCATTTCAAAATCATAGGCCCATAGAAGGGACCTTTTGAGATCATACGGTAGACTTGAAATCTTGCTCTGTCTTAAAATGTGCCATAAATCTGTCATTTGAAGACCTTCCATTTTGTTGCTTCTTCCCAAGACAGAATTGCTTTAGCTGAAAATCAGCATGGAGCTGAAGGAGATGGGAGTCTTTCCGAATCATGGCATTGGTGATGTTTTCAGTATTACTCTGTATCCAGTTAATTAAAAAGCAGTTTTACTGGACCACTTCTTAATTGACTGCTTCACATTTGCACATTAAGCAGAGGTTTAGAGTGACCTGTCCATTATGATATCCTAGTCCTTTTCCTTGGTGGCTAACAGCTAATTTCAAAGCAGCAATGTGCATGAAAACTCAGATTATTCTCTCTGAAGTCCATTAGCCTGTATCTATCAACAGTATTTTCATTTGTCACTGTGCAGCCTGGTGCTTTCATTTTGGTCTGCCTGAATTTCATGCTTTGCTCTACCCAAGCGTAAGGGGGGAGGTCCAGTGGAGAACAGCAGAGGCACGCAAATCTCCCATGAGTGGGCTTCAAATGTTTAAATGAAAGGCCAGGACCTACTGTAGAGGTAAACCTGACTTTGTTCCCCTCTGTGGGTCTGACACAGATATCTGCTCTGATAAAGCCACTGCCAGATACCTACAAAATCAGTGGTTACATCGAGTGAGGGAGCTGGCCCAGCGTGTGTTCACAGCTGCTCTGAGCTTTTCATATCCCTAAACTATCATTTCTTTGCACTGCATTTTCCCTTTTGTTCATTCCCCTGCTTCCTTCTTTTACTGTGTGAGAACAGAGGTCTGGGTAATCCATTTGTCATTTTTTCATTCTAGGTCTCAATTATTCTTTCTAACCCGCTTTTCTTCTCTGTCAGCATTCCCTCTTGCTCCTAACCTTTTGTTTTCTTCCATCTCCTGTCTGCCCAAGACTGATTTAAATAAATCTACAGGAAAGTAATGTGAATGGGATTTTTGCCTGCAAAATGAAAAGCAAGTGCTCTGCTGGCACTGCATTTCTACACCTTACGTGCTGCAGAAAGCTACATTCACATGATCAGAAAGTGCATATATCTGGAGACAAGGAGGAAAGCTGACTGGAGCTTTGTGTTCCTCATAGAAGCAGCAGTCTGAACCATACACATGAAAGGTGCTCAAACGACACCTTTGAAACATCTCCATCAACTGAAGTATTTAATACTGAAGATCACGTGACAAGCGAAATGGGTGATTCCATATTTCAGTCTCCTACAGTTTCTAATCAAGTATCTTTCTCTGAAATGTTCCTGTGACTGCTTTTTCTGAACCAGCAATGTCTCTCTCAAAACTCTTTCACTGTATGTTTTGTCTTTCTCTCTAAGGCTTTGCTTCCCCATATTGTGAATGGTCTCTAATTTCTAGCTAATTTTGACTCATCGGTGTGTGCTTAACTTGTTTATATGTTTGGCTTCCTAGCTTCTCCCTTTACCTAAAGTCTCTTTCAGCTTGGGAAGACTGAAGAGTTATGCCATTGTGCACTGCTCAACAATTGGCATTCTCTGATGTGTTAACACCGTGCTACTGTTGAACCAGGAGTGCTGGACAGCAGAAGGATGTCTGCCCAAAGCTGGAAGAGCGAGGCCCTGAGCACAGACCTTCATGTTCTTTGGTAATAGTTTTTGAGTCTTAATTTTCAGCCATCAGTCTGTGGCTCTCCTTGCTCTTCTCTGTGAAGTACAGCCTGAGGGCAAAAGCAGAGCAACACGGACAAGTCAGGAAGCTCCTTTCCCTGAGAAGCTACCACTGGCCTGAATGGATAAACGAGGACCTATAACCAGGAACTCAGTAGGCAGCCTGGGACACTGCACTGGTAGTTAGCCTGAGAGCATTTTGTTTAACCAAGAGATATAAACATGCTCTTAAAGTTAAGCACACACTGATGAGTCAAATTTAGCTAGAAATTAGAAACCAGCCATAGGATGTTTTGCTATTACCTGTATATCTATGCTGGGACCTGTTTCTTTGCATTTGCATATGTTTATGTATTTAAGAGATTCATAAGCAAATGCTCTCTCTCCTATGTGCTTATTTTCTTAATGAAAATATGATGTAATTTGTTGCTTTATTTTCTGGACTTTTATTCACCAGATGCAAGATTTTTTGATAATTTTCTTATTACCTCATTTCTGTATTTCCTTCTGCTTCTATTTTATGATTTAAGACAATGAAAAACTATCAACAAAAAATATCTAAGTGCCGTCTGAATTGATTATTGTAACAGTAAGCAAACCTACGAGTCACCTTACTATATGTTCCCAGGAAATACTAATAACTGTTTGTATGCATAATAAAAATGGATATGTATAAAACATTGTATAGCTGAGCAGTACAGCAATGAAAAACATCCCTCTAGGACTTACACTGTTACTGTCTCAATGAAGTTGAGATCCTCCTTTCACCACTAATTTAGCAGCACAAAACCCCAGAATCCTTGCAGTCCCACACTGTGCCTCAGAAATGCCTGAGTACACAGACTGTGTTTCTTTAATCAGTGTAAATTCACCCTGCAATTTTCTCTCCCCACTGCCACCCCCTTGAGCAACAGCTTAATAAATAAATAAATAAACAAATAAATAAATGAAATCTGCTCAGCTACTCCCCGAGTTGAGTGCAACCAGACATCCTCTCCAGGTCTTTAGGTAGATGAGCAACCGTGCTGACTCCAGTGACTCACGTACTTGTAATTATGTGCACACAGGGAATCTACATCCTTAATTTGTTTTTTGCCTCCTGTGGTGTTTAAATCATGAGTTGTGGGTTTGGGGTTTTTTAAACTTGCTTGCTGTTCTAGTCAGGTCTTGGCAAATTTTCCTTTTCCCTGTTTTGGCTGGCTTTTCAGGTGCTCCAACAAAGTATAGGGTTCCCACCAGAGTTCTTAAAGAAGAAAGATTTCCAGGGTGAGTATACTATATCAATAAATGAAACCCAACCTTTTAAAAATTACACTGTCAGAAAAACCCATTAGGCTTTAAAAGAGTTGAAGTAAACATTAGATTTTAATATCTACTGCTGCTTAGATTTTTCTGAACTGAAAATCCCCAGTGAGCACTTAAAACTTCATTACTACACTGAAAGGTTGTGAAAGGCTATTTAAAGGTTTTCAATTTTGCTGAAGTCTAGAGGTTATTACAGCTTGAAAGAATACAAACCCTAATATTACATGGAATGAAAGGAATCAAATTTATGTTCTCATCTCCCCTGTAGTTTAATCTAGTTCTATTAGATTCAATGGAGAAAATCAGGGCAGGCTGAAATATTTTAGAGGGCTGATGAAAAATAATATTTTGTCATCATAGAAAACATTTCTGTCTATTACTCACACTCTAAAGGATATTCCTGTCTCTCAATCCCACAATCACAATTTACAGTGTTATCAGTGTTACAGTGGTATCAGCTCAGAAACCCGCAGACTGTGACCTGCATCAGAGTCACACCAAAATTTCCAGAATTACAAACAAAAAAAATTGAGGACATCTGACTTCATCTCAAACTGAGGTTATCTATAACTTGATATGAAGTCTTGCATTATAAATATTTTAAACTCTTTTCCTCCTTACTTAATTTGGGAGAGGCTACTGGGTGACTCAAAAACTATGGACCATCATCATATTCGACAGCTACAGTAGAAGCTGACCAAACAGTGCAGCACAAATTAGCTTTTATACTCATCTACTGAGCAGTCCATCAGATTCTGGGTTTGGTCAGTCCCAAAGTGTTAAATGAAGAAGCACATTTCCTGGTGTGCAGCTGTGGCTGAGAGAAGACCTGTTCATCTCCAATCTACTGGGACTGGAGACATCAGCTGTCCATTTCTTTACATTTTGGCCCTCTAGACTTCCCAGGGTCTCACAACTGAAAGACAGAGGTACCCAGCTACTCAGATTTACACCAATTTGTGGTTTTTTTAGCATAAAACAGTGCGAGGAACTTAGAGTTCTGCTTGGTACAACCCATACCTGAATGCTTTTATGCTGGCACTTCTACCTTGAACCCACATACTTCAATTTATTTCAAAACCTACCGAGTGTTAATTGGTTAAATGCTTGTACACAGCTATAGCTATGTTTGCCTATATACTAGAAGGTAAAAAAACCTCAACTAAACAGCACTCTGCATTTAAAGAATGCTCTTAGGAGACACTTAGTCCCTATAATAGGAAATAAAACTACAAGACTGTCTTTTATGGCGGAAGCATATCATCCTCTTAGACACAGCAAGCCATGGTGCAGTTCAAAGGGGAGAACAAAAAGAAGTCTGGGTGATTTTTCTGCCTTCATTTGCCTGCTGCTTCGGGAGCAAGCTGATTTGCTTGCTGCAGGAAGATCAGCCCACAAGGTGGCTGTGTGATATACTGTTTGTCTCCCTCCTTGAAAGATTACTCCTGGGTGTATATGGTATATATTCAAATTCTCCACTGCTGCTCCTCCTCCAGGCTCTCAGTAAGACCAGTCCAGAAGATGAGTACTCCCCACCAACAGCACTATCCTGATGGAGTTTCATATATACTCTAATATACACCTTTTATACAACACTGTTCATCAGTCTCTTGGAGATGTTCAGTTCAGGTACTAGAAGTGTTGACAGCCCTAGCCCAAGGCAATCTGTGCCTTGGGCTTCTTCTCCCAACCCTTTGCATCATCTACTGGGCCTTTAACTCCTTCAGAAATCACTCGATTCTTAATGCTACACATGCACAAACCACCAAGTGAGCATAAAGTGGTTCAGGGACTCACAGAGCAAAGTAGCTGGAGGGGATCTCCACAGGTCTTCTGGTGAAGCTTCCCTCTCAGAGGGAGTCCATTGAAGGAAAGAGGCTCAAGATCTCTTCAGCCTGAGTTTTGGATCTCTGGCGTGGGGATACCACTGTCTTTGCAGGCCTTTGTGAGGAAAAGAGTATTTCTCTATATTTTTATATATAGGACGATCTCCAGCTGTAAGGTCAGAGAAAGACATACATTTCCAGCAATTATTTCCTGTCTTGAAACCCAGAAGGTATATGAATAGGCAGAAAGATACTATCAACTGTGCCCAATGAGTAATAGTGGTTTTAAGATGCAAATTACTCTTTAAATTCAAATCTTAGTGCCATTCACTTGGGAGAATCACAGCTAATACTTAATATGTGGACAGAAACTTATATTGCCACTGGCTGCTACAAAAATCACTTATTCAACACAGCATTTCAAAATATTCATCAGCATTTCAGAATTAATGCATCTTCTACATCATTGTAATACATCTTCAAATTTTTACTAAGTAAGATTTCTACCCTTTGTTGGTAGGAGAGTTAATATTTTTGCCATATAATAAGTGCCAGAGCACAGAACCTGTGTTTCCCTTTATTTTTGTTTAGAGACAAGATACAAAAAGGCATTAATTTCTTAAATATTGGCATGTGTGCAGTTTTCACCATTCCTGTAAAGGTCAGTGAATGTGCTGTCAGTGGAGTAGAAGAAAATAAGTGCTCCTTTGCCCAGGAAGGCAGGTGTTATTTGAATCATTCTTGTTAGGCAATTTTCATCTTCCCTTGAATTTATTACTTGTGTCAGCATCAGCGACAATAAATCAAGCACAAGTTGCTTGTCCGCATGGGCAATTCTGTTGTCTCATATCGTGGGGAGCTAATGAGGAGGAGGAAATGACACTGTGTGGGTGATGCAGGCAAGCAAGCTCCCGTGGGGAGGGTGTGAGGGCATTATTTGTCCCAGCTCCCACCTCCTCCAGGGCCAGAGGAACCGATTATGAGTTTCTTTAGCACCAGGGACTTCTCTGCTCAGAAACTTCTCAGCTGTGGAGTCCAGGTGAAGTTAGTAAAAATAAAGATTTTGGGAGATCCTAACCTATAAACAGCCCCTTGGGATCACTGTGGGATATAAATTATATATTCCCATAAATGAAATGCCCATCCTGTAATACCACACGAGGATCTCATTAACTTTCAACCCTCAGAAGTTCTCAGGTGTTTAGGGAAGCCACAGCTTTGCTCAGTTAGACCTGAGTCTAACCCAGTACCATGCTGCTGTCAGTGGCTGCCTAACCAGTACCAAGTGTTCCTTTAGCCCGGCACTGTTTCAGGTCTCTGTTCTTTCCTTAGAGCCCTAAGTGAGCACAAAGCAAATTATGAGCTCAGTGACCTCTGAGGGATTTTTTGTTGGGGGTGTTTAGTTGGATTTCGTTTGTTTATTTGGTTTTAGTTTCATTTTGGATTTGTTTTGCTTTATTTTTATGCTTGCAGCAAGTTTACTGTCTTTTAGAAAAAGTAAAGCAAGAAATATCTCTGCTGACACCCTATTATAATTTGCAAGTAAGAAAGCTTGTATTTTATGCTTGTATCTCCTCATTAAACTGAATTGAGAGATACATAGTTTCAGGATGTTTTCCCTGTCACTTGTAGTGTTTCCAGAGTATGATCCCAAAATATGCACTTTGGAACTAACAGCAGCTGCATGGTTAATAAACACAAAATTGTGTCCCAGCTTTAACCATGGACTGCAGCAGATACCTCCACAGCTTCCTCAGAGAAAAGTGGTAGAACTTACAGTACTTTAAATATTTCTTCAACGAATTTTAAAATGGCAAACTAATACACACACTCACACAGAGAAATGTAAATGCAGTCAGCATTACTGGGCTGACTTTGTAGTACAAAAATCCATCAACATTGGCTCCATAAATACCCTTTTTACTGAGGAAACAGCAGTTTCTTAACCCATCCAAATGCTTTAGCAGGAGGTGTTTCTCTCATAAATGATCAAATAACACTTTAAGTAAGCACAGAGAGAAGTCTGAGAATGCATCCAGGATGAGCCTTCGGCTCCACACTTGGTCTGGAGCACATATTTTGCTAACTCAGGATACTGATTCTCTGTGTAATGTTGTCACACAGGTTCCAGGGTGTGACTTAGAGGGGCATGGCTTTAAGTGGTTAAACATATAATGATGACATACTGAAGTTCTCATGCTAATGTTTAAATGGAATTTAGTTGATTAATGAGGTCTTTCATTTGCAGTCACTGAAAATTTTTTTTTAATGTTACTTGCATAGTCTGCAGTACTTTCAAAGACACCATTGGCTCATTATGAATAATCACAGAATGTTCATGAAAGAAAAGTACACTGAAGATGACAAAATCCCCAAGTAATTAATGTGCAAATATTCAAAGTTAAGTGAAAATTATTTATAAAAAAACACTCTGAAATATTGTAATGTCATTTGTACAATTTCAGAGTGGAAAAAAATAAAGAGAAAGGATGCAATCTTACTTTCTATCTTTTTCTAATATTTGCTATGCCCAGGATTAATTTGAAGGAAAATGTATATCTTCTTTTTAGACAGCTGCTAATTTGAGACTTAAAAGAATATTTAGAGAAGACAATTTGTTTTAAAAGAGTAAGACTATAAACACTGCATAATTACCTGTTAATGATATTGTAAATCAGTTTCTCAAGAAACATATTTAACTACTGATTTTAGAACTAATTATTAGATTTACATTAAAATATGTTCTACTCTCTCAATTTCTGTTCTAACATTCAAAGGTGTCCTTTTTCTCTGGAAATATATTGATACGGAATCATATGCAGTAACCTGGTTTTTAAGCTTCTGTGTTTCAGGTATTAAAATAATAAAGAGAAAGCCAGTATGTGAATGCCATAACATCAAATTTAACAAAATCAAGGACAGTTCCTTTCTACATGATGAACATTTAACCCACAGAAGACTTGATAAATAAAAGGTGTCTTGGAGGCAAAGGGAAGGTTTAAGCCTGCAGCTGTTGGAAGCAGACAGGAGCCCTACTAAGGCATAAAGAATTACACCAAATGTAACAAGGATCTGGTCAGGGTTTATCATGGTTGGAGTAACTCAAGATGAAGCCTTGAGAAAGAAAAAAAAAAGATTCGAAGCCCAGAAAAATAGAGTTTGCTGAATTTTACTGTCATTAAGCTGTTTGCTGGCATTTGTTTGCTTATCAGGCAGTCAGATTTAATTTTTGGAAGGTATCACTTGACATGCCCAGGTGTAGGGCTCAGATTTCTAGGTTTGTTTTACTTCCCAGTCATAGTAAGTATGCACAGCTTACCTTGATGCAGATCTCCACCATGCTTCTTAGTGAGGCCAAAAGAAAAGAGAGGTGTGAAGGGTTGTAATTTGGAAATAATTTTAGATGCTATAGGGTTTTGAAGACCTTTGAAATGCATTCTGAGTTTCATGTAACACGGCTTCTTCAAAGCAATGAATTTCTTAAATTAGTGTTTCTTAAGAACATTTCAAGACCAATTTCTCTGTAAATTAATTTCTTGTGCATTTTTAACTGCTTTTGGCTTGCAGTAATTCAATCAGAGTCTGTAATCTTCTATCAGTGATCGTGCCAACCAGTAATGTTCCTTTACACTTCAATGGAGTCCCCAGGTATGCTTCCAGCCTATTGAGAGAACACATGCTAGGTGCTGCTCGTCCTAAACTTTGTTTCCATGTCTGAAAAGCAATGAGATAATTGAAATAGGTCAATATCAATTTTAAGTATTCTATTTTTCTCATTATATGCTTTGAGGGTAACATACTCTCACAGAATCTTTAAGTTTTATATTCTATGGATAGTTTTTTCATGCCTCATCAGAGATTGTTTTGAAAATATGGAGATTCTCTAGATAGCAACATGTCTGTCATCCTAAAATGTGAAATAACTTAGAAAAAAAAATCCTGGTTGTGTAGACCAGTTGCATAAAAATATTGTTTCTAGCTGTAATTTTTATTTGTTTTTTTATGGCAATTTAAAATGGGCTTTTGCCACAAATCCTAGGTGGAAATTATCAATCTTTCTGTCATAAAGTAAAAAAAATGCTTCAGCCCTTTTGTGCGACCCTGGTGCTATAATATTTTTCTAATTAAGATCACCATAAAATTCATATTTCTTCTACTTCCTCCTTCACATCCCACTCCCAATTTTCTCTCAGAATAAGAAGGCTACTGTTTCTGTCTACCAACATAAATCAATTCTTAGCAAATAGCCTAGTGTGATATCTATTAACTTGTCACCAGGGATAAAATTTATTTAAAAGTTAAGAAGTGTTTTACAATATAAAATTCCACCCAGTGCTGAAGTGAATAGTATATGCTTCCTCAATAAAGTACTTTTTCAGGCACCACTTCTAGAAATGTAATCTACTGATCCTGGAATACTGAATGAAATTCACAAACCATGAACATCTTTAGTGATTAGTGTCTCAAGAGCGGCAGTTACTTTTCTGGACAGCTTTCCTTGTATTATGTCAACCAGATTTTCCATTGTTTTGCTCTCCCTTCCTTTTTTCTTGTTTTCTCAAACAAGCAATTGGATCACATCTTTTGGATAGGGGCATAAGAAAAATAAAGAGCATGTGAATAGTGCAAATATTTTTCTGATAAAAATCATGGCATAGAACTTGGCTAATTGCATTTTTCTTTTCTCTAGGCTTTACAGTAATTTTATTTTAGTTACACAAATATGAATGCATTTGTTAATCAACTCTGACATGTCCAAAACTGTGTAAGACGCACAATCTTCTCATATTTTCTAAGCTGATTTGAAAAACTCTTTTTGGAGGAAATACCTCACTTGATAAGTGTATAGAATAAAATATGCATTACATAATTTCTTTTTCAAGTCACAGCACTTGTATTTTTCTGTTTTCCTCTGTTTATTAATATATAATAAGAAAGAAAAAAAAAGGCAAAAGACAGAGAAATCACAGGTAAAAAAAAATGAATGACAATAAACCAGTATTGCAGCCTATTACATGCAAAAATGAAGAAAAGAGTTCATCTCCAAAGATGTATATGAATCTTTTCAAAGATAACAAGCATAAAGAAAATTGTTGGCATTGCAGGTTAGAGTTCTCTTTAAAATCCCAACCATTTGTAAAGGAGAAAATATAATTGTATTTTTCCAGTTCCATGAACCACCTTGTGTTAACTTCTCCTCAGAGATACGTTGGATAGGTCATTTAGGAATTTTGCATAAAATTGAATGTTTCGGATTTCCTTTATCTAAGTATGATTCATTTAGCCACTAAAATTGCTATTGAAAACCATTTTGCATCATTAGCCAGTATTACTAAATCATTCGGCATGCTTGGAAAACACAACCCTGGGAAAACATATGTTCATGTGAAGCACTTTTGATAAGCTGTTATAAAGAGGGTTCCAGTACATAAACCCATAACTCTTGCCTGTAAAATGAAATATGCAACAAGTAGGCCAAATCTTGATTATGTCTCTGATATTATAGTCACATTTTTGGTGGATTTTGCCATGTAGTAATTATGCCATCTGTGATGGAACCCTTCAAACTCCTCTGCAGCCTTCTGTATACAGTGAGAAAGAGCCATTTTTATGGTTTGCTTTCATTTAATATTTAGCTTTTGGTTTAGACAGTCCAGTTTATGATTTCTGGCCTGGCCTGGGAATAAGGAGTTGTTTCAGCCCCCAGACCTGTGCCCAGTAACCATACTGCAGCTCTGGGATGAGGGACTGCTCCCTATGCCACTGCAGCGATCAGACTGGAAACCTGCCAGCAACTCCACAGAATTTCCCAGTTAACAGAGTGTGGTAAATATGTATCTTCCTTCCTCATAACAGTCAAGCAAGGCAAGAACTACAAGCATCAGTTGCCAATTTCTTCGAAAAACCATATTGATTTTTTGCTGGAAAAAGACACAGGAGATCCAAAGCTATGTGTACACATTCCTTCGACTATATGACCAAAGTTCTTTAAAAAAAATAGAGGCTTCTTTCCAGAAATCCACTTAATTAATTGGCATAATTATTCCATGCAGGCTTTTGCATATTAATAAAAAGACAGAGCATTTCCATGATATCACAGGGACTGAAGTGGTTGGGCATTTAGAGGCAGGTCTGCTCCAACCAGTCCCTGCCCCATCCATCTGTCCTTTCCAATGGCTTGCTCCTGGCTGTGAATCGTGTCCCTGCTCCTGCATTTATGTCCATGTGGTCTGCTAGGCTGGAGGAACTTGATTCAGTTGATGAATATTCTCTGGAAGAAAGTAATCAGGTGTGTTTGCTTTCCAGCCTCCTTCACTTGTTTCTGGAAAAAAACAGCTGTGCCAGCATGGGACTGCAGGATGAGGAGAGAGGCATGAAACACAGGACAAGAGCCAGCAGCAGGGGCAGCTCCTGCTTGTGCTGATGTGCCCACTGGGGAGCGGTTCGGCATGCTGTGCCCACAGCACCCTGCCTGTCACCTATTTGATTTTCACCATCTTCTCTCTAAGTTCTGCCTGTTTCCTTGTGTTCCTCAACAAGCAACTCCTCAATGCACCAAGCTCCACTTTCCACTAGCAACTCTATTGCTCTTTGCAGAGGGAGAAGCTCTAGCACATCTCAGGCAAATCAGCAGAAACAACCATCCTTCCGTGTGGTCAGCGGCATCGGCGAGATCACAGCTGCCAGCAAACCTTTCTTCACTGCCTTGATCCACCAGCAAAACACATCTCTCACAAAACTCAGTCACATACAACAAGCCCAGCATTCATCTTCCTCTCCCAAAGGACATCCCAAGGACATTTGGAAATTAACCTGAATGATCATTAAGCATTTTTCTGACACAGGGCAAAGATCAATCTCACCAGCAGGTAGCACACACAGGTTGTCAATGAGGTGCCCTTGCAGAGGGAACAGAAGTGAGGTGTTGAAGCCTTCATGAATGAAGCACTTCCCAAAGCACTTTCCCTTACATTACATGGGTCCTCCATGGCAGAAGGGAGCTTGTATGTCTTGGTCCCTTCAGCATGAGCAGGGAGGATCCTGTCAGCAACACTTTGCAAGGCAAGTTACTTTGTAAGGCAAGTAAGCAGTGGTCTAGAAGGCAGCCGCTCACAGAAATATTACCAGCACAGAGAACTAATTTGAAATAGCCATAAACAGTGAGAAATGCTCAGAAACATCAGTGTCTGCACTGCCTAACTCTCAGACAAGCTGTGGAGGCAAAGAAGAAGTAGGATACCTCAGGCCAAGAGCAAGTTGCTGCCAAAAATTTTGAGGGTTAAAATGATCCTTTTGGTGTCTCATTGGTCCCCGCGGCACCAAAGCGAGACAGAGACAGGCGGCAGCTGATGAAAAGTACAACACTCTTTTACCTAACCTGTGAGTCATCAAAACAATCTTATGTCCTGACTTCTGGTGAGAATAACTCCTAGACAAAGCTGACAATGACAGGCATACCATGTTTGCTGGAGACTATCACCTCTCAATATGGGCACAGAAAACGATGAGACTTTTTAAAACTCATACCACCACTGCATGAACCTCCGCAAAACAAACCGAAAGATTTTCTGCTTTCCAACAGCACAGCAGGCTCGCTTGCTACAGCTGCTTAGGTGCTATTTTTGTATCACATCACTCAAAACCACTGCGCCTCGCTGCAGAGAGGGGTGTTGGGCAGGAGGATGAAAGACTTGGATGCTGTGTCTGAGGAGTTGCTTTAAAAGCGCCGTGGATTCAGCGTAGCTGCACAGAGCGAGGGAGGGTTGCTGGCTGACGGGATGCTCGCTGCCATTAATTAAAGTCTGTTTACTTTGGGATCATATACTGATGCAAAGGAAGAGAATTATTTTTAGAGAGATTTCACCTTTATTGCCATTGAATGAAATTAACGTTAGCTGAATGGCTCACTTGGAAACATAAAAAGCAAAAGCATCTTAGAGTGCCAATTACAAGCATAAGGTCTGGAATGGCTCTCGCCAGCAAGCAGTAGCTACTGGTCCTTGTGAAACGACTCCACAATGCCCTCTCTCTCTCCCTTCCTGCTGGCTTGTGGTTCTTCAAATTGGCTCATTTCACTGCAGACAGAATCAAGGACAATTTAATCACTGTCCAAGCTGACTAAAGCTGTCCATGTTCATGGCAGAGTGCCTACAACTCCAAACCTGCCCCTTTGAGAGAAATCATTATACATTATTTATTCTGAGACGTTTACCTGACTTTAGAGTGTATGTTTTGATGAGCTGAAGAAGCACCTTTCCCTTATGAAACCAGGCAGTTCAGGGAGAGCTTTGATCTTTGCATGCCTTCCGTCCAGCAAAAGGATTTTGCAAACAGTAACCTTGAAGGAAGTTGGCTTTCAGCCATGAGCAGGAAAAAGTAAATATTACTTGTCAGTTGAGAATTCAATAGAGAATTTGGGGGTAAGACTTTAATAGAATGCAAATCTGTGAGAACCAAATTTTTCTGTCGTGTTTCAATTTCCGATGTGCAAAATGAAAATGAAACAGATTGGCTTAGGTCGGATTGATCCATGCAGGTCTAATTTAGTTTCCCAAATACAATTAAAATTTCTTGTCTCAGGACAGTTCAACATTAATCTTTCTTCAAGCTGCCACAGTGTTTCACAGGAGCTGCAGTTCATTCTCTTCTGAGACAGATACCTGACAGACCACATACCTCACAGTCCACACCATTTTCTAAATGACACCAGGCAAAATAAAGCCATCACTTCACTGAATTTCATTTTGATATATTATGTTTGGTTAAACCTGAAAATGCAGGGAAAGTTTGGATGAGAATTTAGGAATCCACCTGCATGGTAAGATAAAAATCCCTTTGTACCAGGGTCCGCAAAGTGCAGAAGTAGATCATATCTGGCCCTTCAGGCAGGTGTTGAACCACCTGGCTTTTTGGAAATGAATGGCTTCTGTGGCTAAGTTTGGAGAACCATGACAGTGATGCATAAACAACAACTCAGATCCCTCAAGGTGGACCAGGTAAACAAGCTCAAGGTCCATTGCACTTACTTTTACATTGCAAGAATTCTGTGCAGAAATCATTCCCCATGATTGCCAAAGGTGCGATTTTATTGCTCTAAAAGCTCTCTGAATTGTGCCATTCAAGAAGAAATACAGCAGCTCTCCCCTCCAAACAGCTTTGCACGGCTGGAGACCTTACCGTTGAATACTTTCCTCTCAGAATTTTTTTCTTTCCAGCACAGTTTCAAAATTGATCCCTTTCCTTTCAATAAGCTCAGGATTTGAAGGGTTCAGCTGCAGATGTAACAACCGGTTTTCAACACTGCAAATGCAAGGGTGGAACAGTATACACTTGGAAGTAGAGTTTCAACATTTCATTTTCACAGAAAGGCTGTTTCTTTCTAGGACACTAATGAGGAGAAGCTTGAATAGGAAAAAAAATTAGATACACAGGTGGTAAAGAAACTGCAGAGAGTGTTGCCCTTTAGTGAAAGCATATTAATGCCAGCCTGCTGTTGCTCTGGCTGCTGGCTGAGCTGAATTGGGTTTCTCTGACCACTCCCACTGGAGCTCTGTCCTGGGAGGACGATTTGCACAGGGCAGTCAGCTGAAAACTTCTGACTGATCTTTCAAATGATCTTCTATCATGGGTATATAAAAACATTTAGTGGTTTGGGGCTATGTGTTACAAGTTTAGAAAAATCTCTGGTTAACTGGTGGTTCCTCTGTTCTGGAGTTAACTTTGAATCTATGCACGCACACACACATATGCTCCAGCACATATTGTTCACAAGATAAGAAGCTTAGAGATAAACAATTGCCTTCTTTTCACTTCAGCTGTACTACAAGCAAAGACAAATACATAATGCAACAAATCTCTGAGCAGTGGGGTCTCTGGAGGACACTGATTGCACCAGCTGAAAACTTGGAGTGAAGCACTTGCTTTCCCTTTTCTCGAGGCAGAATAGTCCTTGCTTCTTCCCTAGGATTTTTTTTTCTTTAGGCTACATGGATAATTAGAAATGAGTTAATTGCAAGAAGGTTTTAAGAATATTTTATATAAATAGTGATTACTTTTAGTGTAATCAATACCACATGAGAGGCTACACATTACTAGCGAGTTAGCTGTTATGCATTAATAAAGAAATGACATTTCTCTTGCCTAACACATCTACGTCCTAGCTTCTCACTGCAGGTAACTTTTCTAACTTCCACAATGTAGTAACTTTCTAAATTTTCATCACAGAACCACAGAATGGCCTAGATTGGAAGGGACCTGAAAGATCATCTAGTTTTCCAACCCCCAGGCCATGGGCAGGGACAACTTTTATTTTTAAAGTCTTCTCTGGTCCCAGCTTAATTTTCTTTGCGAGTTCAGCTTCATCTACACCTATTGATTTGAAGCGTTATATTAAAACAACTTATAAATAAATATGTTTTCCTGTCATTCTCACATATTGTAATCACAAGACAGCTAATTTTTATCAGCAACAAAATTAAAAAAAAATAGCAAAAATTAATGACAAAGCTCAAAGAGATAAATTTAAGAGAGAAAAACTTCAAATCATTCTTATCCATTGATGAATGCAAAGGTATTCTGTATTTTAAGTCCTACTATTTTTGGCCTTGTACTGTGCTTTAAATGGTGCCTTTCCAAAGGAGCATATTGGAAGGCATCACAGTGGGCATGACTCCGATTTCTCTTGTGTAAATACTGTGATTGACAGCTGTGTGCTGATGTTCTCTAATTCAAAACTTATTTCACCGTTTTCACTGCATTAGCCCTTGCTTCAAGGCTGTTTTAATTTACCTTCTAATTATTTTTAATAATATGTAGGTTGGGGAAATGGGAACTCCTGCTCTTCCTGTATCCAGACTTTGTAGAAATCACTTGAAATCACATAAGGTCTAGAAAAAAGGTTACATTTTACAGCAAACGTGAAACCTCTTACCCAGCAGAGATAGGATGCTATGCTGTGCTGCCTCTTGTCTCTGCTTCCAGGGAAAGCAAATAAACCTGTCTGTTTCTTGACTTTCTGGGTTAAGAGTAAATATTAGAATTTTGTTTTAGTTTTGCTGAGATTGCAGCTGAGAGGGCAAAAATACTGGAATAAAGAGACTCAGGGGAGTGGGAAAAAATGTGAGAGAAGGTACCTGAAACCCGCACTGTCTCTGTTCTAGACCCAGTGCTCTTTCCATTATCCAATATTCCCTGATAAGACATAAGATTAGTATTACTTTTATATGTACATTTTGTACACTGCTTAAATAAAACAACTGGAAATCAAATCTGTTAAGTAAGGTTACCAAATAAAACATTTACAACTCATCTTGCTAATTATAGACACACTGAGAAGTGAATGAGCTGCAGTGTGAAACATTTTGCTTCTTCCACATGCAAGAAATCAATGTGGGGTGCTGTGAAGGATCATAATGGGCTTGGGAAGAGAGAACACCATGGTCCACCATATCTAGAGAAAGACAACCAGCGTGTACAGTCAGCACATTTTATCATTGAGGAGCATCTACAAATGCCAAACTTATTTATTGAACTTACAGTTCTATGTTATCTCTTACAAGCAATGTAAAAGAGTAATAGGCCTTTTATAGATTAATCCTCACAATTCTACACTGCTTATTCACAGAGATAACTCTCACTCACTTTGTCTTCTCATTATCTAAACAGACATGCCTTTCTTTAAGTCATCAACAGAGGTCATCACACAGATGCCCTTGTGGAATATTCATTAATCAAACAACTAATTTGAAATGGATCTTCAAAGCATTATTCATTCCCCATCATTCTTCATACATCAATTTAAATGCTTTATGTGTATAATGATTAGGTTGATGTTTAATTAATTGTGAAAATGTGAATTAAAGCTAAATTACAAGACAAATTATTCTACAGCACACAAAAACCGTTAATTCTCTACTGTTAGGTTTCAAAATCTCATCAAGTTTCCATAAACACCTTTTTCAGCTTTTTACTATGTGGTTGTAGCGGATCGGTTGGCCACCCTGTTTAAAAAAGGTTATAGTCTCATTGCCACTAATTTACTTCTTCTAATGGCAGAATAAGCAAAGGTTAATGCAAATACACATCACCTATTTGTAATTAAGAATAAATAGGATTTTGAGAGGCAACTTAGAGATAAGATAGAGGGAGATGCAATAGAGATGTTCTACTTCAGCTTGAAAATTTATTTAATCTCATGAAGCCATTAGAGTTAATAATTAATTTCTCAGAGATCACCAAAAATAAACCACCACCTACAGAGTATGAAGTAGGTGATACACTGTGTGATAAGTCTTAGACATGGCAAAAGTCAGATGGTTTTATGACAGAGTAGCGTCCAAATTGCAGCATGTGAGTTACTTCTGTGCCATTTACAAACCAATGGCTCCACGTTTCAACTGGATAAACCATTTATTTATGTTACTTCCTTCAGGTTTTCACACACTGTTGCTCTTGCAGAATGGATACTGCTTCTAAATGCCAGGAGGGCATTTCATAAATGGATGGCTGATCTCAGTACATTGCAGCCCAAAGTACATTGGTAAGCCTTCTGCTGAAATACATAAAATGACAACACTGATTGTATTGTAACAGTGACAAGCTGATTTACAAGAACTTCCCCAACCCAAAGGTGAAAAATAATCAAATATTTTTATGTAACAAGAATTAGAACAACTTAAAAAATTCTATTTCAGCGTATATGAAATTCATCTATATGAATATAAGCAAAGAGTATATATATATGGCTAGGGAGGTCCAAGAGAATGATGCATGATTAAAAGATGGTTCTGGAAGATAAGAATCCCATCTAATTGTTGTTTAAAAAGTAAATATAACATCTAAACAGGTTTATTGTCATCTGGTCATTTAATGGAGGTAGGACAAAAAAGGCAACTCAGATTAAAAATCTTTCTTCTGTTCACAAAACAAATATGACAAAAACTGTACAAAAGGCATCATATTGAATTCAAACAAAATCAGAACAGGGAATGCATTTTACAGGAAAGTGTGACAGCAATTGGTCCCAGTGTGGAAAGGCAGTAAGCACAGGCATTTGTTCTGAGCCTTTCTTGCATTGGGTTCACATACACTCCAGCAACAAGATCTAAACCCATATCCTTTGGGCCTATCCATATGAAGTATTGCACCAAATCAACAATTAAGGTTAAATTAGACATGAGCTTATATGTGTTGTATGATAAGGCCACATTATCAAACGAATGATGCCTGAAGGACAGGCAGTAAGACATGAACTGAGCTGCTCAGAATAAGGCAATTTTTTCTTTTTTCTTTTCAAAAGCCTGCATGAGCTATTATAAGGTGCCTCCTTATTTGTATGGTTCAATAATGAGAAGTGCTGATCACCTACATCTCTCACTAACTCAGAATCAGATGGTCAGTAATAGACCAATTCTCTTAGATTTACTTTCTGTAAGCAACCAAGTAAACCCACCAACTTTTACAAAACACTGCTGCTTTATCAGCAAATCCTTTAGCGCACAGACCTGAGCCACCAAAGAAATATGAATATTAAGGATGTTGACTTTTGGTCAAGATGAAATTTCAGATCAAATCAATGTCAAAATACAATACAGGAAAAAAAACCATAGTCAAGCAGCATTTCATTATTTTTCCGGTTTTGTGAGAGTTCAATTGAGGTTTTCAGATGAACCAAGAGTCCTCAATCTGCTCCACGGTCTTGAATAATAAGTACTTTCCCCACCCCCACTTTTTTTTCCTTCCCCCTGCCCCGCACCTGGGATAAGAGCTTTGAGGTCTACAAGCCACACATGCTAAGAAGCAGTGTCCAAATCCTGCTTTAGCACATCACATCCCTTAGCAGGTGATAAAGCAACAGTAATAAACCTGGTCTCATCCTAGTCAAAGCAGATACCATTCAGAAGACATAAAATACAGCAAGAGGGATTGAAGAATATGTCTAGTTTTCAGTGATTTATTTATGAAATTCCTAGGGGACATAACCATGCAAAGGTCTCAAAGCTGTCATCTGTGGTAAATTGTATGTCATAATATATTTAACAAATGATAATTCAAACCACAGATAACTATAGAGAGAAAGGTTCAGAAAATGTTTCTAGATGGGCAGTGACTGAACACTTGGTTTCAACAGTTTTATTATAGCTTAGGGGTACACTCACTGCTCACTGTACAAATAAATAGTTCCCCCTCTCTGTAGTAGCAGAGATTTTTGCTCACATTAAGATTGTTCAAATCCCGGAAAATTTACAGGCTGCAATGTAGAAGTTTCCATGAAAATGTCCCTGTGGCTTGTCAGACACTAATGAAGGAACAGTTTCATATATGGCAGTAAGTTTTCAGAGGTTATTCAGAACCAATAAAAATAACAATAAAATATGAGCAGGAGAAAATTGATTCAGCATCAGAGAAAACCTCAGGTGGTATCATCCCAGGTCTCAGAATTAATCACTGAAAAAAATAAAGGGAAATGCTGTACAGAATCCTGTACTCAATTCTATAGTGCAAAATGTCTGTAACTAAGTGGCCCATGGAACAGTAATGCTATGCTTCTTATCAAATGGTCAGTCCCTCACCTGGTATTGCTGCTAGGATTAGCATTTACAACAATCAGCCAGAATATTCAAGCTCCCTATTCCAGAGCAAGGCTCCCCCTTTATAATTTTATTGTAAATTAATTGTATTCTTCCCTTGATACTCATATATGCAGGGTACTTTATGGGAAGGACCCTTATCCAACTTCATGGGCACATCTCATAGAACACCCCTGTTGAACTGCTGCCTGTTTCATATTAGAATAAATTTGCTCCTTACCATGCTGCTGCAGCCCATTTCCCAGGAGTTTAGCTAAATCACCTTTAAGTGTCCCATGCTACAATTCATAGGATATTTCCTTATAGGATATATATTTTAAGTACTGTCTGCTTTTACTAAAAGAACTCCCCATGGTATCCATTAGGTTTCACTTTTTACAAACTCCTGAATAATGTTAAATACTGGGAAAAATGTACATAAATTTAGTTGGCTTCTGACATACCCTACTACACTGACAAAAGTTCTAGTTTTGAAACTATCATGCTGTGCCTGTTGTCAGTCCAAATGCTGAGTAAGAAATGATGTGTGAAGAAATCCTAAGCTCTGGATTTCTGTCCGAGGAAACCTCTGTGAATCTGCCTTTGCTTATTGCAAAAGCCCTGTGTCAAAGTCCATTACTAGGTTCTCTCTCTTAAATAGTTTGGTTCTGACTGTATTTTCCTTGTTGCTCCTTTCTCCCTTCTATTGTTGCCACTAGCTGTTTCTGTAAAAAAACCTAAAACCAACCAACAAACAAACACAGAAGCCATACAGTCTCATTAAGCCAGGATACAAAGTTCATCATTTGCAATGATGAGGACTGTGCAGAAATGTCATTGTTTATGTGCAAGCAAGACACTTCAAAATCCCAGCCATATCTCTGCCTGGCTCCCAGGAGATCATCCTACAACTTGTCATATTCACATTAATTAATTCAGGGCTGATTTGTTTTGTCCTAGACTTTTTTCCCCTCTTTTTTAAGGAAAGGGTACTGGATGGTAACAATGAAAAGGGTAAAAGTCACGTATACAGTATCTTCTGAAAGGTCAAGTCATTAAGAATTTGCTTATATCCTTCTTTGTGTCTGCACTTTTGGTACTGATATCGAAGTCCCAAAGCAGAGCAGGAGAGTCAACTCTCCCAGTCCCAGAGGACACTGCCTCCGTTCGTCTGCTCTGTGTAACTTGGCTCCACTCAAGGGTCTCACTGAAATTACCTCCAGTGTTTACCATCCCAGCCCTTCCACTCTGTGTAAACAGTTCAAAATACCAGAGGCCATTAGGACCCCATTTAAAACTTTCCATACTTGAAATCCTTGACTACTGTGACAGAGTGAAGAAAAATGTAGATTTAACAATATATTATCAAAAAATTCACAATGATTACAGTGAGGTAGGGGTTATACTTGCCACTGATTCTCCAGCCATGGTGAATGTCTGCTTTAAGACTCTTCCTTATTCTTTTTATTGATTTAAGAGTATAGTGTTTGAGAACATCTATATTCGTACTACACACAAATTATTGTCAAAGATAATCATCATCAAAGGAAAAGACTAATTTATTCTCATTTTCCCCTTGAACAATACCTGCTCAATCAAGAGAAAAATCAGGAATGAGTGGATGAAATAAAAGTCTTCTATAAGAAATCACTTTTACCAACAAGAAAAATAGCCTGTTGAGTTAGCTTTTACCATTCTGTTCTGTTAAAAATGATCTTGCCCACAGACTTCTATTTTCTCCTGAATCTCCAGAAAGATAATTCCAGCTGATGACTCGTGGAGCTTCCAATTCCCTTTTTATTCTTTATCAGGCAGTTGACAGAAATGTCCTTAACAGCTTAAAGCTTTAGTTCCTTTACTAGCATTATTACTTGTCTTCAAATGTTTTCCATCACCCATCCAACATCATTTCCCGTAGCTGGTGCAATACAATAGCAAAGCCTCTGGCTTACCAGTACATTTCAAATTCCATCTATTAAAAATATTTGCTACAAAAACTACTCTGTCTCAAAAAAAAACCCATGGAAAAGGTGTCATTAGTCAACAAAGTCATTAATTGCAAGGACCTTTATTCTACAAAGCAGGGGAAAGTGTTTCATTCTCTTGTCATTTTTTTTAAAGATAAAATTCAGAAGAAAGAGACATCTGAATCAGAATTCTGTATTTTACTATCATTTGTCCTAAAGCCACTGGATTAACTTGATTTGCTCCGTGTTTTAATTTCTTTTTAAATGTAATGGGGTTATTTAGTAGATTTCAATAGCATCATGGTCGTGACTTTGGGGCACTTACAATAACTTATCCAAGCTAGCATGTTGCATGTTGCTTTGGTACCCTCCTAAAACCCAACCCCTGCTGTTTTTCCTTTCACAATACCTTTTACTGATTTTGGCTTTGATTTCTGCTACTCTGAAAACTCTGTCAGACATGAACGCTTTTCAGGCTAATCATGCAGACTCCCAGACCCCTCATTTTGCTTTTGTGAGAAGAAATGTGAGTGTTTCTGGATCCTAAAGACATCTTAGGACAGTCCTGAGCGTGATGACTTTCAGATCATTAAGCACAGTACTGAGCCAGCAGTGTCTCCAGGTTGTGGACTGTGAACCAGAGGAGATGCAGACACCAGCTAGAGTGCAGCTGCTCTGTGGAAGTGTCCAACTCTTCTGTAGAAGGTTCTAGAAACTTTGAAAAATAAGGGTTCCTGGGGTCCTGTGATGGTCTTTGAAATAACAGCACCCCCCAGGATATTATCTCAGTGGTATTCAAAACAGTTGCATTTCTAATAAACTTGGCCAGGTCATCTTTGGAGCATGGCATCAACATAAGTTTGTCACCTTCTTTACCAGTCACAGCTGACCTCTGTCTCAGCCTTAGCACTTGACTCACCCTGAAAACAGCATCCCCAGCAGATATCACCTACACCTTATGCCAGTGCAAGGGACAGGCCTTTCCACCACCAATAGTTAGTAGCTCCAGCAGTGTGAGGCAACCTGACAGTTATTTTCAGATAAAAAGCCCTGACACATGCGTGGTCTTAAATACTCTGGGGACAAAACTGGACACGAAAAGAGATGCACCCACAGAAAATGCTTTTATCAGCACAAGATTTTTGATGTTCTGCAGGGTAATAAACTGTACTGATAGAAGGTACTGTAGTGTTGGTCTAATGGTATCTGTGCTCAGAGTAACACTTTGGGAGAAAAAAGCTTATAACCCTCTCAGACAGAATTACAGCAATTAAAAGCTTCAGCCAAGTAGAAGCCTAGAAAAACATAAGCAATATACATGCACAAAAGCTGATGATGTTTTGCTTTTGTGGACCTCAGGCCAGCTGGGAGTACACACGGGAGGATAACTGGTGCCAACACCCTGGAACAGAGTCACAGCTCTCCTGGCCACCTCCCAACCTAATCACACATGCACATTTCAGCATTATCAGCACAGCTGCTTCTGCACCACACAGCAAACCAGCCAGGGGGTTAATTGGTTGCAAAATTAACCCAGAAGGTAAAGAGAAAGATGAAGTTGGGGAGTCTTGTGTCTCAACTCACAGAACTGTCACATGCAACCAGTGCTGCTGCACAGGAGGACGCTCCCTTTGTGGGGCACTTTCCTCTTTGGTTTTGCACCAGGATGTCACAAGCTGTGACACTGCCTTGCCCCTATCACCATTTTAAGGCATTATACATTGCATTGCTATTCTCCCCAGCCAGACATGGACCTAGTTCCAATTCCACTCCAAGTGCACAACCCCCATAAGAACAGAGCATACATTTCAAATTCTTTACCACTGTAGAAACAGGTTTTCATCACCACAGCCTATTTCACCGTGTCATGGAAATGGGATAGAACTTGTTACACATGTATGCTTTAGTTGACTAGGTAGAGCCTCAGGTACCTGGATGTATATCAGAAAGCTCTTAAAATATCAGCCAGCAAAACCCATGTATAATTTCAGGTAATATCTATTCTTCTTCTCTTGCAGTCTAACCGCAGTTTCACTTACCAAAATCACTTCTGCTCCGGGAACACAAGACACCAGTAATATCCTTGATATCTCCTGCTCTCTTCTTATGTGCTGCATAGGTAAAAGAAAGATGGGCTTTATTATCTTGTCAGGGTGCCTTCCATCATTTTTGGTGCACTTCTCCCTTGGCTGAAAAGCTCTCTCTCTTTGCAGACCGCAGACACCATCCACAGATTGCTAACTATGGGAACATGGATATCTGGCATCAGAATTGACCTGGATAGGATTTAGAAACCATTCAAACAGTGACAAGCTGCAATGAAAAAAACATAAAGCTTCCAGAGCAAGTGATGTGGAAATGCTGAAAAACAGGCTGCTCTTAGCTGCACTGGGAGCTCGTTCAGAGCCTCTGTTAAGAACAACCACTGAATCTGAATCTCAGTCTCACTCACCATGTCCATCAAGGCAATGTTGTAACCTCCTGCTCTGGACTACAGCTATATCTCAAATATTTACTAACAATTCAGTGAGCATCATCTTGGAATTCCTTTGTGCATCACACTATTGTTTTAGTTATGATATAGTTTGCTTGGTTGGGAATTAAAGCAATAAACCACTGAAATTCAATGAAATATGAGACAATACTTCATAAGTAGGGGCAAAATTCCACTTGAACAGTGCTCCCTACCTGCTTTGAGGAAGGCTCTGAATTATGCAGTTAAATTCTGAAGAGAAAAAGTAAAAAGGTGATAGGATTACCTTTCCCTTCAGCAGAGAGCAAACTGTTGTCTATATAAGCTGGTGGTAATGGTTATGTGGCCAGCTCTCACACTTAGGACCAAGCCATTTGTTTTGTCTGTAAGTTAGAAGATTCAATCTTAAATAAACCAAAGGACATCAGGGCACCCAAGTGTATTAGCTGACATTAATGGGAAGATAACATAAGTCTCTCTACCCCTTGGGCACCAGAAATCGCATAGCTTAAAGTACAGTTTTCTCACACCTTCCATTAACTTCAGCAAGAATTGTGGGGTCTTAAAACTTCCTAATTTAGAGACTTAAGGTAGAAGCTTTATCCAGCTGCAGCACTGAAAACATCACCTCATACATGAAAGGTTCAGGCAAAATTTTGTGTGGCCTAGTAGGAAACACATTCCAGTGCTGCTCACCAAATGCTGACAACATCTCCTTGCAGTGCAGTCCATCAGGGTTTTCACTCCTTGGGCACCACCTATGACAGGAAGGAGCTGCTCTGTAGGGTGAAGAATCTCATGGTTTAGAGACCACATCCTTTCTGGGCCCAGAAAAGCACTCTTATTGGGAATACTTCAGGATTTTAAAAGCATCAGACGCTGTAGACACCCAATGAGTTTTGCAGTGAAAAAAGTGATATCATAACTGAAATTGGGAGACACAGGGAAAAATTAGGTGGTTCCATCTTTCTTTTCCCTGAAGATATGAGATAAGGATTAATTTTTTCGCCTTTGTGGAATAAGTCAGTATCAGTTCTGAAAAACTTGGTGAAGACCTCTCTTAGCCTTGCTTCTTCCTGCCAAAGATTTTGACCCACTGAGAAGGATGAGCAATACTACAAAAAACAAAAAGAACCAGAATCATTCTTTTTGTCTGCCACTGTAGCTTCAAAGAGAAGTCATATTGCAGGCTTTTTTTATTGAACCTTAAGGCATTTAAAGAAAGATGCAGGTGTCACTCTTTGAAAAGGATATTGGTCTGTGAAGAGCGTGCAATTACAAGGCACATACCCAAGTGTTTGTGTTTGATATTTGTGTAGGATATGACCTGGCTGGTTCCTGTCTAGTCCTGAGTAAACTGAATGAATGTCCAGTAGAACAAAAACAACAAAAACAACAAAACCAAACCAAACCAAACTAAATGAAACCAAGCCAACAGAAAAGTGCTTACAGTTTAAGTAGTCACTGAAAATATTGGGTAAAACCTGAAAACAGTTTTTTTCTTTCATTCATTATTTTCTTGTACTGTGCTGTAGAAATACTACATCTAAGTGTTCAATACAGACTCATCTTTTCATTTAAGTAAGAACTAGCACGTCTGGTTGGCATAGACGATTGTTTCAGCAGGAGGGAAAGAAATTTAGAAATACGGAAATTTCTAATCCTTAATAGGACAACAGTTCAACAGGACATGAAAGCAGAAGCTGGGAAGTGTTACAGTCTCCCTTTCCTCCCAGCACAGCTTTGTCCTGAGGGCTTGGGCTTTAGCTGGCTCCAGAGCAACTGCTGGAGTGATGCTTGGAGCATCCTGCCAAGGCAGTGCCACACAGCCAGGACTAGAGTACTCTCAGTAATGAGATAACTTCGGGCCATGTTACCCCTAAATGAAAAGGGATGCTGCTCCTACTGTTGGCAGCAGAGGACCTGAGCAATCACATTTTTAATTGTGCTCACTGTGCTGCTATTTAAAAACATAAAGAGACAAATTTCCAATCTGTCTTTGCTGACCTCAAGACCCACCCTATTCCAGGTTCACTTTGGTGCGTCTGCCTCAGGTCAGATGAATACAGAAGTCTCTACCTCTCTGTGACCTACCTGCTCGCGTAATTTAATTTGTGGATTTGAAAACAACAAAACCGAGGTCAGCCCCTGAAAACCCAGCTTTAATGTGTCCTGTTGACAGCTTCTCAGATATTGCCTATCTGCTACCCATAAGACAGTGCCTGTATTTTCTCCTCATAACAGTAACAGTAACAAACCTCCCTTCATTCTCCAACCTGTCATCTTTTTTTGCCCTGTGAATTTCCAATAACATCCTGAAAAAAACCAGCAGAGGCTGAATGAAAGAGCTGAGAAAATACTGCAACCAATGCTCCTGCATAATCCTCTAAACCATGGCATATATTAATATAAATCTATAATGAGAGCAAATCCCTGGAACAAAACAGCACAGGTTTTCCCTTGTCTGTTTGTTTGGGTTTCTCTTTGTCACTCCATGTATGTTAATATAAAAGACTGTAAGCAGAGGTACACATGCAATGCATTACTCTCAGCTAATGCATGCCTATGAGGCATTCCAGCTGCTCCTTCAACCTGAGCTGTTTTGTAATGCGTGTGAACCTTGTTGGAGCTGGCATGATATAGTATCTGGAAGAGCAATTTAATGCAATCTCTCATCTATTTCACTGATTGCAACCATTTAGTGCAATCTTAAAGAAAGATGATTAGAACTCTCTGGTTCTTAATGCTTAATTTATTTACATTCATGTCAGCTAGAGAGCCATTTCATTCATCTCCTAAATGATAGCATAAAATCATTGAAAAATGATGTGCAATAAACATGATTATTATACTGCTGTCCTCACTAGCAGATAACAACTGCTGTCATTCGTAACACTGATTGACCTATATGGCACTGGTCTTTAAATTCCAGCCATAATAAAACACATTACATGCATAGCCATTCTGTATTGATGCCTGGCACAATAACAGGTTTTTAGTTAAAATACAATTCAAGCACGACTGGCATTTCTGTGCAAGTAGGTTGAAACACAGCCACGCTTTGAAAGGAAAAAAGACGTGGCACATAAATGTCATATTAGCTGAAAAGAAAGGGTGAATTTTTGGAACCAGGATTGCATCCTAATTGGCACTTCTGGTGTTGTTGCCTGGTGCAGAGGCATTCATATTAGGCTGAACAAATGCCACATTTGCATTTCCGGTAAGCGATAACATTTTTCACGTTCCTTGTGCAACTCTTGCTTTAAAAAGCATACCTGAGAAGTTATCTAAATTAGTCTGCCAGGAGAAATTACTGTCTCATTCTCATTGACAGAATTAGGATTTTTTTTTTTTTTAATGATAATAGCCTTTATTCAAGGTAAAGAACCCTGCCAACAGCATTTGTGGGTATTAAAATTAGAGCAATATCAAAAGTTAAATTGCCTGCAAAAGATAGCTTCTAACAAAGCAGCAAACAACAGCCTGTGCCATCAAACACTAAGTATTTAACTAAGTTTCCAGTAAATTAAGATATTTATGAGTATAAACTTTATTTTTTTAAATAACATAATACAGCTATTTTGTATTTGCAATGCCATCAGATGCTATTTCTTTTATTTGGCAAAAATCAATATTTCTCATATTATTACTTCTTTCAAATATACTGTACTATTAGGAAAGAAGGTATCCATTTTCCTTGGTGGAATCAAGTTACTGAATAATTGAAAGTTGCTCTTCATTCTAGCTGTGCAGTGTGGCTTCTAAGTTTCCAGTAAAAAATTTGGAAGTAAAAAAGAATTACTCCTGTATAATGCATGGATACATGTAATAAATAAATAAATAAATAAATAGAAAACACATAAATAAATTAATTATCATGTTTTAATTATACTCCCTCGCAGACATGACACTGATTAGACCTATCAAGTTTCTCTAACAAGGAGTCTGGCATCAAAAAGCAGCTCTCCTCCAGAAAAGACTGTGTGAAATGGGCACTTTCTACTTACACCAATTAAAACACTTGTTACTTTTCAAATTTACAACATTGCAAGAGATGGACACACAAAAGGATGGATCGATGGATGGATGGACGGACTGTTTTCTCCACATTACACTACCTTGCCATCTGAATTGCTACCTAAATTCCAGCCCGTCACACATGAGCAAACTCTGGATGGTCAGTGAGGTTGCTCAGGTGCCACCGTATTTTGCTTGTAAAACTGGTATTACCTGGAAAAACTGAGCCTAACTCTGACTCTAGGCTGCACTTTCACAGCTGAAAAGTAAAGGAACAACCGATTGCATTTGATGGAGGCTGAAAATACTGCACAAAAAATTAGTCAAGTGTAATAAAAAACCCCCCACAGAAACAGAATTTTAAGTCCTTTATCAGAGAACTTGTACAATACAGATACTTGAGAATTCACAAAGAACTAACTAAATGAGGGTTAGTAAGTAGTTCCCACCCCTATTTTGCACTACTGGTATATGCTTGATGATATTATTTCTGTATACTTATACACACACACACTTTTATGGCAGAAGTGGATAAGTGTTCAGAGAGAAAGCTGATAAAATAGCAGATTGAGATGGTGGCCACGTGAGCACAACCATAGGGATCTGTCAGCACCAGTCTCAGCCCTGGGGAATGACAGATTTCTGGGGGTACAGACCCTGTGAGTGCCTAAATGCCCACTCCCATGCAGGAAGGGGAACGATCTCATAAAGCTGTACTCTTTGCTCTTCAGTAACCAAAATCCCATACTCCCTGTATAATGCCATTTCTGTGACACAACTCTTTAACAATCAGGATCGATAAATACCAACAGTTACTTATAAAACTGTAAAAAAATGGGTCAAAACCACTAGCAACCTATGCCAGACAATGGAGTTTCAGTCCAGACTCAAAAGTTGTACAAATGGTATTGACTTTTCCCTTATAAATTTTCTGGTGTCTCTTACCAAGCTTAATGGCTTCCTCTTTAAATTCTGCCTCTTCTGTCCTTCAGGAAGCCCTTCTTGGGACTACTGGGATAGGAGGTTCAGAGCAAAGGTGGTTCAGGACTTGGTGCAGCCACTTCTATTTGCAAAGCACGGAAGCAAACCTCCCCTGGTACCAACAGGGGGCTCCGGCACCGTTCAGTATTCACGCCTGACAGGTTGCATCAGCTGAAAAAGAACAAAACAAGAAAAGATTCTCTGATGTCCTCTCAGCGTACCTAACTGATATGCACTAGCCTGAGTATCTGAGGGCATCAGCTCTGGGGTTATCTTTGGGTTTTAAGTCTCAAAGGATTCTTTAAAACCCAGCAAAATATTGTTCAAAATATCCAGGATTTCAATGCTCCTCTTTGTTGAGTAGACCCACCCTGCCACTGCACAAGGAAAGCTTGGTGTCTATTGAAAGTAAAGGTTCATCTGTTTCAAGTGAATTTAGAGCAACTTTCATTGTCTTGGCATTAGATTTAGAGTGTTTTCCCCTCTTCCCTCCATTTTGCCAGCAGAAAGGAAAAAGACCACCTACTCCAGCTGTGCTCTCTCTCCAGCATGGTGTACTACACATCATCACCAAGAACAGCTTTCAACAGCTGAACAGCAGTCCAAAACTGGAGAAATTAAATTAGGAGTAGACATAATTTGATATTAAAAAAAAAAAAAAAAAAAGAAAGTTCCCCGGTTTCCAATGACCATTTCTGCCTTCATCCAGCTAGACTACAAGAGACTAGAGACTAACAGCTCCAGCTGTGCTTGTTTGTACTTCATCATACTTGTACAGTGCAGGAATGGATTCAAAAGCATTAGGATCAGCACTGTGCAGATCACCAAGACTTTTTATTAACACTTTGTGATCACTACTACCCTGAGTACTAACTACCCTGCTTACTACAATTGTGAAGGGGGGTTTCTGATAAAAGCAGGTTTTGGTGCCAGGTTAATAAATTCAAATTATGTGTCAGAGGTGAGGAAGCAGTGGAGGGAGCCATTAGTCAACCAAGTTGCTCTGAACTGGCAAACTCCAAACCAGGGAAGTACAACTATGTCAGCCAAGCAGGGAATGTCTCTGCCTCCAGTCTCCCACAAGTGGCATTCATTCATTCATCCCTTCAGGTCCTGTGCCACCCTTCCTGACTACTTAGGCTATGGGCACATGAATACATTGACTTTTGCAAGCTATCTTGATTTTAAAAAGCTGTAAATGACAACACAACTCCTAAAAGCATTGCAGGTTTACCTGAAGAGCAGAAAAAACACAGTGGGTGAGTTGGGGCAAATCATGTCACACTTCCAGTCACCTACTTGCACAGTGTAATTTGCTGCAGGTTTATGACTTCTCTGTCAGCTTCTTGCTCAGGGGTGCCTAGTCTTACAAAGCCTGAGCTAGTCACACAGCAAGATTTAATGCCGACAACTCTACCTCCCAAATCCTTGTTATGTGTGTGCTGTGGATAGCAAAGGATGGAGCAGGGAAAAGGCAGCAACTACTCTCTTAAACTCCTTTTGAAGCTTCTGGTATTTCATGGCTATCCGAGTGCCAATTAGGACTCTGATTTAAAGTTTCAGCAGTCCCTCAGGACAATAGCAGCCACAGCAGAAAGTAAATACTTGAGTTTTCCTTTGCCTTACACTGATCAAGGGAACATGATGCCAATACATTTTCTCATTTCTCTGTTACTATTATTTGCAACCAAGAAATAACTTCTAGAGAGAATCAGGCAGAATGGTGAATTAGGCCTTGTGTGTCTCATGCTTAGGAAACAAATGAAATTGCTATATTGTGCCAACCAAAACAAGGCTGCAAGGGCCAACCTAGACAGATAATTCCTTTTATCCCATACAATAATTCCTCCACTGTACACATAAGCAGAGCAGTCCCTCTTCTTACCAAATTGGCCCTTTCATTCTCCATGCTTTATAAATTATTGAGAAGAGCAAGCAAATTATGGGCCTGGAAGTGTACACGGTTCTGTTTTGTACAAAGTGTTGTGACCTTTTTCTGCTCTCCAATAACCAAAAAGTGTCTTGCTTTTAAAAGTTCAAACTTGTCATGTTGTTAATCCTGGAAGATGACAAGCACACACCATATATTTGAAAGATAACGTTTGGAAAATAAGAATGATATCAACATTCAAATTGATTAACCTTTGCAGGGTTGTTGTATTATACTGGCAGAAGATAGGCTGAGTATCAACAATACTATTTCAGGTGTCTAGTTTAAGCTCTCTGATTCACCACAGACATCCATTTATTCCCTCTGGCTCACGGCTAAATTTGACCCCCTTACAGTAACTGCTGCCTCCTCCACTGTTTCCTTTAACCTGCATGACACATTTTCAAACCATTACTACCCAAGCAGTGGTGCCAAGGATGGAAGACCAGGGCAGTAGAAAACTTTTGACAACCTGTCAAGGTGCTCTACAGTTTTCACTCCTGGCTGGCATTTGTTGGAGCACCCTACAGGTATGGTCTCACCTCAGAGGGGGTGCCAGGGCTCAGCCCAGAGACCTTCCCAGTGCACCTTTGCTGTGGCATCAGCCAGCACTGGGCACAACAGCCATGTGATGCTGCTGGTGACTGCTCCCTTTGGAAGACCTGAAATCAGCTTTTTGAGTGCTTGTTTGGCCCTTTAATGCACAATCAGCAAGCTCAGCTTTAAGGCAATTGTGTCAGTGTCACTTCTCCAGTAAGCAAGGAAACATCAAACCTGCTTGAAGCTATTCCCCAGTCAGGCACAGAGTCCAGCTGGAAGCAGCAAAGCCTTCCTCATGCCGAACTAGAGGGTCGAAATGGTCAAATATGCTAATGAAGACATTTGTAAAGGTTCTAAGATTTCTGAAATTCATCACAAAAACTAATAGCAATTTCATATCTGCCATTTAGTTTGGGCACCAGAATTTGGATTGTTATGAGTTTTAATTATTTCTTTTTCTTTAAGAAAAATCTCTTCTTTTAGAGAGAACTATACCTCCTTTCTTTTAAAATCAGCAACCAGGAGTGTAAAATGAAAAATGAGAAACCTCACTTGCCTGAGAAAGGCAATGGAGGCAGCTACACATAGTAGCTTTTCCTCGTTTCCTATTCTGAGTCCATGGTTAAGATTGGGCTCACACTGCCTTATGCAGCAGTATGAACCAAAGGAGCAAATGGAAACAATGAACACACCTTGGAAAGAGAAATAGGAATTAGGGAATGGTGTCTGCCCTGGAGAAAAAGTGAAAACTGCACCAATTTTACTGCTTTTGTGTCCTGGAAAGGAAACAATGCAGAATAGTTAGGTGGGCAGTGATAGGCTACTTTCAGTGGAAAACAATCTGCTTCTCACAGACTTCACAAAAAGACAATCTCTAAACTTACTTAAATCCAAAAATGTTTTGCATCTAGGCTTGTGCTGCTTACATTATCTGTGGAAAACAGAAAATGATACCATTCTTTCCATTACTTAGAAAGAAGCAGGCAAGGAAATAAAGCCCTGGCTAACAGGCATGCCTTAAAAAAAAACAAACAAAAAAACAACAACAAAAAAAAGTAATATGCAGGAGAAACCTGGCTAGACTTAAAGGGTATTCAGCTTCTTCTCCAACCTACAGGCCAATTGCCTTCTCAGGCCATGAATTGTGAGAATGGGAACAACTAAAACCTGAAATTGCTTTTATGATTACTTCTTACTGTTTGTGGAGCAGGTATGTTTTCAAAGGTATTACCATTACATATCAAACTCTGATTAAAAAGATGAAACATAAGAGTTTTACTTATAAGTAGTACTAAACAACCTCTGGGTACTTTTTATTGCACAGAAAAGCTAGATTGGAATTTAGAAGTTGGATTGTTAAAGCTGCTGTTATTAGCCAGATATAAATATATTAAAAATATTAACAAAACTCTCTATAAGCATAGAGTGCATAGAGTTCATATCCTGTTTCTATTTAAAGAAATAAACACTTTGCCCACAGCTTCTAGAGACACGATTCTGTCTGGGACCTCTGTAGGCAGCAATTCTTCTGGTGCAGGTCATCTTTCTTTTCTATATGTTGTTCACTGCCAATTCCACTGCATCTCCCTGCTTTCAGGCCTCTAATGGGCCCCAACAATTTAACAGAAAAGTTAGAGGATGAAGGGTACTTCTTTACCTCACTGTGCTAAGCACCAGGGTGAGAAAGGGAAAGCCTAAGGAACACTGTCCCCAGTCCACAGAATCATCAGATCATAGGATCATAGGATATGCTGAGTTGGAAGGACCACTGATTTCAACCCTTGGTCCTGCAAAGGATACTCCAAGGGTCCCACCACGTGAGTGTGCTGTCCAATTGCTCCTTGAACTCTGTCAGGCTTGCTGCTGTGACCATTTCCCTGGGGAGCCTGTTCCAGCACTGGGTGAAAATTTTTTTTCAGATATCTAACCTAAACCTCCTCTGATTCAGCTTCATGGCATTTCCCCTAAACCTGTTAAAGGAGAGAAGGGATGGGTGCTTGCCCTTCCTATTCTGCTTTTGGGGTACCAGACAACAAAAATCAGCGAGTGAACTACAACCAACACTACACATCAGCTGCTAAATATATCAGCTTGTTTTCTTTTGATAGTTCTCGGGGTACTTCCATATTGTTAATTCTGCTCAAATTGCAGTCATGGTAGCTTTATTCCATGGTATTAGTATGCCAGTGTATTTGCAATTGTTTAATAATTTAGGCACCATCTGACTGACCATCTTCTAAATTACTGTCTTCTGTGAAGGTCATAAATGACTCTTTCATTTTATGAATATACAATAGGTTTTCCCCTGGGCTACCCTTTATTTTCTTGTACTTTTCTCTTTGCCCTGAATTTATACTCTATTTTTCACCCCTGCCCACTTCCCAGTGATCCCATGCAATGTCCCCTTGTAAATGTAAGAATACCCATATATCCCAGGGCAGTGCCTTTTCATCTAACAGCAACTTAAAGTGGATAAGGGTCTACATACAAAAAAGAAACAATGTTGCACCCAAACATCCTGTGACCCCTCCCCTAAAGAAAGGGAGAATAAGAAAATAATAGCGGATAGGCAGTGAAAATGTCTGCTGATCCAAAACAAGTGGTGGAAGTTACCACACACTTCGCATTCATCAATATAACAACGAACTGAAACTTTCTTACAGCAGTTATTTCTCTTGCTTCTCTTCCTATTTCTCTTCCTCCTTCCTATTCTTTCTCAGGCTTTCAACAAGGCATCAAATTTCTTCTCCCTTCCTCTACCAAGACTGCAAAGTCCCCCCCAAACCCCTAGCTGAAACATTACCTGTCCATGTGGAGGCCACTGTTCCATGCGTTTTGCTGAAGTAACTACCAGGCATTTGGTAACCAAAGTACCTTTCTGCAGTGGGTGCTGCTTCATAAACAGCCCCAAAGAGTATTAACTGGAACCCATAATGTATTCCTGAATGTTGCCTCAGCTTGTAACATTCAGAGTGGAAACAGGTGGAATTCAGGGCTATGTCTTCCGTGTGACTGCAAATTTGTCACTGAACACCCACCCAGAATTGCTGTGAACTGCAGGACAGCAGGAGCTTTGCGCTCGAGACAAGGCTGGGCAGAAGCTGCTTGCTGCTCCCTCCCTGCTCCAGCTTACAAATTGTTGTCAACACATACAAATAGCTGGCTTCTTGCACAGAATCATCCACTGTTCTCCTGAAAGCATCACTGAGAGCAAAATACTGTGAGTGAATTCCTGCCTTCTGTGTATTATGTACAAATGCAGCATATTGTTACTATTCCCCTGCACATGGCTTGTTACAGGAAAATGTGGAGCAAGAAAGGGGTGTGTAAGTCCCCCCTTTCATACCTGTAAGGGCACAGACTTCACTGCAGCTTCTTGACCCAGTCAAAGCCTATTCCCTGCCATGAAGGACAAGCCTAGTGCTCCCAGAATGACAGTATCTGTGTGATTCCCAAGGCATGAGGAACTATCTTCCTCCTTTTTCACTACGAGGCTGGAAGGAGACAGTTCTTGTTTCCAGCAGGTGGGAAACATTTCTAAGGCCTGCATTAACACTACATATTCAAATGTCTCTTCAGTGGGCAGGACTTCTGGGGCTGTGTATCAGCAAGGCTGTGAAAATAACTTCTCTGACAAATTTCTTTCTGGAATAAGAGCTACACAGAAGGTATTTTTTGAACTGTAGTGGCTTCCTGGGTATTTTTTATTTATATAGTTATATATATGAAATTAGTGACATTTCTACGTAGCAACAGACAGAGCTCACATATTTCTAACAAATGAGACTGTGTTACTAGATGTATGCTGTGAATTGCCTGGAGATACTACCACAGAGCTGTGTGTTTTATCATGCAAGTTGAAGACAAAATTGTTTTGTTCCCTTGTTGACTGCAATACACAAGAAACTCTGTAAACTCCCAATTACAGCTGCCACATTTTGCACGTTCCCTAGTCAATTCAAAGAAATAAAATGGATTTTTGAAATCATTATAATCTGAAGCAACTGGAAAACACGTGGGTGGAAGTGGTGTAAAGATGGAGGAAGAAAAATGCACCAGAATACATAAAACAAAAACACATATTCCTTGAAGCTTGTTGCTTGCATGCCTTCTGATGGAGGGGGATGCAGCAGCTGAGACGGATGATGCAGCATAAATGTGAAACCAGTTGTGCTCGGTGCGCGCTGTGACGCCGGTTTCAGATCTCCGTTATTGGGTCCCCTACATCAGTTTTGACACCAGCTGCTCAAAAGCCACAGAACCACCAGTGCCCCAAATGTCAAAACACAAACAGTCAAAATTACAAATGACAGTTGCAAGGCTGCCTTAAAAAATTAAAATAAAAAGCTGAGGAGCTTAGCAAAGTAGCCAGGTCATCCAGCCAAAAAGCCTTTTCCCAGTCAAAAGAGTCCCTGTGAAAGAGAAGGTGTTTCAGCACCTTTTGCAACAGCTACCCAAAAGCAATATAAAATGAGACCAGTGTGGAAAATTTTTCTACATTCCAATAGGAAGGGCAAATTCTTTTTTCAGACAGCTGAATATATGAAAGAGACTTTTAAAGAACTATGGAGGTATCAGCTCTGAGCAATCTAAAACTACACACAAATGCATGACCTTCAGGAGTCATAAATACACCTTAAACATCTGAGATGAAGACTTATTCTCAGAGAAGTAGATGGCAGATTTGATTTCAACAGAGTATGGATTCTACTCTGTCAGATTTCTTAAAAAGCTTCAGGTTGATTTTATTTGCAGGTCAGGCTAATGAGACCAGTGTGGAAATTCAAGTTACATTTTCTTTTTTTTTTTCCTGTAGAAGAGCTAAAAAAAATTACTTAGATTTTTGAAGAATTGAAATTTTCAATAAAAAAGTAAAATAAAGAAACACAGATCTGGAACTTTAAAATATGCCCCATTTGATACACAAAATGTGGCAACACTTGAGTAGTCCATGGTGTTAAAATCCACCTAGTTAATTAACTTTAGCAGGAAAGAAGGAACTTGTACTGTCAGCTCTGCTTAAACCTAGGTTGGGTTTCGTTTGGCTTTGTTTTTGCCTTTTTTTTTTGTTTTTTTTTTTTTTTTTTTTTTTTTTTTTTTTTTTTTTTGTTTTTTTTTTTCTGTTTTTTTTTTTTTTTTTTTTTTTTGTTTTTTTTTTTTTTTTTTTGTTTTGTTTTTTTTTTTTTTGGTTTTTTTTTGTTTTTCAATAATGGGTTCTAAAGTAACCAGGTAAAATTAAAAGCTGAAGTTTAATTTTAAGAAAAGTCATTTTGGGATATAGTAAATGAGCCTCGCTCCTGACGTGGTATGCACCAAAGTCTGGAGTATTAAAAAGTCAGCAACACAATCTACTATTCATCTTACCAAGACAGGATTCCACATGGGGGTAAATTCTCTTCTACCCAGAGAGGTAATTTTTTGCCAGCAACCACTATGAATAAAAGTTGTGCAGTGTTAAAAAATATAAAACCACATCTATTACATTTAAAAATTGTCTGATGAGGTAACAACCAGCATAGGATTTTCAAATTTAGAGAACACAGGAGTGAAATAGGCTCTAATACATTTTTGCTAGGAATGTAAATTCTGTTCAGAAACACCCAAGTTAAAATCACTACAACCTACCAAAATGCAGGTTTTGTAGGCTATTAAGAACCAAACAAACAGCTTGTCTCGAAAAACCTCTGGAAAGGAAAAAGAAAAGAGAAGGAGAAGGAAAATAATTTAATTGGTCCACCCAAAACATTACTTGATTCAACAACTTAAAACGACCCAACAAATTAAAATGACCCACAGGACTACATGGAGGTAAAAAAGGCCCCCAAAATGTGCTCACATTGGCTGTGAGATGCACTAGTAACTTGTAACCATGCTGAATTGCTTCTCTTATCTGTTTCTCAATTTCTGCTTTTCTATCTCTCAATAAATCTGATTAAATTGTGCTTGCTTAGTCAAGGGCAAAGGAAAGAGGAGATGGAGCTGGCTAGGATTGAAAAACAAGGAAATGAAAAAGGCAAGAAGTTAAGTTATTTTTTTAATCCTTCTGTACCCTATGACACTTAACACCATGCAACTGAAAACAAAAAGGGTTTTGGAAAAGCTCAGAACAAATACTGTAAAACAAAGGAAAAAAATCCACTTCAGATAAAATATCTTTCTAAGCCTTGTGCCCAGATTACACTGTAATAACATAAGCAGAGGCAGGGGTTGCTTTTTAAATTACCTGTTAGACTCCTATCTAACCAGCTGTATAACTAGCTGAAAAACTTGGAAGCTTTTCTTCACTTTGAAGAGTTACAGAGTTAGACACCAGTTCTTCATATGGTTGTATAAGACTTTATGTCATGACCACTGAAAAGAATTCTTCTGAATGCACTTCAGATGCAGGCACAGAAAAAAAAATACAGAAAGTAGGGAGTTGTTTGTTTGTTTGTTTTAATCCCTTGAACAAGAAATCACAGCCTGAGAGGTCAAACTCAGTTTTCAAACCCTGCATTCACTCAGGGTGCAGCATTACTGTCAATTGTGTTAATGGGTGCCCTGTAATGGAGTATATGAAGGATTTTCTAAATTTTATAAAATAAAAGCCAGCAAAAAACCAAAACCAAAGCAAACCCCAAAACATTAATAAAGAAAAATCCATGCCACTTGATCAGGTTCACCACCACACTTTTTAGACGACTACTCCATATGATCTTTTGTCTGCCTCCACTCCTCCCCGTCTGTTCAGATGGAACGGTGCCCACTCACAAATTGGACAGTCCCTGTTGCAGGGATGGCAGATGCAGAATGAATACTTGAAAACAGGGAAAAAAAGTAGCTTACAGACACTTTTGCCTGCCAGCGAGACACAGCTGCATTGCAGAAAGCACAGTCAAAGGAAAAGCAACCTGCACAAAAGCCCCCAAGAAACAAGTGCAGCTAACTTTTAAAAAGAGGTAGCTGAACTACAGCTGCAGACAATTGCCTCCTCAGTCATGCCTGTGAATGCCCTGACAGGCCAGCACGTAAGTTACAGCACAAAGTTACTAAGAGTTAAGATTTTCTAGATGCATTAGTCAAAGAATAAAAATGTTTTTAGCAGGTCAGCTTAAGAGGATGCATTATTTTCAGTGTGCATCTCAGTGCCCAAGGAAGTCCTGGACAAAACTGCTTTATCCCTGCTAATATCCTCCTGCCTCTGCTCATACAGTACTTAGGTGATAGGCTGCAAACACCACTAGGTCTGAGAAGCAACATTTCCTACATTTTTTACTGTACCAGAGCCCCAGCAAATGTCACTTCCCTGCACATATATTCCCTCAAATACTGAGATCGATATTTTATTCAAGTCTATCCCATTTGTTTGTCAATAATTGCAAAATAGTATATTCTATTGCACTATAGGGAGATGGGGGAAAATAACAGGGACATGAGGGGAAAACTAAGGCACTGAAAAGTGCACCCAGCAAAACTCCAGACATAGTGGTGCCCTCCACTAACCCCATCCAAGAGTGTGAGCCTGTAAAAAAGTACATTTTCAGATTTCTTCCAGATACTGTGAAAATGGACTCAGGGAAATACAAAAAGCAACCAGTCAGATATATAACCAGGGTCAAATCCTGACAGAAGTTCAGGGAAAGATGTCTGGAAGAAGAGAGCAACTTTTGCTAAAGGCTGAGGAGGTGGCAATGACCTATGGAGCTGCTGCTCTGCCAGGATGGGAGGTGAACCTGCAGGCAGCATTTGACTGCTTTATGACCACACTGTAACTGCATGCAAGTAGCTGAGACAGATGCTGCTTAAATTTTAGGCTAGGTGGTAAAACTTTTCAGCTCAATCATACAACCACACAGTCCCAACCAATTTCTCTGGCCCACTGGAAAACCCATCATCTGTCACTGCTTCCCTTCCACTACAGCTTCAATTCTATGCCCTTTTGCCTTAAATTGCCATGAAAACTAGATAGATAATACATTTTTAAACAGGGAAGAGTTACAAAATGCTAAATTTTTACCAGTATAAGTCATTTAGTATTAATAACTTCACTTCATAATTTACTTTGCATTACAATAGTAGCCAGATATCCTCATGCTGTGATAAGCAACAGGCTTTTCTTCCCTGGAGACTATAAAACCAAAACAGACAAAAGAGAAGGAAAAGAATAATATGTGGAGAGATTAAGTGAATGTCCAAGGTCACACAGACCATGTGCCAAAGAGGCTGGAGCTGAACCTAAAGATGAGGAGCTACACTGCAGCAGTGATTATTTTAGTATTCCTGAAACAGACAGCCCTAAGGCAGCACAGCAAAAGGAAGGTGCATTACGGATTTAACTTCCATCTGAGGATAAGCCAAAGCAGCCAGCAGAGCAGGGTCTGATTCACCTGCAATCCAGAAGGTGGTCCATCATCCATCACAGCTCCAGAGTGAAGGGCGAAAGCATTAACTGGCATCTTTGGTGGCATCACTTATTTGATCTTTTAAAGTGACTCTGTTATGAATGCTACTGAGACAATAGAAAAGTAGATTGTCACAGCCATATTAACCTGGAATGATGTTAATGTTTATTAACCCAAAAAGGTTTGGGGAGCATTAAGAAAAACAAAAACAAACCAGCTGTGTATCCTGCAAATCATTTTTTTCCTGCCAAAGCCTTGTCTCACTTGACTGCTTGCCACCATGACTGTCCTTTTAAATCATTGTTTCTCTTTTTGTCACTGAATGTCTAAGCATTTTAAATATCCGTTGAGATGAGGACAACTCTTTACTTACTTGATGACAAAGAAAAGTCAGGTACAGGTGGTGCTGTTTATCTGCTTTTTTATTGTTGGAGTATTAGCAGGTTATCAGTATCTCTAAAACCTATAGCAATTTGATTTTGAAATTGGTTTCATTGATGCCCTTTTCACCTCATTTCTCAGGAGATTTGGAGTCCCATTCTCCTTTGATTCTCTTTCTCTGACCCTAGGGAGATTGAAGAGATACTCAGGTTCAGATTTAATGTTCACTAAAAACTCAAGAAAATCTCCAACAATTTCTCTGTCACAGCTTTGTTTTGATCAGTCTCCTGACTCATTTATCATCTACTCGACAAACTACATACCTAAATGAGATAGTGATCTTTACTATATTTACAGAACCATCCAAGAACTGATTATTAAATTATGTGCTGCAATCATCTGCTACTGAAACTCAATCATAAATGTAAATAGAATTTGTAGACAACAAATTCAACCACATTCTTTCTGCCATGCTGTGAGCAATTGTGCATTGTTTTTTTCTTTTATTGACTAAATCTTTAGTACATAGATACATCCAACTTTGAGCACTGTCTTTTAGATCTGAATGAAATGAATAATTTGCTGTGTTGCCTTTCACATTTGTTCATGCAGAACAGAAGATCAGATCATGCAGACCTGGGAAAAGTGTCTTAGAACACAAAGAATACTAAAGTGCATACTATGTACTCCTTCTGCCAGGAACAAGGGTTGCACAACCCTGTGGTACTCCAAGTTGCTGTGCCTGAACAAGAAAGCTTAATCCAGTGTTGGTAAATCAGTCAATAATCTTGGCTGATAAATCTGGGTTACAAACAACAATAAAATTATGCCCTTCATTTAAAGCACAGTTTCTGATTGTGTCCCTGGTTTTGGACAGGATTTTCAACAGTTTTCTCTGCTTGTGAAGGAGGTAATGGCTTATTCAAAATGAGTGACTTATCAGCACATCACAGAAAAGCATCGATTCCGGTGAGTTCCATGTCCTTGTATTGAAGCTGTTTGCCTATTTATTTTTTCCCCAGAAACTCACATGTAAAGGAATCTCTGTAAAATGGCAGAGAAACATCTCTAGAATGCATCTATTTTATTTCATCTTCATTGTTTCACCACTTATTCACATCATCTCTCACTGTACTTCCATCATTGAAACAAATATTTGATTCAAAAGGGTGTTGGAAAAGGTTCTTCACCCAGAGGGTGGTTGGGCTCTGGAACAGCTCCCCAGGGCAGTGGTCACAGCACCAGCCTGACAGTGATCAAGAAGTGTTTGGACAATGCTCTGAGGCACAGGGTGTGACTCTTGGGGTGTCCTGTCCAGGACCATGAGTTGAACTTTGATGATCTTCATGACTCCCTTCCAAATCAGGATAAGCTATGGTTCTATGATCCCAAGAAAGCTTCTGCCATTAGCATCTTCATTTAACCAGTGTCTTCTGAAACCTACCTTCAGATAGACTCCTACAAGTTACAGCCAATCCTAAACTGATAATATTTTATATCACATAATTATGAATCATCTGAAAAAAACAAATAAACAAACAAACTAAAAAAACCATTCTTCTTCAGTCCAGACAGGCATTAATGACACAAAACACACTGACAGTAAGTTCATTGCACTGACGTATTCTTTTTCCTTGGTACTAGATTACATTTACATCTAAATCACTCACATAAATAAATTAATGAATAATAGATTAGGGAAGCATCTGATATTTTAAAAATGAAAATCCTGCTACAGATATCATCAGGTCAGTCAGGAGCTGAGGCTTTTCAACTCAAATTGCCTGGTCTGAGGTGAATTCCCCTTTTAAACAACACTTTTACCAAAATTCTGCATATATATAGAAAGTTAATTTACTTCTTGAGAGATCAGTCATGTTATCATCTCAATCTAATTAAAGAAAATTGTCCTTAAAACAATATTGATTTTGCATTAAAGCTTTCCATTGTATTACCAGTAGGCAGTGTTCTCCTTATTTAACCTTGGTGACAGATAATGTCAAATTCAACAAAAAAAACTATTAAAGAGCATAGTCAAAGCAATTTTGACTGTTAAAAGAGAAAATTAATTAAACTGTGCTAATTGCTTTATCAAATAAATACAACACATTCTGTTATAAAGGGAAAAGTTGCATCCTCTTTTTTTTTTCATTCATAATGTTTCAGAACCATTAGAAAACATTTCTGCTCCATAGATAAGATATATTTAGCCTTTACTGTACCTTCAGATTATGGTTTGACTCCTATGCTCTTTTTCACTGTTGTTTCATGATTGTTCTCAAAGGTAAAAACTAGTATTTACTCATCTGATGTTACGTCCAGTTAAGAATCTATTTTCTCTTTTTCCTGAAGTGTACTTTTGCCAAAAGAAATGAGTTCTTCTGAAAGAGACAGGCAAAACCAGATTACCTTCCAGAGAAGAAACCCTTCAGTCAACCGTGGAACATGTAATTTGGAAAATTAAAGTTTGGAACATTTATAAACAGAAGCTCAAGTGCCTCTCCTGCAGTAGTTTGAGGCAATGAGAGAAGTTGCTTCAGTGCAAGAGCAGAAGGGCTGTGGGGCTATTCTCCCTCCCCTCTTCAGCAGTGCAGCAGACGCCTGTCAGTGGGAAAGTGAAGGCTGGCACTAGGCTGAGAGCAGTTACCAACTCCAGATTTTAGCCAAAGCATTGCAGGTGGTCAGCTCAGGTACTTGTCCACAATTGTAAATACGCCTGGTATTGAAGCAATAGAGGGGGAAAAAAGTCTACTGGCCCACTTGCAGATTCAGTAGCCAGTGGCCCAGGCTTTGAATGCACTTTAAAAGATGATAAAATTGTGACCAAGTGGTGTGTCATCTTTCACTAGTCCCAAGACAAGCATGAGGAAGTCACAAAAAACCACCAACCCTGTATGTTTCCAAAAGACATTTGAAAAAAAGAGACAGCAGTAAAGAGGGAATAATACTTGGTTTGAGCCAAACATATTTTAGTATTACTACCTAAACTAAGACAAAAGCATTTTTCAGAAATATGTTTGCAAGATGCCCAATCTTGAGGCTGTTTTGTACATTCAAAACATGTCTACACATTCAACTACACTCATAATAGTAGACTGTAATAGCTGCACTTTTGCTGGTAATGGGAAAATTCCAGTTATTTTGGTAATGTTGTTTTCAGTTCATCATGTTTACTATCCATATTTTCTTGCCAAAGCCTGTATGAATTACAGAGAATGTTGACAATTTTGCATTTACTATGATTGTGGTTGTTCTTTTCTTGGCAATATAGGAACTTACTGTAATAAAAGTAGCTAATGTGTATTGGATGTTTTTGTTCAGCAGAGTTTAGTGGGCTCCCGGCTCTTCAGAGAGGATCTGGAAAGCTATACGTGGCTGAACAAGTATATATTACCTCTCCTTGCTGATACTCTACATTTTTAATGTGTTACAAAATATGTTATGAAGAGAATGGTTTTATACTTTTCTGCCCCTGGTCACCACTAGAAGTTAGATAAAAACATCTCACGTGACCAGAGCACACACTACCACAGCACAAATGGGTGCCTGACCACAGCCACATGGCTGGAATCAATGCTCAGGACTTAGAAATGGCACAGCCAGCTCAGCAATGCTGCACCTGGGGACAGGGACAAGAGTCACAATTTTTGAATACCTTCCAGCAAACCAGCGGCTGATTATAGTTAGCACTCATCCTCAGTGGTCTGAGGACAAGACAATTTTGAACACCATTTATCCTCTGCAGTTTGCTTTCTCATCCATTAAAAATAATTTTAAAAATCCAGAGGCACATTTCTCTTAATGAGATTCTTGTCTGGAAATAGCATCTGATTTTGGCCTTGCTATTTAACTAGGGTGGTTCATTATTTATTTATATTTAAAGTAAAAATATCCTGTGAAGTCCAAACACATTGATTCATGTTATTAACAGCATATTATGCAACAAATGGAAAGAAATAGAAGATCCTCTAAAGGCAGACCCCTTGCCTGGATCTCTATTTGTGTGTTTACCATCAATAGCACTTGCACTGAATAACTGGTTAAGCCACCCAAGTTCCCCACTCTTGCAATACTAAGTGACAAGATTTAAAAATCAAGCCTTTAAATGCTAAATCTCTTGTAGTCTGTAACTTCTCCCATGCCCAGTATGCTTTGCAGAGTTTACACAACTTGTTGTGAGCCACTGGTTATCAGCAACAGGCCTAATTAATTCCTATGAGTTTTTGCTAAATGGTGGCTGAGTCATCACAAAAAAAATCCAGAAAAACACAATAAATAATCTGGATCCTCAGTGAGCTCTATTTTTGTTTATGATTTCCCAAAGATAACTAGGCAGGCTTAGGCAGGCAATCCTTTCTTGAGGAAAGGATTGCAGGAAGAAAACACCATCTGCAACATGTTCAAACCAACTGCTGCTCTATGCCAAGACTGACCACTGGGACCACAGACTACTGCAGCCTCCAAGTCAAATTATCTCACTCTTCCCCTCACCACTGTGCAGGCTGGGTGAGCAGGGGTCTCTGCAACAGAGATCAGTCTTTGACAGGGCTGATGGCTGCTCATGCCTGCTGCTTATTCTGGTGAGGCTAAAGACATTTAGCTCTGGGCTGGGTCCCCATCCACAAAAGCAGAAGAAGAGCTGCCAGCACCCCTTGTGAGAAACCACACATTGGTCCTAAAAATAAAATGCTTGCATATAAGAAATCAACTGGCCACTGAACTTAGATTGGGATATCCAGGAAAAGTGACATGAAGAAACACAAATTTCAAAATAATATGAAATACATCAGCTTGCAAACAACTAAAAATATTTTTTCAAAGGACCCTCAGAAGACTTCAGTGCAAACAAGTGAAGTCACCAGCATCTCACAAAACAACAATGTGTGGAGGAAGTGACATAGATTTCTAGATGCTCTCTTATCACAGCATTTAAAATTTGAATCTACTGTTACACTCAGCTGGAATAACAGTCCTGTAGAGCCAATAATCTTCCCTGCTGATGGACAGCAGATCAGACATAACAGGATTACATTATATTAATTCTTTCAAGAGTTTCACTATCTACTCACTCCTCACTATAATTCCTCCACTGGAAATAATTGCAAATGTTCTAGTGCCAATAGAGATACTCTAGGATTGTCAAAAAAAAAAA